>SJYX01002280.1:180361-220407 GCA_006410675.1 Oreotragus oreotragus
AGCTTAGCAGTCGATCAAGTAATGACTCAGTTCATCTGCTGAAGGACGCAGTCAGAGTCTAGCACACATCCTGCTGTTGTAAGTCATAACCTGAGGATGATTGCAGAGCCCCTGGCGTTCAGCCCATCTGTGAATTGCACAGCCGAACTTCACCACTAATTGGAGGAGTGTGGGACGTGGTCCCGGCTGCAGGGAGCTCTGAGAATCCAGGTACAGATATGGACAATCAGACACTAGCAGCTCATGGGGCAGGGAACGGAGGCGGGCCTGGAGCCCCAGGCCAAGGGGAGTGAAGGCGCTGTGAGTCTGCAGACCCGGGGAGAGGCCCCCGCCGGCTTGTCACCACAGATGGGTGGACCCACCCCAGGGGGGACTCCACAGGTCTGGGAGGGGTGTCCCCACAAGCTCCCAGGTGATGCAGATGCTGGTCTGCATCCTGGTCCCAGAACCAGGCTTGGGGACCCCTGAGGCTTTGGGGGCACAAGAAGGCTGGAGGTGCAGGAGGCCACCTGTGCAGGCCAAGGCTGGGGGTCAGCCAGCCCTGCCTCTGGGCCCTCAAAATCGACTCTCTCCAAACAGTGTGATGATAACGTCCTCCTTGTGGTCTGAGACGCTGGGCACATGGCGCTGCCCATCTGCCCCTGAGGAGCCATGTGCGGGGTGCTCAGAACTTGGGCCCTGGCCCTGGGTGAACTCCCTTTGTCATTCGACCCCACCTGGACCCACACAGACACACAGAGCCTTGGGCCCACCAGCTCACACACCAGGATCTACATTTTAACACATCCCAGAGTGACTCCAAGGCCTCAAAGTGGCCTCACAAGAGGGCCTCTGTGCAGAAGGCTGGGCCCTGGGGGAAACTGGGCCCCAAGTGAGTGGTCGCCCTAGCCAGCATGACCAGCACCCTGCCCTACACAGTTCCCACCCACCGCCTGTGGGTGCTGCTGCAGGCAGTGTTGGTGCTGGGCAACTCATGTGCACACACACACACACATCTATATTACACACGTGTACACAATACATTGTGTGCTTGTTACATGTGTGCACATACATGTATACCAGTACACACACACACACACTTGCCCGTGCATTCACGCAAATGTGCACGTATACATGCCTGTGCATGTGTGTGCATGATACAGACATGCACACACATGCGTACACACGCCGACACTCACATAGACGTGCACACACACACGAACAACACATTCAGACATGCAGACATAACCCTGTCATCCTTGCTGCACTTGGGCTGGAACTGGACGCAGGAGCCCAGCAGGTCCTGCAGTGTGACCCTGCGCACGCGAGACCTTTGGGGGGTGGGCTGCCGATCCTCAAGGAATATTCTCTTCATGGGGTTTGCTGGAGAAGAGAGGCAGGAGCCACTGGGTCCCCTGACAGAGCCACACGCTGTCTGCTTGAGGGCGACCCACGGCCGAGCAGAAGCAGCAGCAAAGCCGGCTGACTGCCAGCCCGGCGGGGCCTGGACGCAACAGGAGCCCACTGCCTTCATCCTGCCTCCTCTCGAGTCCTTTAGCACAAATAGCAAACTTCCCCGCCTTGGGAACACACTGGACACACTCAGACCCTGTCCCTCCACGCCTCCAGCGCCGGCGGTGGCGGCTCCCGGGGAGCCCATCCCCTCCACTGATGAGACGGGCACTGCGCACAGTGTCCTCTGGACACGCATGGGGGACAGGGCTCGTAGCGGGCTGGCGATTCTCATTAATTTTAATGAAGATCTCACACGGTCCTTTGAAGAGGAGACAGGGCAGGAAGAGCTCTTGGCAGCCTGCTTCCTCAGCGATTTTTAACGGGGATGACACACGCGCTCCAGCACCCAGAAAGCCCGTCAGGGTCGGGATCGCCCTCCACCCTCCCGGGCCGGGAGGGGCCCCAGCTCCTGCGCTCGGGGGCGGCGGGCGGCCTCTTAGCTGCGTGTCTCGGGGCTTGAGACGACACGCATTTAGCGGGTGGTGTCAGCAAGCGCAGCTCCTGCGGAGTGCGGGCAGGAGTGCGTTCCAATGAAGGACCCCGACAGCGGTGGGCGGGGCGCAGGGGATCTGCCGCGCACGCAAGGGGCAAGGGCCGTCTTTGTTCTTCCAGCAGAGCCAGCCAGCAGCTTGCAGGCACTTTCTGCTGCAGCCGCTTTGAGTTCCCAGCAAGGGGGGCTGCTCCGTGTGTGACCAGAAGGTGCCCCCACCAACACATGGAATGCCAGCCAAAGCGGGAGGCGCTCCGTGGAAGCTGGGCTGAGAAGGGCACCAGGGGCGGGGTGCCACGGTCCCACCCACACACAGATGTGTATAAGAGACAGCCCCCCCACCCCCTGCCGGAACCTGGGGAGGGGCGGGTCTCCGCACAGTCACCCAGGCCCTCAGACAAGCCACCCACAGACTTCAGACGCATTCCTTCCAGATGTTTCCCAGACAACTGACTGAGGGCCTTCCAAGGGCCGGGTCCTTGATGGGATGGGAAGACTCCAGTCAGGAGCCAGTGGAGAAGGGAAGGAAGGGGTCCCACAGGGAAAACGGTGCAAAACCAGGGAGACTGGACGCCCATGGGACCTTCTGGACACCTTCAGGGAATCCCTCACACTTTCTCAGCAACTAACAAAAAAGTTCCTGGTCGGACAACTAGGCTCTCACCTGCCTCAGGGCAACTGAGCCTGCAGCCGAAACTAGTCTGTGCGCTGCAACGAGAGCTCCGCGTGGCCCAGTGAAGGCCTAACACGGCCAGAGTAAATATGCCTTTTTTAAAAGCACACTGATGTAGCCTCTCGCTGCTGCCAGGCTGGCAGCTCTCTGAGGCAGTAAGGGTGATAGCAGATGGCCTCCTTTTGCTTCAATAAGAAAGAAAGGGTGAACAGATTTGACCCTTTTGAACGGTCACATCCACTCATATTTCAAAGACACCAGCATTTCAATCTACAGTTACATGCCTGGAATTTATCTTCAAGCTCCACTCATGCACATTAGGAATGACACTTAAAGACGCCTCACTGCAGCGACGCCCTAGGAAACTGCAAACCTGCAGTAACAGGAGACCAGTCAGCGAAAGCATGGACACCGGGTCAGCAGGAGGGAGCGAGCTCACCCGCGTGTGCTCCTGTGGACGGATCTCCAAGTACACGGTCAAGCGGAAAGAACAAAACGCACGACAGTACATTTTGCTACTGTTCCTACAGAAGCAGTGAAGAACAGAGCTCACTTGGCCATTCCAAAATAGCTCCGTGAAGATGAGAACCCTGACAGCTGGTCAGAGGGGAGGGTGGCTGGTGGGGAAGGAAGGCGGCTAGTCCCTGGGAATGAATATACGTTTTGAACTTTGAGCCAGGAGCATAGTTGGTTTATTTTTTAATTAATTTGTTCCAAGTAAAGGGAGAAGAGATAAAAACCAGCTCCTGGGCTTGACGGAGGGGTGGTGGTGACAGAAATGCTCTAGGTCTTGGTGGGACCAGGGTTTCACAGGCCAAAGTCACGGATGGCACATCCCAAAGGGAGACGCTGGCAAATCACACCTCGAAGGAGTGAGCAAACAGGGTGTGGGATGACAAACGTAAGGGCCTTTCCTGTGTGGCTGCACCTCCTCCTGACACCAGTGTTGAGAGCTTGGCTGGGGACGGGCCAGAGCACCTCAGGGCGTGGTCCCCCAGGCCAGTGTCTCAGCGCTGACCGAGCCCTCGGCACACCGCTTTTAAGGACCTCGCAAATTTTAAAGCAGCAGCAGTAAGTGAACCCTAAAGGGGACATTGGCTGACATCGCCGTGCACCGTGTAGCTGCTTCCCTGTAAACCTCAGCACCAGCCCAGGAGGCAGGCTACACGACACCGTTTTACTAATGAGGGAACAAGTTCAAAGTGACTTCCATTCTCGGGTTTCAGAACCCCCAAAAATGACTAGGGTCCATCAGCCATAAACGGGAGGCCACAGAGTGCCCCCCACCACGGCCCACCCGAATCTGTGTCCTCTCTCCCCTGCACACCGATGTAACTGTTTCCATCACTGTTTGCACACCCTCATAATTGCGCCTGCGTGTAACGATCGCTGGGCACGTGAGGGCCAGCCAGAGCTGAGCTCCCCACCTGAGCCATTCCACAATGTGTGCCTCCCAGGAGGCACTTTGTTTCTTGGCGCCAGGCAGGCAGGACGAGGGAGCACTGTTTACAGCGTGCTCTGGGCACCTGCTCACTCACACCCCCCACCCTCTTCTCCCCCAGCAGTGCCCCCGGGGCCCAGGGGCGGCAGGTACCTTTCTCTCCCGTGGGGCCAACTCTTCCGGGCCGTCCTGGGGCGCCTTTGTCCCCCTTCTCACCAGCATCCCCTGCAGAAGAAGCCACAGGCCGTTAGGACCTCACGCCAAGTGCTGGGCCCCAGCCTCTGTGCGGAGGAGGCAACCAGAGAAAGCTGCTCCACGTCTGTGCCTCCAGCTGGGGCCCCGACCTCCCTCCTGCCCAGCCCCTAGGGGCTTCAGCCCCCTTCCCGACCCCCTCTCAGCTGGTCTCCCTCCCCGGTCTGCTCTCAGGACCCTGCGTCCTCGCCCACCCTCTCCCTGCAGCAATGCACCAGCCCCTCTCCAGACAACCCTCAGGGCTGGCGCCCAGTCCGGTCACCGGGCTCTGTTTCATTTATTTTGTTCAAAACTGAAACGGGGAAATGGGCTGTCTGTTGAGTCTCCCGGGTACCACATACTTGGCACGTCCCAAATCGACCCCAGGGTTTCCCCCAGAAGTAGCCTCTTCTGTGGACTTTCCTGCCGTTGAGACATCGACTCGCCCAGACGCCAAGCCCCAGGCCCTGAGTCATTTCTGGTTTCCCACCCCCTCACCAAGGCCATCGAGCTGCAGTCCATGGGGTCACAAAGACAGAAGTCGCTCAGTCGTGTCTGACTTTTTGCAGCTCCATGGACTGTAGCTGACCAGGCTTCTTCATCCGTGGGATCCACCAGGCAAGAATACTGGGGTGGGTTGCCATTTCCTCCTCCAGGGAATCTTCCCGAACCTGGGTCTCCCGCACTGCAGGCAGGCGCTTTACCATCTGAGCCAAAGACGGGGACGCATCTGCCCAGTGAGTGCCCACCGACCCCCAGAAGTAGCCTCTTCTGTGGACTTTCCTGCCGTTGAGACATCGACTCGCCCAGACGCCAAGCCCCAGGCCCTGAGTCATTTCTGGTTTTCCACCCCCTCACCAAGGCCATCGAGCTGCAGTCCATGGGGTCACAAAGACAGAAGTCGCTCAGTCGTGTCTGACTTTTTGCAGCTCCATGGACTGTAGCTGACCAGGCTTCTTCATCCGTGGGATCCACCAGGCAAGAATACTGGGGTGGGTTGCCATTTCCTCCTCCAGGGAATCTTCCCGAACCTGGGTCTCCCGCACTGCAGGCAGGCGCTTTACCATCTGAGCCAAAGACGGGGACGCATCTGCCCAGTGAGTGCCCACCGACTGCGCACAGGCCAGCAGCGCCCCCGGCCTCTCTCTGGGGCCCCCACGCTCAGCCATGTCTCGGCGGCTCTGGGGGCACGGGGACCACGAGCCTGCCCTCACGCCGCTCGGGACAGGGTACAGGTCGTAGAGAACCCTGCCGGAGCAGGTCAGGGTGTGGCGGGAGCGAGGAGGTGAGTCCTGACAGAACGTCCAGGCCTCCACTTGCCCGCCCCGGTCCCCTCCAGAACGACCTTCCTAAAAGACAGAGCCCATTAGGACACCTCCCTTGGCTGGAGATTCAAAACCACCGACAGCCAAATGTCCCTATAAATAACATCCCGCCTCTAAGCCCCACAAGCCTGTGTGCAGAGCCCAGGTCTTTCTCACACGCTGCTTCCACCTGGAGGGGTTTCATCTTATCATCGGACCCCCCAGGAGGCTGTGCTTCACCCCCCCACCCCCCGCAAGGTGGGTCTCCCTTCTTTGGAGACTGGGTGGCTGGCTCCTCTGAGATTACCGACTCCCCAGTGACATTCCCCAAACCGATCATCTGGCCCGAAGTGTGAAGAGACGAGCAAAGTGAGGAGACCGGAAGGCGGGGGTTGGGGGGGGCCGGGTCACCGCCCTGGTGCTCCGGGGACCACTAGTCAGGGCGACCGACACGTGACGCACACACAGGGGCCCTTGAGTCGCAGGGTAGTTCTCGGGACTTTTTCTTATCTTTTAAAAAGGAATGGCACCCCACTGCAGTCCTCTTGCCTGGAAAATCCCAGGGACGGAGGAGCCTGATGGGCTGCAGTCCACGGGGTCGCTGAGGGTCGGACACTGAGCGCCTTCACTTTCTCTCTCTCTTTAAAAAGGCAGGAAGCCGTTGCAGCAATATTACTGGGAGAAGCACTGAGAGTCCAGCCTGAAGCACAGACTCGTCTGTTGCCGCCCGGAACTGGCAGACGCTGCAGGGTCCGCGGCATCGTGAGACAGAAGGAGCGACCCAGGAGGCAGGACTCGGGGGGCAGCCAGAACCTGCTCTGCAACGAGACCCGCAGGATCCCCACCAAGATGAGGGGACAGGAGCAAATGGCAGTGAAGAGGGCCGACTAGGGGTCTTCTGCATCAGATGAATTTCCGAAACCAGTTACTCTCTAGACAGGGCTTCCCAGGTAACACCAGTGGTAAAGGAACTGCCTGCCAACGCAGAAGACGGGGTTCCATCCCTGGGTCGGGAAGATGCCCTGAGAAGGGCATGGCAACCCGCCCCGGTATTCTTGCCTACAGAATCCCACGGACAGAGGAGCCTGGAGGGCGACGGTCCACGGGGATGCAAAGAGTCGGACACGACTGAAGCAGCTTAACACACACAGACAGGCTGAGCAACAGAACAGACAACGATAAGGCTAGTTTGTGAAACAAAAGATTAGATAGAAGGACTTGGATGAAGGGCTGAAAAGTCTTGTTTCGGTTTTGAAGTTATCGAGTCGCGAGTTGAAGAGAAAAACCCACAAACCCCCACACCCACCACACAGGAATTCCAGAAAAGGGGAACAGACGTTTGAGCCTTCATAGCTGTGATTTTCCAGCTCTGGGGAAAGTCATGAAGGGTGTGATGCGAGCGCCCATGGAGCAGCAGCAGAAAAAAATGGGGGAAACAACTCAGACGTGCTAGAGTGACACACGGGATGTCCGGAGTAAAGAGAAAATTCTGCAAGCAACACAAGCAAAAGGAATTCTTAAAGCCTGCGTGCATGTGAATGGGAATTAGACAGATGTAGAATCCCTGATAGCAACATGGGCTTCGAGAATAAAGTGAGGCAGGTTTTCAACAAAAGGCCGTAATTTAGACAAGAGATCAGAAGGGGCCTCCCCGATGACACGGCTTCTGACGGAGGCCTGCTGGAGCAGGCGGATGCACACAGGCGGGAGTGGGGGGAGAGGACCACCTGGGCGGGTGAGGAGCGCGAGCCGGGGGTCTGGGCCGGCGGGGCGGGAGCCCAGAGCAGCTGGCGCTGGGACCAGATGCCCCGCCGGGCTGCGAGAGGGAAGCGCCCACCAGGGCACCCACTGCATCGCGGGAGGGCAGTGAGGACAGTGTGTCCGAGTCTCTGAGAGCACCTGGGCGGCCCGGACCTCACGGGGGCCTCCACAATCCTGGAAAAGTAGAACCAGCAAACCCACCAGGTTTTCTTTCGTCGGTTAAGATGGACTCCGAGAGCTCACACACTGCTTCACTCATCTCCATAGCATCACCACCTCGCCCCCTGCCCCCTGCAGCCCCACGTGATACGGGAACCGTGTCCACTTCACGGATGGAGACAGGCCAGAGACAGGCCACGGCTCCCGGGACTGCCAAGCCCCGGGGAGAGGACAGGCGGCCAAGCCCCTCCTCGGGGAGAGACGCCGTCAGGACCGCGTCCTGTAACGCCACCTCCTGCCCTGCATCCACCCACTTCCACGGGCCCGTCTCCGAGGATAAGCAGGGCTTGGGAGTAAGGATCCAAGGTCAGCAAGAGCCTGAAGACCCCCGAACACCACCTCATGTCCCCAGACTCTCCTTGCTGAGACAGAACAGGAATAACGTCGCCCGACACAGTTAAGGCTTCCTGAGGAGCGGGATCCATGGGGCTTCTTTCTTTTTTTCTAATTAATTTAACTGTAGGGTAATTACTTTACAATAACGTGGTGATCTCTGCCGTATGTCGACGTGACTCAGTCATGGGTACACACGTGTTCCCACCCCATCCGGAACCCCCTTCCCACCTCCCTTCTCCGAGGGGTTTCTCTCCTCCCGAGTCTAGGCAGAAACCCCCTCCTCGCCCTTCTCCTGAGGCTCTGTGTCTCTGACCCGTGACTCGCTGGCTCCAGGCCCTTCAAGCCTCCCGCAGCGCTGGATGGAGGCTCCAGCCTTCCTCGAGGTCCTGCCATGGGGCATCTAGAACCTGGAGTCCGCGGGCCTCCTCATCCTGGGCCATGTAGACTGTCTCGCCAGGCTCCCTCATCTCTGACAAAGAGGGGATGACCTGTGTGCACACGGCATGCTGGGGGTCGCTAGAGACTCACCCTTCTCCTCACCCACCCTGGGAGGCAGCCCAGACCCCAGACTCAGCGGCAGGAAAGCTCCTGGCCACCTCCTGTGACCTTGACCTTGACCTCCTCCTGGCAGACAGCCTTAGACTCGCTTCCGGGAACACAGGCGGTCTCCAGGCCCTGTTGGTGTTCCGCAGGGCTTGAATTCATGGTGTCTGCTGTCTGGGGGCATAGAGCCTGCGCTCCCGCGGGGCTGGAGGGTGCTTGCTGGGGACTGCCTTCCTGACCACTCCCGCGCACACACGCCTCTGGCAACGCGCACACGCCCAGGAGCGCAGGCGCCTTTCCCCACAGCCGGGTCTCTGTCGGCTGCTGATCTCGGGCCGATTCGCTCCATCAGGGTATTCGCGAGTCTCCTCTTGCTCATTTCCCGCGGCCGTGTGCATATGTCCTCCGGCTCGCGGAAGGGAAGACCACGTGTCCTTGCGTTAGGCTCGCCCCACGCCTGTGCACCTCGCCGAGAGTGCGCGAGGTCCCCCACCTGGACCGCACTCAGGGAGACTCTCCACCGGAGCAGGAAGGCACGCCCGTGGGGACGCGCATAGCCAGGGTGAGTCCGCAGCCGCCGAGGCTGGACCACAGCGGCTTGGCTCTCACCACACCTACTGCAAATGCCGTCTGCGGGCAGACCTCCCCAGGCCCAGCTCAGGGCAGAGGTGCCCCAGCAATGGAAGGAAGGGGCCGGGAGAGCGCAGGGGAAGAGGGCACCGGCCCGGGGCAACATTTCAGAAGAGCGAAATTCCCAAGTGCGTGTGTGAGTCACCTAACTGGTTTTATCAACCTTCCTCCAATCAATTTTTTTCCAGTGGTCATGTCTGGATGTGAGAGTTGGACTATAAAGAAAGCTGAGTGCAGAAGAATTGATGCTTTTGAACTGTGGTGTTGGAGAAGACTCTTGAGAGTCCTTTGGACTGCAAAGAGATCCAACCAGTCCATCCTAAAGAAGATCAGTCCTGGGTGTTCATTGGAAGGGCTGATGTTGAAGCTGAAACTCCAGTACTTTGGCCACCTGATGCGAAGAGCTGACTCATTGGAAAAGACTCTGATGCTGGGAAGGATTGAAGGCAGGAGGAGAAGGGGACGACAGAGGATGAGGTGGTTGGATGGCATCACTGATTCAGTGGAGATGAGTTTGGGTAAACTCTGGGAGTTGGTGATGGACAGGGAGGCTTGGCGTGCTGCAGTCCATGGGGTCGCAAAGAATCGGACATGACTGAGCGAATGAACTGAACTGAACTGAACCAATCAACTGGATAAAACCTTCAGAATAACGATGCCATTTAAAAATCTCTGAGTGGCAGGCTTGCTAATACACACTAGCGTTCTCCTCCCTGCAACCCCATTGTTCCAGCCATAATGGAAAGGGCTCTTACTCTCTCTGAATGCAAAGAGAGCCTGCTATTTTTGGGTCTGCAAACGGACCTCCCCTTGAGCACAGTGCCAGTCAGGGCAAGGCTGCCTGGAGTTGTGCTGAGAAGGACCTGAAGCCCCTGTAACTCGGTGGAGGAGGTGTCCGCATGGGACAGCGGAGGCGGCAGCATTTAAGACCCCCTGTGCCTCCAGGCTCCGTCTCTAAGGAGACGGGCACCTGCTTGTCCTCGTGGGCTGAGCCTGGCCCGGTGTTGGTCTAATGGACAAGCGGAGGCCACACATCTCCTTTTTCACCTTAAGAGCAGGACCCGTATTGTGTTTTTACTTCCATCTCCACTGGCCAAAGCCCTTCCTGACACGTGTGCGGTCATCAGACCTCTCACAGGCTCTGTGGGCACATTCCAGGCAGGTGTGGCTGGCGGAGTCCTCGTCCCTTCCCTGGCTCCCTGTGTGGCCGGAGCACCCAGTGGTCGGGAAGCCGCTTGGAGAGGGCAGGGGGCGGCAGGGTGCCCTGAAGCTGGGTGTGACGCTGATGCTCTACACACCAAGCACTGGAGAAGTCCCAGCACCACCCCCGACCCTGAGCCTCATGGAAGGGCCAGGGGTCAGAAGGGCCTTCTCCGCTCCCGGGGCCTCCTGCTCTCTGCAGCCGGGGAGCATCCCAGAGCACCTGCGAGGTCAGAGATGGAGCTGTGAGACGGGGATCCAGGCGGTGAGGGCCAGCTGAGCCTGCTCCCCTTCTCCCCCGCTGCAGGGGCCCACGTCTGGGGGGTGGGCCCTGCCGTGATGCGGAGCCTCGCTCTGCAGGGGGCATGCATCCACGTGGACCTGAGCGTCTCTCCTCCACCCTTGCCCCGCTGCCCCCTCACCCCCCCCCCGACCACCCTGTAAAGTGCAGAACACTGAATCCCTCCTCACTTCCGGTCAGCACCTTCTCAGCCCGGAAGGCTCTCACGCGGCCCTGCAGTTCTGAGTCAGAACACGCCTCAGAGAGTAACCAGGTNAGCGTCTCTCCTCCCCCCTTGCCCCGCTGCCCCCTCACCCCCCCCCCGACCACCCTGTAAAGTGCAGAACACTGAATCCCTCCTCACTTCCGGTCAGCACCTTCTCAGCCCGGAAGGCTCTCACGCGGCCCTGCAGTTCTGAGTCAGAACACGCCTCAGAGAGTAACCAGGTGAGGTGCAGGCTGGTCCGTCAGCGTGACTCTGTGGCCGGTTCGCAAGGAGCCTGCAGAATCCAGCATCACAAAGCTCGCCCCGAATAGCTGCTGCAGCTTCTGTTTGCCAGTTATCCCTCAGCAAAGCTGGATATCTAAGAAAGAACCAGCTGCCCAGATTTTCAAGGGCTTTCGTAAACATACTAGGAAGTTTCTCCACTGGAATTGTCGATTTGATGTTGACAGACTAGCATGAAACTACACGTGTGAGACGAGGCTGCCCCTGAGATCCGGGATCCAGACCGCACGCTGAGTGACAGCATGTCGCCCATGGCCCCAGACATCCCACGCCGCTGCTTGGAGCCTGTCTGACCGCCTGCTGGCAGGTGAGCCTTGGCGAGCAGGGTCCCGGCAGATTCACCGACACACCCCCTCTGCGGAAGATCTCGCATCGCGTTGCTCACTGTACCCACCCAGCCTGGGTGTGTGGGAGGGGCGGGGGAGACAGCCGGTCAGCTCTCTGCGGACCGGTCTTCGCCTGGCAGTTCAGTGGCTCAACACTGCCCGGAGCGCGATGCTAGGTGGTGAGAGACCACTGCTGAAGGAAGCGACCAGTCCCTGGGGCAGCTGCTGGTGGGGGAGAAAGCCCTGCGGGGCCTGTGGAGCAAGCAGGTCACAGACACCTCATCTGGATGAGGCAGAAATGGTCCCAAAGCAGATGGAAACAGCATCTTCTCAGAAGTGCCCTCGAGATGCGCTTGTAAACCCAGACACCTGACTGTAGATTCTGCCCCCGTTTTGTATTTAATCTGTGGACGAGGCAGAGCTGTAGACAGGCGGGCCGTGCCCTCCTGGGCTCTGTGCTCAGAAGCGCGGCTGCTGATACAGCAGTGGGTCTCCTTCCAGCTTTTCTTCCAACTTCTGTGTATCTGTATATCTCTATTGGGATTCGGAAGGGACCGTTTAAAATTGCTGACTCTTCCTACGACAATTGGTCTCTGTGTAAAGCATTCTTTAGAACCCCTCCTGGCTGCGTTTCCCAGGTTACCCGCCTTCCCACCGGCGGCCACGTGGGCGGCGCTGCCCGGGAGGCCTGGGGACTGTACCTTTGAGGCCGGGAACGAGGATCTGCACGGAGCAGGCATCGTCCACCGTCTGCTGAGCGGCCGCAGCCCGGAGCACACACAGGAAGGCCAGGCCCGTCAGAGCCAGAGCCCGCTTCATGGTGAGGCTGGCAGGATGCTGACTCCTGGAGGGAGGGGGGAGGAATAAATGGTGACGGGAATTCCGAAAGCCCGACAGCGAGTGACAATGTGCAGGCCGCCTGCCTGGGGCCGCTCCCCTCGTTCTGGGGCGTCCCTCTCTCTCTCCCCCCGTCTCTCTCTGCCTCTGTCTCTTTCTCACTCGGGTGCCAACGTAAACCTCCTCCCAGATGTCCCCTTTGCCCAGCGGTGACAACGATGACCACCCTGGGAGGTGTTACTGCAGATTCTCGTCTTCTGGTTCTTTATAACTAAGGTTCAGTACACACAAAGGCGCGTTCAGCGTCAAAAACCAAACGCTGGAGAGCTGCCCCTTCACATGACGGTGTCCTGACCCCAGTCTCTGGCGCCTGCCCCAGCCCCATCTCCTGCAGAGGGGCACGTCCCCACACCTGTGAGCCCGCCCGCTCCCCCTGCCCTGAAGTCAGCTCAGCGGATCCCTGGACAGCGCAGGGCTAGTGTGCCCGGCTCTAAGTCATGGGGTCCTGGCTCACACTGCGTGGTCTCACCCGCTTTACTCAACAGTTTGTTTTGCTTGCTTAGTTGCTCAGTTGTGTCCGACTCTTTGTGACCCCGTGGATTGTAGCCCACCAGGCTCCTCCGTCCATGGGATTCTCCAGGCAAGAACACTGGAGTGGGCTGCCTTTTCCTCCTCAAGGGGATCTTCCTGACCCAGGGAGCGAACCTTTGTTTCCTGCATTGCAGGTGGACTCTACTGCTGAGCCACCAGGGAAGCCCTTCGCATGCACATTATGCTGCTACAGGCATCTGTGGCTTATTTGTTATCTCCTTACATGGATGAGAAGGCATCTCAACAGGAGGGCGGGGGCGGGGAGAGAGGGAACCACCATTCTGGCAGCAGATTGCTTGTGCTCAGGTCCATGGACACTGGCTTTTTGGTGTTTGTGGGATGCGGGCCATGTTCCGATTGTTTTAATCCAAAGTGGACATGAGAATATCCTCTCTCGCTAGAAACAACTGCGTCAGGAGACTACCAGGGTGTTTGGCAAGACCTATTGCTCTGACACTTAAAACACGCTTGCTCCTTGGAAGAAAAGCTCTGACCAACCTAAATAGTGTATTAAAAAGCAGAGACATTACTTTACCAACAAAAGTCCATTTAAGCAAAGCTATGGTTTTTCTAGTAGTCATGTATATGAGAGCTGGACTATAAAAAAGGTTGAGTGCCAAAGAATTGATGATTTTGAACTGTGGTGTTGGAGAAGACTCTTAGAGTCCCTTTGGACTGCAAGGAGATCCAACCAGTCCATCCTAAAGGTAATCAGCCCTGAATATTCATTGGAAGGACTGATGGTGAAGGTGAAACGCCAATACTTTGGCCACCTGATGCTAAGAAATGGCTCATTGGAAAAGATCCTGATGCTGGGAAAGATTGAAGGTGGGAGAAGAAGGGGACAACAGGATGAGATGGTTGAATGAATCTGAGTGAACTCCGGGAGTTGGCGATGGACAGGGAGGCCGGGCGTGCCATGGTCCATGGGGTCGCAAAGAGCCGGACACAGCTGAGTGACCACCACCAACTGCTCCGACTTGGTCTTGAGAAAGGGGGGCAGCGGGAGGAGGACCCTGAGTGGCAGACAGCCCCCTCAACCCTTCCCTCACCTCCTGGCCCTCTGCCCACTCGTGTGTCTGTGCCCACCCACCCAGCAGGTCCTGCCAGCAGAAGTTGGGGTGGGCAGACCCTGGTGGGAGCCTGTTTCCCAGCCTTCAGGCTTCTTCCTGCCCTCTTAGAAGAGGAATTTTGTTTTATAAACCAGGAAGCTGCAGTTCCTCCTGGCGCCTCTTCAACAACAACACCCTTATCTCTCAGCCAGGACCCGGGAGGCCAGAGCCTGCGAGACTGGGACCCTCCCCTCCGTGAAGGAGGCAGCTTTGCGGAGGGGAAAGGAAATTCAGTTTGGAACTTTTAGTAGAAACTGTTGGTGTTCCGCAGGGCTTGAATTCATGGTGTCTGCTGTCTGGGGGCATAGAGCCTGCGCTCCCGCAGGGCTGGAGGGTGCTTGCTGGGGACTGCCTTCCTGACCACTCCTGTGCACACACATCACACGCCTCTGGCAACGCACACAGGCCCAGGAGCGCAGGCGCCTTTCCCCACAGCCGGGTCTCTGTCGGCTGCTGATCTGGGGCCGATTCGCTCCATCAGGTTCTGAATGACGGGTATTCGCGTGTCTTGTCTTGCTCATTTCCCGCGGCCGTGTGCATATGTCCTCCAGCTCGCGGAAGGGAAGACCACGAGTCCTTGCGTTAGGCTCGCCCCACGCCTGTGCACCTTGCTGAGAGGGCGCGAGCTCCCCCGCCTGGACCGCACTCAGGGAGACTCTCCACCGGAGCGGGAAGGCATGCCCGTCGGGACGCGCATAGCCAGGCTGAGTCCGCAGCCGCCGAGGCTGGACCACAGCGGCTCGGCTCTCACCACACCTACTGCAAATGCCGAGTCTGCGGGCAGACCTCCCCAGGCCCAGCTCAGGGCAGAGGTGCCCCAGCAACGGAAGGAAGGGGCCGGGAGATCACAGGGGAAGAGGGTACTGGCCCGGGGCAACATTTCAGAAGAGCGAAATTCCCAAGTGCATGTGTGAGTCACCTAACTGGTTTTATCAACCTTCCTCCAATCAATTTTTTTCCAGTGATCATGTCTGGATGTGAGAGTTGGACTATAAAGAAAGCTGAGTGCAGAAGAATTGATGTTTTTGAACTGTGGTGGTGGAGAAGACTCTTGAGAGTTCTTTGGACTGCAAAGAGATCCAACCAGTCCATCCTAAAGAAGATCAGTCCTGGGTGTTCATTGGAAGGACTGATGTTGAAGCTGAAACTCCAGTACTTTGGCCACCTGATGTGAAGAGCTGACTCACTGGAGAAGACCCTGATGCTGGGAAGGATTGAAGGCAGGAGGAGAAGGGGACAACAGAGGATGAGGTGGTTGGATGTCTGAGTTTGGGTAAACTCTGGGAGTTGGTGATGGATAGGGAGGCTTGGCGTGCTGCAGTCCATGGGGTCGCAAAGAATCGGACATGACTGAGCGAATGAACTGAACTGAACTGAACCAATCAACTGGATAAAACCTTCAGAATAACGATGCCATTTTAAAATCTCTGAGTGGCAGGCTTGCTAATACACACTAGTGTTCTCCTCCCTGCAACCCCATTGTTCCAGCCATAATGGAAAGGGCTCTTACTCTCTCTGAATGCAAAGAGAGCCTGCTATTTTTGGGTCTGCAAACGGACCTCCCCTTGAGCACAGTGCCAGTCAGGGCAAGGCTGCCTGGAGTTGTGCTGAGAAGGACCTGAAGCCCCTGTAACTCGGTGGAGGAGGTGTCCGCATGGGACAGCGGAGGCGGCAGCATTTAAGACCCCCTGTGCCTCCAGGCTCCGTCTCTAAGGAGACGGGCACCTGCTTGTCCTCGTGGGCTGAGCCTGGCCCGGTGTTGGTCTAATGGACAAGCGGAGGCCACACATCTCCTTTTTCACCTTAAGAGCAGGACCCGTATTGTGTTTTTACTTCCATCTCCACTGGCCAAAGCCCTTCCTGACACGTGTGCGGTCATCAGACCTCTCACAGGCTCTGTGGGCACATTCCAGGCAGGTGTGGCTGGCGGAGTCCTCGTCCCTTCCCTGGCTCCCTGTGTGGCCGGAGCACCCAGTGGTCGGGAAGCCGCTTGGAGAGGGCAGGGGGCGGCAGGGTGCCCTGAAGCTGGGTGTGACGCTGATGCTCTACACACCAAGCACTGGAGAAGTCCCAGCACCACCCCCGACCCTGAGCCTCATGGAAGGGCCAGGGGTCAGAAGGGCCTTCTCCGCTCCCGGGGCCTCCTGCTCTCTGCAGCCGGGGAGCATCCCAGAGCACCTGCGAGGTCAGAGATGGAGCTGTGAGACGGGGATCCAGGCGGTGAGGGCCAGCTGAGCCTGCTCCCCTTCTCCCCCGCTGCAGGGGCCCACGTCTGGGGGGTGGGCCCTGCCGTGATGCGGAGCCTCGCTCTGCAGGGGGCATGCATCCACGTGGACCTGAGCGTCTCTCCTCCACCCTTGCCCCGCTGCCCCCTCACCCCCCCCCCGACCACCCTGTAAAGTGCAGAACACTGAATCCCTCCTCACTTCCGGTCAGCACCTTCTCAGCCCGGAAGGCTCTCACGCGGCCCTGCAGTTCTGAGTCAGAACACGCCTCAGAGAGTAACCAGGTGAGGTGCAGGCTGGTCCGTCAGCGTGACTCTGTGGCCGGTTCGCAAGGAGCCTGCAGAATCCAGCATCACAAAGCTCGCCCCGAATAGCTGCTGCAGCTTCTGTTTGCCAGTTATCCCTCAGCAAAGCTGGATATCTAAGAAAGAACCAGCTGCCCAGATTTTCAAGGGCTTTCGTAAACATACTAGGAAGTTTCTCCACTGGAATTGTCGATTTGATGTTGACAGACTAGCATGAAACTACACGTGTGAGACGAGGCTGCCCCTGAGATCCGGGATCCAGACCGCACGCTGAGTGACAGCATGTCGCCCATGGCCCCAGACATCCCACGCCGCTGCTTGGAGCCTGTCTGACCGCCTGCTGGCAGGTGAGCCTTGGCGAGCAGGGTCCCGGCAGATTCACCGACACACCCCCTCTGCGGAAGATCTCGCATCGCGTTGCTCACTGTACCCACCCAGCCTGGGTGTGTGGGAGGGGCGGGGGAGACAGCCGGTCAGCTCTCTGCGGACCGGTCTTCGCCTGGCAGTTCAGTGGCTCAACACTGCCCGGAGCGCGATGCTAGGTGGTGAGAGACCACTGCTGAAGGAAGCGACCAGTCCCTGGGGCAGCTGCTGGTGGGGGAGAAAGCCCTGCGGGGCCTGTGGAGCAAGCAGGTCACAGACACCTCATCTGGATGAGGCAGAAATGGTCCCAAAGCAGATGGAAACAGCATCTTCTCAGAAGTGCCCTCGAGATGCGCTTGTAAACCCAGACACCTGACTGTAGATTCTGCCCCCGTTTTGTATTTAATCTGTGGACGAGGCAGAGCTGTAGACAGGCGGGCCGTGCCCTCCTGGGCTCTGTGCTCAGAAGCGCGGCTGCTGATACAGCAGTGGGTCTCCTTCCAGCTTTTCTTCCAACTTCTGTGTATCTGTATATCTCTATTGGGATTCGGAAGGGACCGTTTAAAATTGCTGACTCTTCCTACGACAATTGGTCTCTGTGTAAAGCATTCTTTAGAACCCCTCCTGGCTGCGTTTCCCAGGTTACCCGCCTTCCCACCGGCGGCCACGTGGGCGGCGCTGCCCGGGAGGCCTGGGGACTGTACCTTTGAGGCCGGGAACGAGGATCTGCACGGAGCAGGCATCGTCCACCGTCTGCTGAGCGGCCGCAGCCCGGAGCACACACAGGAAGGCCAGGCCCGTCAGAGCCAGAGCCCGCTTCATGGTGAGGCTGGCAGGATGCTGACTCCTGGAGGGAGGGGGGAGGAATAAATGGTGACGGGAATTCCGAAAGCCCGACAGCGAGTGACAGTGTGCAGGCCGCCTGCCTGGGGCCGCTCCCCTCGTTCTGGGGCGTCCCTCTCTCTCTCCCCCCGTCTCTCTCTGCCTCTGTCTCTTTCTCACTCGGGTGCCAACGTAAACCTCCTCCCAGATGTCCCCTTTGCCCAGCGGTGACAACGATGACCACCCTGGGAGGTGTTACTGCAGATTCTCGTCTTCTGGTTCTTTATAACTAAGGTTCAGTACACACAAAGGCGCGTTCAGCGTCAAAAACCAAACGCTGGAGAGCTGCCCCTTCACATGACGGTGTCCTGACCCCAGTCTCTGGCGCCTGCCCCAGCCCCATCTCCTGCAGAGGGGCACGTCCCCACACCTGTGAGCCCGCCCGCTCCCCCTGCCCTGAAGTCAGCTCAGCGGATCCCTGGACAGCGCAGGGCTAGTGTGCCCGGCTCTAAGTCATGGGGTCCTGGCTCACACTGCGTGGTCTCACCTGCTTTACTCAACAGTTTGTTTTGCTTGCTTAGTTGCTCAGTTGTGTCCGACTCTTTGTGACCCCGTGGATTGTAGCCCACCAGGCTCCTCCGTCCATGGGATTCTCCAGGCAAGAACACTGGAGTGGGCTGCCTTTTCCTCCTCAAGGGGATCTTCCTGACCCAGGGAGCGAACCTTTGTTTCCTGCATTGCAGGTGGACTCTACTGCTGAGCCACCAGGGAAGCCCTTCGCATGCACATTATGCTGCTACAGGCATCTGTGGCTTATCTGTTATCTCCTTACATGGATGAGAAGGCATCTCAACAGGAGGGCGGGGGCGGGGAGAGAGGGAACCACCATTCTGGCAGCAGATTGCTTGTGCTCAGGTCCATGGACACTGGCTTTTTGGTGTTTGTGGGATGCGGGCCATGTTCCGATTGTTTTAATCCAAAGTGGACATGAGAATATCCTCTCTCGCTAGAAACAACTGCGTCAGGAGACTACCAGGGTGTTTGGCAAGACCTATTGCTCTGACACTTAAAACACGCTTGCTCCTTGGAAGAAAAGCTCTGACCAACCTAAATAGTGTATTAAAAAGCAGAGACATTACTTTACCAACAAAAGTCCATTTAAGCAAAGCTATGGTTTTTCTAGTAGTCATGTATATGAGAGCTGGACTATAAAAAAGGTTGAGTGCCAAAGAATTGATGATTTTGAACTGTGGTGTTGGAGAAGACTCTTAGAGTCCCTTTGGACTGCAAGGAGATCCAACCAGTCCATCCTAAAGGTAATCAGCCCTGAATATTCATTGGAAGGACTGATGGTGAAGGTGAAACGCCAATACTTTGGCCACCTGATGCTAAGAAATGGCTCATTGGAAAAGATCCTGATGCTGGGAAAGATTGAAGGTGGGAGAAGAAGGGGACAACAGGATGAGATGGTTGAATGAATCTGAGTGAACTCCGGGAGTTGGTGATGGACAGGGAGGCCGGGCGTGCCATGGTCCATGGGGTCGCAAAGAGCCGGACACAGCTGAGTGACCACCACCAACTGCTCCGACTTGGTCTTGAGAAAGGGGGGCAGCGGGAGGAGGACCCTGAGTGGCAGACAGCCCCCTCAGCCCTTCCCTCACCTCCTGGCCCTCTGCCCACTCGTGTGTCTGTGCCCACCCACCCAGCAGGTCCTGCCAGCAGAAGTTGGGGTGGGCAGACCCTGGTGGGAGCCTGTTTCCCAGCCTTCAGGCTTCTTCCTGCCCTCTTAGAAGAGGAATTTTGTTTTATAAACCAGGAAGCTGCAGTTCCTCCTGGCGCCTCTTCAACAACAACACCCTTATCTCTCAGCCAGGACCCGGGAAGCCAGAGCCTGCGAGACTGGGACCCTCCCCTCCGTGAAGGAGGCAGCTTTGCGGAGGGGAAAGGAAATTCAGTTTGGAACTTTTAGTAGAAATACCTGGTAAGAATGAACCAGGCAATGAAAAAGATGCAGCTTCCTGCACGCCAAACACGCAATTGTCCGTTTTCATTAAACGCCCACAGCGGGCCCAGCAGCTTATGGGCACCTCAGGTGCCTGCAGAGCAGTGCGTTCCTCGGAAGCACCGCGGGTTTCGGGGGCAGACACCCCACCCCACTCGCCGTGTTGTTCCTACGGTGACACTGGGCCTCCACTGCAGCCACAGCACGGCCAATGTCACCCCAAAGGCACACATCTTTCCTGTCTTCCTTCCAAGACCCTCAAAGGAAGAAGAGGCCTTTTCCGTATTTCCCTCCCTAACTTTACGAGAATCATCTGTGTGTTCTCTTATTTGGCATATAGGTTGTTCAAAACCATAAATAAAATTGGGGAGCTGTGAAAGTTTGGGGTGCTGCTCTGCTCAACGCCAGGGCAACACGTTTCCCATCAAACCGAAAACACACACTTGGCAGCTCCCAGATGTTCACTTTCAGCTTCAGGACTGTGGCCCAGCTTCAGCCCGCAGGCAGGCAGCTGGGGGGATGCCCGAGCGACGCTGCACAGCCCAGTGCTGGAGGCGGGACGACCCTCCCCGATCATAAAAGGACCGGACACAAGGGGACCCGATTTGCCCTGACAGTTGCTTTCTGCAGCCCCTCCGGACTCCCATCACTGAGTCCCACCCAGAGCTGCTGGGCAGACATGAGTTTGGGTGAACTCTGGGAGTTGGTGACGGACAGGGAGGCCTGGCGTGCTGTGGTTCACGGGGTCGCAGAGTCGGACACGCCTGAGCGACTGAACTGAACTGAGCTGAAAGCAGAGGAGCAGTTCCCCTGGGCGCCCCTCCTGCGGGACACGTACCCGGCTGGGACTCAGGAACAGCTGCTTCTCCCGCCTTGAGTCAGCCTGGCAGGCTCGCCTCGGTCTCCTAGCAACTGGTACAGTACGTGCTTCTCCGGGCAGTCTCCACCATGAACCCGGCCTTGGTCCCTGTGACAGGCCCACCTGGAGCAGACTGCTCCGCCCCGCTCCCAGTACCCCCGGTGCCCCCCAGCAGCCACGCCTCGTGGCCCCAGCATCTCTCATGTCCCGCCAGGCTGCAGAGGGGCTGGCAGAGTCCCTACCTGAGGCGCACACCAGGCAGAGGGGGCGTCCTGACTGCGGCCACGGGGACCCTGGGCCCCGGGCTGGGTCTGCACTCAGACCCGCACGACGGGAGAGTGGCCTGGCTGTCGGCCGGCCAGTGACTCGACTCGGGCCGGGGCTGCAGCCTTATCTGCAAACGGCTTCCTGTTTGCAAAGCCGCAGGCGGAGGAGGGAGTGTGGGAACTCGGGGACGTGTGAGACGTCGGGGTCTCAGGGCCCCTCACTCTTCCCCCCAGACTTCCACATCAGGCCCTTCTTTATCCATCTTTCCTGTTCCTCTTTCTTTTGAATAAATAAGCATGCATATTGTGGGAATGCAGCAGAGAGTGATGGTTATCACCTGATATCACACAGACAGCAATAAATACAGGCTGACATACTGTATTTTTTTTCCACGTGAGTTTCACTCCAAAACCATGAAGTACTCACCTGCTGCTTGCAGAGACCTAATCTGTGCGTGTATGTGCTAAGTCGCTTCTGTCCTGTCTGACTCTGCAGCTCTATGGACTGCACCCTGCCAGGCTCCTCTGTCCACGGGGATTCTCCAGGCAAGAATACTGGAGTGGGTTACCACGCCCTCCTCCAGGGGATCTTCCCGACCCAGAGATCGAACCCTCGTCTCTTATGTCCCCTGCGTTGGCGGGCGGGGTTCTTTACCACTACCACCGCCTGGGAAGCCCTAACCCATGATAAGACCGCGAAAGCCCTCCACTCACTGGAATTTCACTTAAGGCAACACAAGCCAGATCCATGACTGGATGGATCCGGCTTCTGTGTGGCTGGAAGGGGGGCGTGGGGGGTGGGAGTGTCATTTAAGAAGACAGTTGGCAAATTAGGACCATAAAAAGCTAGGTTCAAAGATGAACCTTTATTAAGACTGACAAGAGAAGTCATCACAAATTAAAGAAGTAGGGACGGACAGATGCCACACACTCCCCCAAGCGCAGGAGGAAGAGCGGACCGTTCATTCAAACTGCCTGACAGTGTAAGTCAACCCGACGGCTCGGATGCAAACAGACCGCTTCCTGGAAAACCCAAGCTGCCACAGCGGGCTCACCACGCAGGAGAATTCAACAGTCCTGGAGCAACTCAGGGGATGGCACTTGTGACTTTAAATCTCCCCAAAAGGAAATCTCTAGGCCAGACGGTTTCATAGGAGAATTCTGCCAAATGTTTCAAGAAAAACTAATTCCATACAATTCTTCCAGGAAACAGAAGTGGAAAAGAAACACTCACCAATTTATTTTATGAAGTTAGTGTTATCCTGATACCAAAACCAGACAAAGGCACTCTCCAACAGAATAGACCAATAACTCGCAAAAGATATGGACGCAAGAAAAAAAATGGAGATGAAATCAATCTTTAACCAAGTATTAGCAAACAGAATGGAGCAGCATGTGAAAAGATTTATAAGCTATGATTGTGGGGTATTTTGGGGATGCGAGGCAACATTCAAAAATGGGCTCAAGTGAAAAATCGACTAAAGTGATCCACCATACTAATAAACTAACCCAGAAAAAGTGCACGTCACATCAGTTGAAGCAGAAAGCGTCTGACAAAATCCAACACATTTCGATGATAGAAACTCTCAGAAAAATGGGAACAGATGGGCAATTTCCTCATCTTGACAAAGAGCATGCATTTTTAAAATAAAAACTGTACTTTTAATCGGAACGTATCTGACACCAGCGTTCAAGACCAAGGTGCACAGCACAGTGATCGACGCGTCTGAACACAGAATATGGTCGCCTACAGGGGTGGCGTCAGTTAGCACTTCATTACATCAGAGTTCTCGTTGCTTTTTCAAATGTTTACTTCAAACTTTCTGGCTGACAGGTCTTAGCTGAGCCCCCCAGGATCTCAGTTCCCTGACCAGGGATCAAACCCAGGGCGCCTGCATTGGGAGAGTCAAATCTTAGCCACTGGACCACCAGGGAAGTCTGTCATTTCCTTTTTTGTGTGTGGTGGGAATAAATCCAGCTCTCAGGAATCTTGATGGTTTTAATACATTGCTGTCTGTGTTCACTGCACTGCGCTATCAGCTCTCCAGGACTTACTAGCTGCACACGTGTCCCTGGAACCTCTCTTCCAGCCCCCACCTGCCAGCACCATCCTGGCAACCAGTGCCCCTTTCTAGTTTGGCTTCCTTAGACCCGCATGAAAGTTACAATCAGTGTCTTTCCATTGGATTATCTCACTTAGCTTACGACCTCCAGGGAAAAGCACGCAGTCTTCAGTGAAGGACACGCCTCCTCCTCACGAGGGGTGTTTGATTGCACATCTCTATCTGTAGCTTTTATCCATTGTCCCGTGACAGGCAGGTAGGTTTCAGTACCCTGACTATTCTGAATAACACTGCAATAATCCTGGGAGGACAGACATCCCTTTGATGTTCTCATTACTTTTGCATAAATACTCAGAAATGGAATTGTGTCATCATACGGTAACTCCTTTTTTGGAGGAACCTACGTACTTTTCTGTAGTGGCCGCACTAATACACATTCCCACTGGTGTCTTCAAGATTGTTACCTCCATCCTACTACCTCTATGACCAGCATTCTGACAGGCGTGAGGTGATAGCTTGTGGTTTTGATGTGCATTTCTGTGACATTAACTTGCCTGCTATAAGTGGGCTGTAAATTAGAGCCGTTTTTAGATCACAAGAGCGCGTTTGCACCTGCCTTGCCAACGAGTACCAAAGCCAGCAGCATCACTCGTGCTCCTCCGGGCCTCCGGTCTTTTTCACCCCACTGCCCCCCACCCCCAAAACCGACCGCCAGAGAGCCGCGCCACTTCCAAGAGGTCGGACGAGAATCTGGCCCACGTCCCAGTTGTTATTTACATTTCTCAGATACAACTGAGACATCTGGACACAAGAGCCCCAGCAAGCCCAGGCGTCTCCAGCTGAGAATCTTCCCCAAAGGTCACCTCTGTGCCGCCATTATCTCGGGACACTTTGTCCACAAGGACGTTAACCTTGCCCGCCCTCCCCTTAAGGCTTCACTCCTCCAGAGCTCCTGATGGCAGAGGGACACCAGGCCACCCGTCCCATCCACATGGCCCGCTGGCTTGTGACACAGGAGCCCAGCCAGCACAGACAAGGATGCAAACATGGAGCACACAGGGCCCCATGGTGGAGAGAGGCGTCACAGCACGTTACACCCCAAGATCCCGAGGTCACGAGGGATCTTAGTACAGGAGGCTGCCCAGAATCGAGGACTGTGAAGGCCATGGAGGCCGTCAGTCAGTCAGGGGGCTGGGGCAGTGGGGTCCTCAGCCAGTCACTGTCCCCAGGACAAAGCCTGCAGCTCAGAAGCGGACCACAGCCAAGGGCCTGAGAGCACGTCAACTACCCTAGCGCTCGTCCTCACCCACGAGGGCCTGGGCCTGACAGACGGACGTGCCTAACGGAGCCGCCGTGCTGCGAGACCGACGCGGGGCCCTGACGACGGGCGCCGTCGGTCCAAGACCCCCAGCTGGTGCAGGAAGCGACCCGAAAATCCAGACAGCTCTGCGTCGGCAGCTCCGCAAGTCTGAAAACCACGCCCAAACCAGAGCACTGAGAAGAATACTTTATTTAGTCGTTTCTTTACAACTGAAACTCTGGGAATTCAAAATTAACATCCTTGCCCGTGAGCTTCTTATAGACACCAGAAAACGTTTCAACCTACAAGAGAAGAGATAAACTGTCACAACGGGGGACGTGCCCTCTGCAGTCCCAAGCCAGGCAAGCTGGTGTGGGGAAAGGACTCCACCCCCTGCACCGAGTGCTGGCTCCTCTGGGTCACTCGGAGACCCTGGGCTGGCGGTTCACCGGGAATGAAGCAAAACGACAGTTCTCCCGAGTCTATCTCGACCACCACCCAGCCTCAAGTCCAGCCTAACACACCATGGGATTACTTCACATCAATTTTTCCTACCAATGTAAAACAATTCCAGTGTTTAAAACATCTCCCAATTTAACCTGATCTACAGGCCTGGCGTGCTGCGATTCATGGGGTCGCAAAGAGTCGGACACGACTGAGCGACTGAACTGACTCTCGCGCAGGCTTGAGTCTGGCCCCTCCCCGGGAGGCCGGCCCCTACCTTGTGCTCCACGTTGTTCTGCTGAGCTTTGTCCAGATGGACCTTTATGAGTCGGCTGCCGTCCAGCTTCACGCGGATCCTCTTGCCCACAATCTCACTTGGGAAAACCAAGTCCTCCAGGATGGCATCGTGCACAGCGGTCAGAGTGCGGCTTTAAGAACACAGCGACAAAGGTGAGAAACCCAGCAAAGTCTGCCCTCCTGGGAACCCCCAGGGCACCTCTGCAAGTCAAAGTCTGAGTGGAACACTCCAGGTTCCTGAAGCCATAGCAACACGAGCTTACATCCTTTCGTCTCATCTATCACAGCAGAGCCGTTGCCACACGAGGAGAGGGAGACACACGCTACCATCTCACTGCAAAAGCCAGCGTGCTGTGAGCCACACAATGATGACTTTACTGGACACGATTCTCTGCAGTAACCCCTTACCTCTTCTAAAATGATCTTCTCCAGTGTTGTCAAATGCCTAGATGTCAGCACAGGCTTTACCCCACAGGCCCTCTGAGGGGTCCCTGGCCTCCAAGATGCCCCTCCCTGTTCCTGCGATGGAATGAGGCAACACCCCACCCAAAGGACACTGCTCTACCCCAGCTCCAGGATGTGGCCCCTCCCATGAGGGTCCCAATTTCAGCCCATCCCATCACAGACTGCCAAGGGAGCTGTGCTCCTGTTCTGGATGAGACTCCAAGTTCACAACCCATCTGGCTGCCTGACAAGGTTCAATTAACCCCAAACTGCTAGCCTATCAGCTTTGTGCCACAGGATACCAGGAATGAGAGAATGAAGAGACTGGTCTCATTCCCAACGTCTGCAAGGCTCCTCTTTATTACGGAACATGTCCAGGTCTTATTCACCCCTCAGAGGCTCAGACACCACGTCCTACTCGTTTCTCTTTCTGTCCACACCTCCGCACACACAGAAGTGGAGTGAAGGGCTCCTAAATGACCGCAAAGCCTCTGCTCCAAGGCCAAGAGCAGCTTCAGCACCTCTCAGCACACAAATCAGTCAGCCAGCCCAGTCGATGAACGGCTGCTAACCACTGGCTAAGCACACCCTTACAGGTTAGGAAAGCACCACGGACCCCGTAAATTACTTCCTTCAAAACAGTAGAACGGAATCTAGCTGGTCTGAAACTCAACTCCAGCCCGACCTAAAATCTCTCTGAGGGAAAGCAGTGGCGCACAATCACGAGGCAGCAGAACTAGCTGCTTCAGAAGGAAAGTGACCGAGACGCTGCAGGTAACTCGAGCAGGAGAAAAAGACGAGCGCAAAGAAGGACAGGAAGGCAGACTGGAGACGGGTGGGATCGCTCAGCGCAGGGGAAGGGAAGGCTCCTGGGTCTGGGCCAGGCCCCTGGGACAGGCTGGCGTCATCAGCTGAGAAGTGGAGACAGGTTTGCGACGAGGGAGAGCCAAGGCTACAGATCTGGGACTCAGCACCTTCACTGTGCAGAGCAAAGGGGCTGCTTTTATAGTCAAGCACTAATTCAGGTTATCAGAACCCAGGCTACAAAACCACTTAAGCATCAGCATGAACAAACTAAACGTTCTTGATTATCGCCTGTATTTGATCTCCTGCAAACTATCCAGAATAGCCCCGCTCCCCCCTAAAAGTTCTACATTCTAATGCTACTCCAACTGCCCTGAAAACAAGCCCAGAGCACCAAGAGCGCAAGTTTCGCAACACCCGGCACGTGCCTTTCCAGCCTCTCCATCCTCCGCAACGGGCACCGTCAACACCTGTCCACGGCACTAGAGGCCCTGCACGGCCCGCTTCTAGGCACTCCCTGGCTCGAGACGAGACTTAGTTCAGACGCCAGCACCACTGGCTGAGCGGAGGGAGGATGAGTGACACCCTTTACCCCGTCAGCAGGGATGCTCAAGTCCTTTCTCAAACTGCCCAAGGGCAGGCCTGCAGGGACCCAAGAAACCAAGTGTGTGGAGTCAGCGACTCTAAGAAAACACCAGAAAGCTCAGACCAAGGAGCCAACCCCAGGTTCTAGTTTACGGCAGATAAACCTGCAAGTCAGTCAAGTTCCCAAAACAGGCACCACCAGCAACACCTCCAACCTAGGCCGTGAGCTACAGACGAGTCTACCTTTTCAACCTCAAATCCACAGCAGAAGCGAACGGTGAGAACACACTGCTCACCCACCCCCACGTCGGGTGTGCCTCACCCCAGCTCGCTCAGCTGACTCCTCCTCACTGCTCCTACCCTCTACCCAAAGAACTGGATGAAAGTCTCACCTTTTGTGAGCGCAGCAACCTACCGTACCACCTACATGAGTATAGTAATTTTTACCTCCAGAATCAGCCTTGAAACATTTCACACGCAGTTACAGACACCAAGTTACTTGATAAAAATTCCCATGTGAATGGCTTTCCTACATCATCCACACTTAATTTTTAAAAACTTATATAACTCTTACTATAAATAACCCATGCCAATCAACAATGGTTATTAAGAGTGGTACACACATTTTCCATGCTGATAAAACCTACCTTCTGGGACGTTTCTGCTTATTTTTCGTACGGCTTTTTCGAGTTGGCTTAGGCAGAATTCTCCTCTGTAAGGTAAAAATTATCATTCTACAAACCTTTAAAAAGACTTAAGTTGTCAGAAAACTAAGCACTATCAAAACTGCTTTACAAACCAAAGGACTTAATGGCTGAATAAATTCAAAGTTCGAGAAAGTCAAACAACCTAGACCCAACAAGTGAGGAAGAATCTCTGAAGTACTTCCTGACCTCATTTCTTCTTTCAGAACCCACAGCTTATAATAAACTGTAATTGGGAAAATGTGACTGATCCACCAATTATATGCCCGTTCACATTTCATCCAACCCACTGCCCACTTACAGGTACTAAGTCAGAATACTACTCCTTGACTTCCTCATCAGCCAAGCACCTAAGTCCTAGAGATTTCTGTTGGCAGGAAGGCCCAATCTAACTTAGAAAACAAAAACACAGCCCCTTAACCATTTTCTCCTACCAATCGTTCCTTTGCATGCCTTTTCAGCATCTACATGTAATTAATTCCCCAGGGTGGTGCGAGTCTGCTGAGAAATCCCACCAGGCGGAGCAAGTGCCAACTTCACATCCTACCTTCATCGCCTCTGCACAACCCAGTGCCTTTATAGCACTGCAGCCAAGGCAGGCACTGGGCCGCGTTAACACTAACAGCAGCAGTTCAGTTCCCTCGCTCAGTTGTGTCCGACTCTTTGCGACCCCATGGACGGCAGCACGCCAGGCATCCCTCTCCATCACCATCTCCCAGAGCTTACTCAAACCCACGGTCGAGCCGGTGATGCTACCCAACCATCTCCATCTCATCCTCTGTCCTCCTGCCTTCGATCTTTTCCAACGAGTCGGGTCTTCGCATCAGGTGGCCACCCAGCAGCAGTACCCCCTATCTCTTTAACCCGGTGCAAGCGCTCACTCCAGCGACCCACGGGCGCACCTGGGCGATGAAGACGACGTGCTTCCCGCTGAACTTCTTCTCCAGCTCGCGCACCAGGCGCACCTGGATTTTCTGGAAAGACTTCAGCTGCGGGACGGGGACGAAGATGATAATGGCTTTCCGGCCACCGCCAACTTCGATCTCCTAGAGTCGAAGCGGGAAAAGAGGCACAGACGCAGTTAGGCGGGGAGGGGACCCCGGCCCTCCTGGCGGCCCGCGCACGTGCCCGAGCCCCGCCCCGTCCTGCGGGAACCCGAAGCCCACCCCGGGGGGACCCCCTTGCCTTGGCGGCCGTGATGTTCAGCTCCCGCAGCTGCGCCTTGAGGTCCGAGTTCATCTCCAGCTCCAGCAGAGCCTGCGGGGCGGCAGAGAGCGCAACCCACGCTCAGCGCGCGCAGCCCCATTCACCCCGCCCCCCGCCGGGACCCCGCTCACCGCCCCCTCACCTGGGAGATGCCCGACTCGAACTCGTCCGGCTTCTCGCCGTTGGGCTTGACGATCTTCGCGCTGGAGCTGAACATGGCCGGGACCTGGAAGCGCAGGGCGCTCAGGGGGAGCGGACGACCCCATCCTCCCCCCGCACAAGCCATCGGGGCCCCCGGGCCGGATAATCGGCCGCATCCCCTCCCGGGGGCCCCAGACGTGTGCCCCCCGAGGCCGGCGGACCGGCACGGTGCCCGCGGACCACGTACCTTGCAGAGGCGGCCAAAGAGTCTTGTCGCTGCCGCCTCGAGCAGGCCTAGGAAGAGGCCTAGACCTCGCGAGACTTCGTTAAATCCCGACGAGGGAGGGGAAGAGGCGGGAATAGGGCGAGTAGAGAAACCGGAAGAACCACTGAGACGCGGAGGCAGCCTAGAGAGTCGTCGGAAGGGGCACCAGAGGGCCGGAAAGCTGGGAAGAGTTTTTGACTCCGCTGTTATCCTTGTCTCGGCTGCTCGCAGGAATTCCTTTGGGGGCAGCCGAGGTTCGAGGCGGGCGGTGGGCGGGCTCGGCGGCAATCTGTCGGGGGACTCAGGTCCGCCTGAGGAAAACAGCTTGGGCTACCCCCGAAGATAGGACCAAAAGCCCAACTTAACACGAGGAAGCTNGGAATTCCTTTGGGGGCAGCCGAGGTTCGAGGCGGGCGGTGGGCGGGCTCGGCGGCAATCTGTCGGGGGACTCAGGTCCGCCTGAGGAAAACAGCTTGGGCTACCCCCGAAGATAGGACCAAAAGCCCAACTTAACACGAGGAAGCTTAACGTCCCAGCTGAAGCAATGGAAAGGAACCGAGGCTTGGGTTCCAACCGTTTGGGCTGTGGAGGACCAAATGAGATGCTTGTGACAGCTCTTTGGGAACGAACTGCTTTACGAATAAATACGGTTTCCAGGCCACACTGGGCTGTCGTATCGACTGCTTGGTGCGGCTGATGATTCTGAGACGTCTAGGGACACCTGTGGTGGAGGCGGCCTGGAGCTGAAGAACCACCCCAAGAGGGGAAGTTCAGCTCAGTTCAGTCGCTCAAGTCGTGTCCGAACGGAAAACAGCGTGCCAGCCTACCCTGTCCATCACCAGCTGCCAGTTTACTCAAACTCATGCCCATTGAGTCCGTGATGCCATCCAACCATCTCATCCTCTGTTGTCCCCTTCTTCTCCTGCCTTCAATCTTTCCCAGCATCANGTGGGGTCACAGAGACACAGACATGATTGAATGACTGAGCACAGCACACAAAACTTCATCAAGGACAAAGATATCTCATTAAAATTTCTTCTCCACACAGTAACCTTGCTCTATCTACATAGCATAGCATTGCTTTTGAGACTTAAAATATCTGGGTTGTAAAACTTCTTTACTTCCCCTGTACCCAAGTCCTTGTCATTGAAAGGAAGCACAAGCTCAAGGGGTTTTATTTCACTCTCTATCTTTTGTTGCTAAACTATACACAAATACGCATAAATTAAGTAGTCACATTCAATTGCCTTTTGGCAACAAAATGCAGTCCCTTTAGGAACAGTTCTAGCAATGAGTTACTATAAGTAACTCTTTCTGTCATTTAAAGTGCCTAATTTTATAAAATTATGAACATTTAAAAGAGCTCCTATTTGCCTCACTTTCATTTCATTGCAGTTGCTATAAGATAAACTGAGTTTCACCCTCTATATCATCTCCCTCTCACCAAGGACATGACTGTGAAGCACAAGACTGTAGCTTATGTTTGTCAGGATGGGAGTGAGAACTAAATGGCTTAGGCAGGAAAGGTTATTTTGCAGGGCTGGATCTCCAAAAACATTGAGAAATGAATGAGCTGAAAAAGGAGAAAAACCGAATTGTTTTAAAAAGAATGGATGAAATTTCATTAAAAATTTCAAATTGTAAAACAGGTGTCTCATCTCCTTACTAAAATACGTGTTGATGAGATAGGGACTTGATCTGATCAATTGTGATGTGTTTAGTAGTGGTCTTCTTTATAATGAGTAAATATTATGGCAACAGTGATCCTGAGAAGTTCTGCTACTCTTAAATTCTGTTCTTCAAAATAACAAGCTAATACCTATTGAAATCTAACTGTGCAGTATGACTATTTTCTAATTTTTGTTCGCTTTCTGTTTTATTCTCATGTACTTTCAGAGTCAGTAAAGTGGTCAGGAAAGGATTAAAATATATTAAAGAACAAATTATGTCAACAAAATTCTTAGACCCTTTATACCTTATAAAAAAAAGGACTGCTTTCCACAAGTAAAACCGAACTAACAAAAGCTAAAAACTAACAGTACGTTCCTGGAGAAGGGAATGACTACCTCCTCCAGTATTGTTTCCTGGAGAATCTCATGAACAGAGGGGCTACATTCCATGGGGTCGCAAAGAGTCAGCCACGACTGAGTGACTCACACACAACAGTGTCTTAAATAAGCAAATATTTTATTCCAGCATAAAAGAATTCTGGTGGCAGTGATCCAGGGTTAGTTCAAAGGTTTAAAGATGTTTATTAGGAAAGATATTTTTTCATCTTTGATATCACTATCTTTTGCACATGGCTTCCATCTTCCTCTTTGCAGGATGATTCTTTCACCTCCAAGTATTGTTTCTACATTCTGAGCAGGTAGAAAGGCGAAAAGCCCAAAGGATATGCCAAGTGAACTCTTTTCATAAAAGGGCTATTCTCAGAAAGCTCCCCCCCTCTCCCCCGCCACGAGGTTTTGCCCTCTATCTTACCACCCAGAATTCACAACAGGAGCACATCTAGGTGCAAAATGGTCTGGGAAGGTGAATGACTTGCATTTTCAAGCTCTACAGAAGAGAAAGGCAGGAAAGAGTCCATAAGTCAGGGTTTATGTGAAACTAACCCTTAGGTTATGTCACAAACATATTTATATTAATTGCCAAAACAGAACTACATGGTAGTACTAGAACATTAATTTACAGATAGTAAGACTGAAAGTCTGACAAGTTAAGAAAGTTCTCCAATTCATGAGCTTGAATAGCAGAGTTAAGAATCCAGCCCAAGTTTGTCCTATACCCAAAATGAAAGCTTGTGTCTACTTTTAGACAGTATAGAAGTAGCATTTATTAGAATATAAATAAGGACATGTAAGTTTAATCAAATCTATACTATAAACACCATATTAAGTGGCTATACTAAAATTGTTCTTGTATTTCTCATGATCACACATTCAGAGAGAGAGAGAGGAAAATCTACATAGATAGCCCTTACTAGTTTTGTAACAATATAGCAGCAAGTTTTTGAATGTACATATTTCAGAATACATATGGTTATGTTGAAAAAAAGGGAGTGAGTTTTATTTTCAATTTCACCAGGTGGTCAGCCTCTCACATTTGCCCTAATTTAAGTCTAGAAGACAGATTATTGCAGAAAAGATAATGGTCTGATTGAAAACTCATGTCTAAGTCTTAAGATAGAAAATTCCTCATTAAATTCTGTCAACTAGACAAAGTGATATTTTAGGCATATTATCTTTCCCTGTAAAGTGTTTCAAACCACTTAGAGTCACTTTGCAAGTTGAAAACATCTCCTCTTAAGCTTCAAAAAATGGTACTGAACTTCAAAACCAAAAACATAACACATCTACTGTGGCCTATAATTGCTCTATAGCATGTATTTGGAGAAAAGCAGATTTTTTTCAAATTATAGAACAGGTTAAAAAAATATGATTGTTTCACTTTCCCATGATCTATTTCACAAAAATAATATATCAAAAATATTGCATCATACATAAAGCATTTTTAAAAATTCATCTCAAAAGCCTGTGAAGATAGTCAATTCAGTTCAGTCGCTCAGTCGTGTCCGACTCTTTGCGACCCCATGAATCGCAGCACGCCAGTCCTCCCTGTCCATCACCATCTCCCGGAGTTCACTCAGACTCACGTCCATCGAGTCCATGATGCCATCCAGCCATCTCATCCTCGGTCGTCCCCTTCTCCTCCTGCCCCCAATCCCTCCCAGCATCAGAGTCTTTTCCAGTGAGTCAACTCTTCGCATGAGGTGGCCAAAGTACTGGAGTTTCAGCTTTAGCATCATTCCTTCCAAAGAAATCCCAGGGTTGATCTCCTTCAGAATGGACTGGTTGGAAGATAGTACCTCCCCTAAAATATTTAACAGATTTATATAAAAACCACTGAATAATAAATGTATTTCTTATGACCATGTCAAGTATTTCCTGAGGATGTGGACCAAGACAATAGAATAGGAAGACGTTGAACTCACCTCGTGCCATGAACAACATGAAAATCACAACCGTTACAGAACAACTATAAGAATGACCCGAGGATACGTAGAAGAGATTTTTCACAACTAAGGAAACTAAAGGAGCCACAGCAAGATGAGTAGGAGGGGCAGAGACGCGATAAAGTCAGGGCCCACAGCACCCCTGGGTTGGTCACCCACAAACAGGTGAACTAAAACCACCACGGATGCTCTCCCCAAGGAGCAAGGAGTCAGAGCCCCACCTCGGAGTGTCCAGCCTGGATGCACTGCCCTGGAAAGACAATTGCTTGCAAAACAGTGAGTCTTGTCTTGGAGAGACCAGAAGACTCAAAGAATTGGGGACTGTGCTCTCAAAGAGCTAAATCTCATACTCTCTGAGACTAGGCACAAAAGCAACCATTATTTGAAGGGAGCCCGAATCACTCACTTGCTGGTGTTGGAAAGCCTCCTAAGGATGGAGAGCCTGGGGACAGAGATGCTGTCATCTCTGTCCTTTGGGGCGTCATTTGGGGCTCATTTCTACCGAGTCAACATTGACACTGGCAACCACATTTTTGGACTACTAGTTCTAGCCTGTTAGTGCCAGGAGTCTGACTCTGCACACCAGCAAGCTGCACCAACCCCACGCCTCCCAGCCCTGCAGAAAATTGTGCAGGGACCCAAGGGACCCACAGCTATCAAAAGAGACAAGGCCTTGCAGCCAATGAATGGTTCAGGGTCTACCCTGCCTACCAATGCTCCAGAGCAGGAGAATGCGTGTGCAGACCAGTGGAGGACGGCCTTGGAGCATGTAACTCTGGTGATCAGAGGGAAGCTTGCTAATGGGCCTCACAGTGATCTTCTGAAAATATAAATGTGTCCATATCAATGTTTAAAAATCACTCATAAATTTTAATTTTCTTCAGGGTAAAATTCAAATCCTTCACTTAGGATATACATATTTTCTGATCTTACCTCTTTCACATTCACCTATTTCTAAGTTTTTCTTTTATATGAATTCATAGATAGATTTTCACATTCAAATTTGTATTTATTTTCATGTTACCAACCAATTTTACCGTGGTTATTATGATTGATTTTACTGTCATTTCAGAAGTTTATAGAACTCCCTCCTAGCTGAGTCACACATCCATGAGAGCTAAATGCGAGACGTTCCTAATCACACTGTTTCTTGGCAGTAATTTTCAGTCTGTTTTGAAATCAATCTTTATTTCACTACAATAGCTATAGTATAATCATATAATAACAGTTAGGATATTGGCTTCCCTGGTGGCTCAGACAGTAAAGAATCCACCTGCAATGCAGGAGACCCAGGTTTGATCCCTGGATTGGGAAGATCCCCTGGGGAAGGGAATGGCAACCCACTCCAGTATTCTTGCCTGGAGAATTCCACAGACAGAGGAGCCTGGCGGGCTACAGTCCACAGGTCACAAAGAGTTGAACATGACCTAATGACTATCATTTCACTTCACTTTACACATCCACACAAACACATGTACACATGCAGACACTATTCAAAAAGTATAATCATTATCTTTTTCCTCTTCTGTCAAATGTTAATGAAAATGTTTTACCATTAGATAAAATTTACCATTTTTTAAAAACATTTCAACCTTATTTGGTTCATGTTGTCCACATTCTTTAAAGGAGGACACTGTGAGGTGATATGTACTATTTGTAATCCTATCATATTGCCTTCTTTTGAAATGCCATTCACTATTGATTTTTTTTTCCTGGTAATAACACCTCTTTTTCCTTATTAGACAGATTTTACGTATATTTTTCTTACCTAGATAAATTTCTCTTAAAACTTTCTTCCAGGTTATTAATTCTTCTTCCAAATACAAGAAAGTTATTAGCTAACTTACTTGTCTTATAGATAAGCTGTAAATCTTAAACATATTTCCTGTTCCTTATTATTACCTAATTATCTTTTGTTTAATTTCTTTCTACTATAAAATCTAGCTGTATCAAAGGATATGATGAGCATGTGTTCTTTCAAAGTTATTAAAATCCTTCCATATATACAGTTTTCAGATTTTTTTAGTCCTAACCACCCAGTTATTTTTAAAAAGTGAAATAAGCAACCACTGTATAGCTGTTAGCAAAACTTTCATAGTGTTCTGAATATATAATTTAAGACGGCAATTCTTTCAGGGAAATAAGTCATGCTTTCAATAAATTCTATATCTGTCTGAAGTAAGTCACCTGATACCACTATGTATGGTGTTGTTTTTCAGTCGCTGAGTCGGGTCCGACTGTGTGCAACCCCGTGGACTGTAACAAGCTGGGCTCCTCTGTACTCCACCTCTGTACTCCCAAAGTTTGCACAAATTTATGTCCATTGAGTATACCACTACCCACTAAAATATACTGTTTTCTTACTTTTAAAGATTCTATAAGTGAAAGACATAATGTTGAATTTGAATTTTCATGCTTTAATACACATATTTTTCACATACTGCTTTCTCAAAATTTAATGTTACAATATGTTGCTGTTGGCAAAGTTCATTCTATTAAAGACTAATAAGGTAATAACTAGAAATCCAGAGGACCCAGTTTCAAAGTTAATATTTAAAACCTGAGGGACATTTACACTGAGTCAAAGGAATGAATAAAGATAATGTTAACATTTAAAATATCCTTCAAAAAAGTAATAATGTATTGTTTCTGCCTATAATCTGTGAATTCATTACTTCTAAGAAGTACTCCCAATCCACATCACAGACTCATGGTTATCTGTGGCCCACCAAGTTAACATTCTTCTTAAATTGAATTTGTTATGCCATTCAGAGGGATCCCTCACATGGGTACAAGGACAGCTAGGAGGAAGACTGACAGAGAGAGAGGTGGCTGGGTGGGTTGGGGGTTGCTGGAGTTGTTCACCTCTTTAAAACTACTAAAGAAAGGAGAAAATGCTTTTTATCAATAATAAACATCATGTCAATTGTGTCCATTTTTGCTACCAAGATACAAGTAAACTCTTTCTTAACATCACCAATTTTTCAACATTTATAATTTTATTTTTCTCAAAGTATTATCTTCCAGTGACCTGGAAATAAAAACATTAGATAACCCTACCATTTAAAAGTAATTCATCTATGTTTGCATCAATCTACGTAACACAAATTTCATTAAAATATATCCTGTGCCGCAGACACTGAAACAAGCAAGGTAGACACAGGACAGGATCCAACTGTATATACACTATAACACAGATATTCTTTTCTTTTCTGTACTCTGTTTAATGGATTTCTATTCACTGTGAGGGAACATTTTTCTATTTATTGCTTGGTCATTAAAGGATTCATCATTGGCTTGGAAATATTTCTTTATTTCCTGATTGATTTCTTTGTGAGTTTGGTTAATGCAAAAGTAATAACTCAAGTTATTTAAGAGGAGATTTATAGTACATCATCAATTCAGAGACACAAATTTCCCTACATCTTAACATCTCTGTAATTGGTATATGTCTTGCAATTGATGGCATTGACATAACTTCATTTCATCATAATTTAAGATTTTTCTCATTTTTTTCCTTCTTTTATTTTTAGTGATACACAGAATAATGGTGTGCCCTGTGACAGATAGTGTCTCAGATTTTATGCAGCATGGTATTTCCTCCAAATAACATAATGTTGGGATAAGTTTATCTTATGTGTTAGTAGAAGAAAATTATACATGGGCTGACAAATTGGTCAAGGTCTTCCTGACCCCACTCTTTCTACCTTTGATGTCAAAAATACCGGGCCCAGCCTCTCACCTCCAATGCAGCCAAATATAGAAAGATACCTCCAGATAGGTGATTTACAGAAGCGTTCACCGCCATGCAGAAGTGGCTCTCCTCAAGGTTAACTGCGATGAACATCTTGCCAGTTCTCTGCATTTGGTTTACTCAACTGCATAGCAAACTTTCAGTTGACATCACAATTCTTCAGGTATTTTCTACATATAATTTATACAATGCTACAGAGTCCTGGTTTTCATTGCATGTTACTAGACTCTCTTTCTTGCTGCTGCTGCTAAGTCGCTTCAGTCGTGTCCGAATCTGTCCGACCCCATAGACAGCAGCCCACCAGGCTCCCCCGTTCCTGGGATTCTCCAGGCAAGAACACTGGAGTGGGTTGCCATTTCCTTCTCCCATGCATGAAAGTGAAAAGTGAAAGCGAAGTTGCTCAGTCATGTCCGACTCAGCGACCCTATGGACTGCAGCCTACCAGCCTCCTCCATCCAGACTCTCTTTCTTAGTCTCCTCTGAAAAATAAAGCTGAGTTTTGCAGTTATTTCTATTTTACATGTGAGAAAAATGGATGAATGACTTGTAGTATTCAGTTGGTAAATTAGCAGCAATCAATTCCAATGTATGTGCTCAACCTAAGATGGAAATTCCCTATCAATTTTGCTGCTACCCACTTCTAGTGAAGATCCTGTAAGCCACCCATTCTCACTTATAAGTCTTCCTTTAGCCAATGATTTAAAGATAAAATCCAAAATCAGAGACTAGAATTGTTGTGTCTACATAACTAATTGGGCAGCAATATCACAGAAACTGTGCCCTATTGATCTTGATGTCATATAGTCCATAAGTCAATAAATATTGCAATAATTATTGTCCTCCAAGAGATATTTTGTAGTTTTTTCTACCATATCAATTTATAAATTGCCCTTTTTATTTTAATTTAGAAGAGAAAAATATGAACAATGATAATATTTTAGATAATATAAAAACAAGTATTTCTCATTTGACACAGGGCTTCCCAGGTGGCACAATGGTAAAACATCTGCCTGCCAATGCAGTAATAATTATTGTCCTCCAAGAGATATTTTGTAGTTTTTTCTACCATATCAATTTATAAATTGCCCTTTTTATTTTAATTTAGAAGAGAAAAATATGAACAATGATAATATTTTAGATAATATAAAAACAAATATTTCTCATTTGACACAGGGCTTCCCAGGTGGCACAATGGTAAAACATCTGCCTGCCAATGCAAGAGACCTAGGTTCTGTCCCTGGGTTGGGAAGATTCCCTGGAGGAGGGCATGACAACTCACTCCATTCTTGATTGGAGACTCCTGTGGACAGAGGAGCCTGGAGGGCTAAGGTCAATAGGGTGGCAAAGAGCTGGACACATGCCCAGGAGCCCTTTAAGGGAAAAATTGACAACTAGTTAGTGACAATTCATCTTTTTGAAAATCCTTATAATGAAATAAAAAGCCAGATAATTTTGAAAGCTGATAGATTAGCACGATTTAAAGAGAAGGGTGATAAGTTTTAAATAATGTATTTAATTATAACTAAAATAACAACAATTAATAATATACCCATCAAATTTTTTTCTTTAAAGTTGTCTTAAGATTCAATATAATTAAATAAATCCTGTGAATATACTAACTAGTCTGTCTCTTATACACANCTTTTTGAAAATCCTTATAATGAAATAAAAAGCCAGATAATTTTGAAAGCTGATAGATTAGCACGATTTAAAGAGAAGGGTGATAAGTTTTAAATAATGTATTTAATTATAACTAAAATAACAACAATTAATAATATACCCATCAAATTTTTTTCTTTAAAGTTGTCTTAAGATTCAATATAATTAAATAAATCCTGTGAATATACTAACTAGTTATAATAAGTACCATCATTAATAAAGGCATTTTTTTAAGGGAAAATTTGGATAGGAAAAGATAAAAATGATAGATTCAGGCAAACAAAATCTTACTCTTCTCTCTCTTCATGCATTCATTGGTGAGCACAAAATGAGAATGCAGAAAACTGATTACTTTAAATTTTGTTTAGAGAAAGGGGAGAAAAGCATACTCTTCTCTTTCTAATTTGAAGGCAGAATGAACACCAAGCATCCAGAGTAAAGAATGTGATCATAGAAAGTGCAAAAGTTAATTCTGTGAATACTTCTTTCTAGATTATTAGTAACCTCCGTGCTCTATTTTCCTTCTCAATTGTCTCCTGATTTACTGCTTCAATTTGCTTTCCCTGACATTCTTTCTCACAAGTGGTGGCTGATTAGTTTTTGTTATGATTATATGACTTGATCTCTGTGGAGAATCTGGCGGGAGCTGGGAGAGGTGCATAATGAAAAGATATGTTGCTAACTTCTACTAAGATTACAGAATTAAATGCAATGCAAGCTCTATGTTATAAGAAATGCAATCATCCCAACGAGTTGAAGGAAAGATGATAAATAATGGCGCTGTAAATGGTTATGAAGTTAATCTAAATTAAGATATATACAAAATTAATTGTGTCTTCTTGGATAGCAGAATTCTCCTTGCATAGTCTTAGAGAGTTCAATGATGCCCTCACTTTCAAATTCATTTGTCATCAACCAAAACAATCTCACAAAGAAATCTGTTAGGCAAAGGAGTTTTCCTAAATTGTCATGGCTGCCTATTGAGGCAAATGCTTTGGTAACTTTTAGAGGATTCACTGTTTATGGGTATTAAAGTTCAGGTTAGATAAGAATTACAAAGAGCATTGAATCTTCATTCCCATAAGTAGAAACTGATTTGATTAACTAAAGCTAGAGGAAATTTAGGCCAAATGGAGCATTAAGGGCAAGCTATGAAAATTAGTACTGACAATATTTGTTAGCTCTAATATTGCACTGTTTTACATAACAGATTCAAAAATTCCACGCAAATCTTGGCCCTTTTTAGAAGCCTTCCTTAGCCAAGGCAATCTAGAAGATACCTTATTTCATTTTAATCTTTATAATAATGTAATTGAACCCAATTTGAAATGTTACAATCCTCTGTAGAGAACGTAGCTAGTTCTGCATGATAATTTGGATAAAGAAATTTTGGGCTAGTTGGCTTTCTTGGGTTATATTATATGTTTATAACTTTTCTGCAACTTACATTTTGTGATTCTTCAAGTAATAGTTGTAGAAGTAGGGAAAACTGCAAAAAATTAAATATTTGCCAATATGTTTGTTATCACTGTTTCTATCCATACTTTATA
>SJYX01002280.1:234001-284330 GCA_006410675.1 Oreotragus oreotragus
TTTAATTACTTTGTATAGGTTTATCTCTTCTTTTGTTACAGTTTTTCTGAGGTATTTGGTTGATTCAAATGACATGACCAGTTCAGATATAATATTCAGTACTTGACTAATAAAGGCATTTAAAATTTTGAAGGACATTTAGGAGAATGATTTATGATTTATAATCTAGACTAATTTTTTATACATGAAAAACTTGCAAACTGCAAATTAAAAATGGAAAACATTAAAAGAAATTCCATTTATAAATGCCACCAGAAATTAAATGAAAAATTGAACCACAATGAGAAAATATTGGCAAAATACATACCTGACAAATGTAAAAAATTTGTATGTTAATTTGAAAAGGACGAGTATCTCAATTTAAAAATATGCTAAACTGCAAATGAAAGTCAAATCAGAGATAATTATGCATCACATGATTATCAAAACATAAAACGTCTAACAAAACCAAGTGGTGGTGAAGATATATACCAGGAGATTATTCATCCACTGATGTGAAAATAATGATAAATTACCTTATAAAACAATTCACATTCAATTTTAAGGCGAATGTAATCCAGCAATCACACTCTCAGGCCTATGACTTAATATATTGACTTTTACCTTTTGTATTTCTGCATTTTTTTTTAAAGTGAGAGTTGCTGCATATTAAGTTGTACAATTGTTTCAGTGGGTCACACACAGATTTTTGAAAATGAAATGTAGAAGAAAAAAAAAATCAACATTCCCCTAACAGGTGAAGTGTAAGAGCTTCAGTCATACACATATTTGTCGTGAGAGGCAATCCACTACCGGCTCTTGAGCATTCCTGCTGGGTGTGCCAAGAACTTAAAGCTCTGACAGCTCTTTGCCCTGGTCAGTACTCACAGTTGTATTTGCAGTGAAGAGCTTTGACGGATGAAGTAATGTCTCCCCCCAGACAAAGTGCAGGCTTACTATATAAGTGCAAGCTTGCCCGAGCTGTGTGTTTCTCTCTTGGAACACAGATCACTGCATCTTCAGTCATCCATCACCAACCCTTCTTGTCACACCTGTGGAACTTGAGGGCATGGGAATCTGATGCCAGCAAATGTGGAGCTCTGGGCAATGCTATTGCCAGAGCAATGAGATCTTGTGCCTCTGACCTGAGAACTTCATGTCTTCTCCAGCATCCATGTGGTAATAATAGACAGGTTCACTAGGTTGCAAGTGGGGTAATATCCCACATTCTGCACGGTTCTTCACAATATTTGCTTAGCCATATTGTGTAATTTTTCTAGTGGTGGGTCACCATCAGTAAAGTTTGGAGGCTATTTCACCAACCAAGAGACGTGTAAAGTAGAATATATAGTAAGACAACATATAGTACTAAGAAAAACCAAAAGCTGAAAACAACACAAATTTAATCATCACACCATCAGATATCAATTACAGTATATCCACCCAAAGCAATATATGCAGCAGTGAAAATAAACAATCTATAACAACATTCAACAAAAAGGATGATTCATACAAATACTGCTAGGCAAAATCAAGCCAATTAGAGACCACCACCTACAAGATGGTGACCTACAAGACCACCACCTACTCTAACTGAGAGTCCCTTGAACTGCAAGGAAAGCAAACCAGTCCATCCTAAAGGAAGTCAGTCCTGAATGCTCATTGAAAGGACTGATGCTGAAGCTGAAACCCCAATACTCTGGCCACCTGATGCAAAGAACTGACTGACTAGAAAAGACCCTGATGCTGGGCAAAACTGAAGGCAGGAGGAGAAGGGGATTACAGAGGATGGGATGGTTGGATGGCATCACTGACTCGATGGACATGAGTTTGAGCAAGCTATGGGAGTTGGTGATGGACAGGGAGGCCTGGTGTGCTGCAGCCCATGGGCGACTAAACTGAACTGAACCTACAAAATGGCAACACTTGTATGAACCTTGAAAATCAAAGTATTTAGGTGATATATTGGCTAAGACTACATTCAAGGGGGGTAAAATTATAATTTATAAAATAGAAAGAAGTTATAAATTTCATATTCAAGAGAGTGGTTGGTCCTGGAAAAGAGCCAAGAGTAATGTGATTAGGGTAAGTACATGGACAATTTAAAAGGAGAATGTATACACAGGAGTTCATTAATGGCTCCATAATATTAAAAATACAAAATATATATGAATTTCGTGTGCAAAATATTATTTTATATTTTTAAAAAATATGACCCAAATCCTGAAATAGTATCATTCAGATTTGGGAAAGGAGAATGGGTAACCATGCACAACTAACAATACAAAAAATTTGTTTTTATCATTAATATAATTGCTACCAATGGAGAGTAAAATCATTTAATTTCAAACCACATTAGTTTTTGCTGCTTGGAGCACAAACTATGGAGTTTTAAAAGTTATTCTTTAAGTAATCAATTTTATATTAAATCACTTTTTATTTTGTATAAATGGAAAACTAAACATATCAGCAAATTGAGATTTATAGCTGATATTCCATTCATAATTTGGGGGTTAATAGGGGACACCCCGCAACCATTACTTTTCTTCATTGAAAAAAGCTCAAGTAGTATTATGCTTAAGCCTCTATCTGTAGTTCAAGAAATCCAAACACAAAAATATGAAGAAAATATTTGAGAAGCTGAAAGTTAAATGAATCACTCTATATATGCACCCTGCTGAGTGAAACATAAAATTAAGTTAAATTCACAGAGAAAATTTTCAGCTTTCAAATGTTGCTAGCTCTCCTCAGTTCCAATGCTAGAAATAGAGATACAAACAATTACATTGGGTTATAAAAACATGAATTTTCTTGATGACAAAGCAAAATTTCTAAGTCTACTATCATATGATAGGTGAAATGTTTAAAAGAGGGATCTAATTAAATGTTAAAAACGATCTCTCAAGCATTATGCTTATTTTATAACATGCATTTGTTTGTAAGTGTCAAAATAATTACATAGAGTGCCACTTATTCTTCCTTCTTAAAAAATAAACAAATATATATACGTATATACATGTGTATCTATCTATCTATATATGGTAAGTGCTCTTGTGTTAGTTTGCCCAAGCTATCATATAGGATTTATTTCTAATTCTGTTTGTATGTGTGGTACAAATGGAGTCTTATTAAATCTATGGTTCTGAGTCTCATGATTACTTCTTCACAATTTATTCCATATGCCATAAGGCATTTGTAACTCTTACTCCATTAAGAGTCTTTATTTTTCTGGCTTCTCAATGACCCCATTACTTTCCAGGGAACTCGAGCCCATTTGGTTTGCAGGAATGCCATCTCAGCGAAAAATCTCTCTGTATGATTTACTTGGTCCAGAACTGAATGACCATGGCTGGGTTCCTGCATCTTTGGGGTCAGGTACAACCCATCTGCCTGCTGCCCAAGGCTTCTGCTGGCTCTCCACATGCTACATTTGGCCAGTCTCTTTTGCTATGGAGAGAGAAACAAATCATGATTACTTTACAACCAGCAATTAGACTCAGGGTTTCAGGAATTTACTTCCCTCTTCAAAAGAAGAAGAAGAAGAAAGCAATGGCACCCTCAGAAAGGTATGGAGAAATTGTTTTAAAAGAAAAATAGCATGGAGCCAGTGTGAGTGTGTTACAGTCCTAAACTGGTGCTGGGTTTGGCTTCAACATGCTGAGGGAATTTAAGCTTTTCTAAGCCTGGACATAATGTAGCAGAAATGAAACAGAAGCCAAGAGTGGGATTCCAGATGGTAGCATTGAAATAGGTTTGAATAGAAAAGCCCACCCTCTCTGAGCTTGCATGGTTCCTCTTACTAATATGAGCATCTTTCAAAAGATTGTCTATGTGATTTCTTGAGAAGGAATCTGTGCATGGCAATAAGTATCAACACAATAGATAGACACCATTTCCTGTGTATCCTGCGTTAATCAAATTTATATCACAAATGCTTTCAGTCATGGGCAGGGTCTGGAGGTGAGATAGTAACGTTGAGTGCAGACTATGTTCCTCCAAAGGTTCCTCACACTCCTGCCTGTGCTGTGTAGCACCTGGGTTTCTCTACTTAAATCCTCTCATCATTTTAATTCCTTCCAGGATGTGGCATCCAAAGTAAACCGCATTAAACACTGTCCTAAATCACTGATATTCTTTGTGACTGGTCACACCTTGCTATCATCTGAATATGTCCCTGTAGAAGATGCCATCCCAAAATGCATTGGTCTGATGTATCTATTATCTTGATTTGTAGGCACTTGAAAAACAGCAAATTTTTAAGGGGACATTTTCTCTGAACTCTTCTTATCAGCATAAAGACAGATCCTCCAATGAACTCAGTCATTATAAATCCCCTCCCTGGGAGTCTCATCAACCAGGAAAGATTGATTCATCACAGGAGAGACTAGAATTTGACACCTCACCCAGACAAACTTAATCACCAGCTACCATTTTCCCATCTGTCCTAAGGGTATCTAGGGCCATCTGTTCATCTTTTTTCAAAAAATCATTTTCTCTCCCCTAAGAGGTCTACATCCCCTTCTTACTTTCCTAATGAAGATGGCATTTAATCCTGAAATTTAAACCACTTCTGGGTGCTACTCATATGGACAGGGAAGCCTGGCATGCTGCAGTCTACGGGGTCGCAGAGAGCTGAACACAACTGAGCAACTGAACTGAACTGACAGATCTCCCCTGTATATGTGACACATATTTGTTCATAAACCTCTGTTTTTCTCTTGTGAATATGGTTTTCATTACAGGGGTCTCATATGAGAACTCAATAGAGTGAAGGAAAGTTCCTTTTCTTCCCATACATCCCTATCAACGCTTTCCCAAACCAGACCTCCTGTCAGCATCTGGGACATCGCATCCTCCACACTGCTCCTCAGTGTTGATTTTTTTCCTGTAGTTTCTTCACTGAAACAGTAGAGGCTGAGAAAGATGGCTTTGCATATCTGTATTCTCTTCTCTTAGTATATTTGGTCCATTGTGACTATCAAGAATGGTAGCTCCCAGTCTCCATTCAGCTTGAATTCAGTTCTCTGTGCCAAAGTGGGGAGAGAGAATAGAAATGATTCATTCTTGACCATGATTTTCTTGATCATCTGCAACCTCAGTGAGGCATAATGTGGTATATAGTTCTATTAATACAAGGTCTTCTTTCTGTTAGATGTGCAATATACAGAGTACAGAGTATGCCTTTTACATACACAGAGAGAAAAAATTTAAAGTTTGGTTTGACTAGAGGAAAATATTTCTAAAGAGGAATATTGATGTAAGGATACATGGGTTAATCAACATGAGATAATATAATCAATAAACCTTAAAATCTCAATAGCTTTACCAAATAGAAATGTACTTCTGATTCATGTAAAATTTAATTGATGTGTTGGATTGAAGGGAGCTTGTCTGTTCCACCCATTCAACCAATAGTAGACTGGTGTTCTATTATTTTTAATATAAAATTTCCAAGATTGTCCTGCTTTTTTGACATCCAACCAATAGATGGAGAAGGTTGTAGAGACTCATGCATTCAAGTTTCTCATGGACCCTTCCTGGAAGTAAGGCACACCACTATGGCTTAATTTGTTTACCAATACTCAGTTGTATCTACACAGTCAATTTTAAGGCCAACTGGAAAAAAAATTATAGATTCCAAGAAAAAAGAATATTTAAGGCTTTGATTATCTGCCTTAAAAATTAGACATTATTCTTTTGTTAATGTGAAATTATTGAAAATTTTTGAGTTAGTAAGGTAAACATGAGCAATAGTTCAAGTGCTGTAATTTGACTTATCTGTATCAAATAGATTAAAAATAGAAGACTAACGATTTAAATTTATAAAAATCAGGGCAAACTGTATGAATGCAATGTTTGTGCTGAAATAATTTCAAAAAGTCTAGGAAAATCATCAGACATGAAAACCAGTGTCTTTTTATTCATTAAATAATTATTTATTGAATATTTTCTCTGTGCCAGAGACTGAAGTATATACTAGGAATGCAATGGTTTATTCTTCCTGTAGCTACAAATAGCCATAATCTAATCGGATTGGGAGAAGGTAGGGATTAAATTTAAATTATATTTTTTTATGCAGTACCTAATTCTACAGTGAATGATATTGTAAAAGGATAGAAATTTATGAATGAGTATAACAGACTAGCCTCAGTCTCTCAGAGGTAAATGAAATTTAAGTTGTGTGTGCAATTGTGTATGTGTGGGTGTATGTTTACATGACTCACAAGATGCTTATGAGTTTACAGATGGGGAATTCGGGATTCACGGGAAGGAAAAAGGTTTTCCCAAAAAGACCATCTCTGGTGGATATGATGATGAGTTCAGATATGGAGCTACCAATTTGCGGAATGGAATGATGTTGAGTCTGAAACTCCAGCACTTTGGCCACCCCGTGCGAAGAGTTGACTCATTGGAAAAGACTCTGATGCTGGGAGGGATTGGGGGCAGGAGGAGAAGGGGACGACCGAGGATGAGATGGCTGGATGGCATCACGGACTCAATGGACGTGAGTCTGCGTGAACTCCCGGAGATGGTGATGGACAGGGAGGCCTAGCGCGCTGCGATTCATGGGGTCGCAAAGAGTCAGACACGACTGAGCAACTGAACTGAACTGAACTATATCCAAGTGCATTTCTGTTGTCATTGTTTAGTCGCTCTGTTGAGTCCAGCTCTTTTGAAACCCCAGGGACTACAGCCCACCAGGCTCCTCTGTCCATGGAATTTCCCAGGCAAGAATACTTGAGTGGGCTGCCATTTCCTTCTCCAGGGGATCACCTCTACCAAGGGATCGAACCCACGTCTCCTGTATTACATTGTATGCAGATTCTTTACTGCTGATTAGTTAGCTAATAAGTGAGGACAGGAAATAATGGTAGGAATTCAAAAAGAATCTGATGATGCACACTACTCTGATAATATCAACCATTTTTGTGCCATTTTTAATAGGATCCAGGACTCACTTACTTTCTGAAAGAGGACATTTCTTAAAATTATAGCACAAAAGTTGTAATACATATCTGTCTTTTCTTTCAAAAATGTTTATTTATCTTAATATAGATACGATGCTGCATTTTGATTAAATGTTTATGTGGTTAAAGTTCCCTCTGGATTGATTAGTTCCTTGAGACAGCACATACTTATTCATCCTTTTCCCTTAAGGCTTTTCATGGAACCAGAAACAGAGCAGGTGGTCAATAAATATTTGATGAATGGGAGGGAATAAAGAAATGAATGATGAATGGTACTGTGTATGTGTAGATGCACAAGTTCCTTGGAGCATGAAAGGAGAAGATGCAAAATCTTGGAGGCGTGAGAAAGCCTCCATGAGGTGTGGCAAGAGCAAAGTGTGAGTATGCAAAGGTGGCTAGAGACAACCAAGACAGATGAATTCAGGTCATGGGATGCGAAGTCCTTAATGCCTAATTAAGCAATTTAAACTCACCCTGGGGGAGATGAGAAGTCATCACAAAGTTTCAAAGACACGACTAGCTGAAGGAAAAGATGGAATGCAAGCATAGAGAACAACTATAAAATAGAAAGAAGTTATAAATTTCATATTCAAGAGAGTGGTTGGTCCTGGAAAAGAGCCAAGAGTAATGTGATTAGGGTAAGTACATGGACAATTTAAAAGGAGAATGTATACACAGGAGTTCATTAATGGCTCCATAATATTAAAAATACAAAATATATATGAATTTCATGTGCAAAATATTATTTTATATTTTTAAAAAATATGACCCAAATCCTGAAATAGTATCATTCAGATTTGGGAAAGGAGAATGGGTAACCATGCACAACTAACAATACAAAAAATTTGTTTCTATCATTAATATAATTGCTACCAATGGAGAGTAAAATCATTTAATTTCAAACCGCATTAGTTTTTGCTGCTTGGAGCACAAACTATGGAGTTTTAAAAGGTATTCTTTAAGTAATCAATTTTATATTAAATCACTTTTTATTTTGTATAAATGGAAAACTAAACATATCAGCAAATTGAGATTTATAGCTGATATTCCATTCATAATTTGGGGGTTAATAGGGGACACCCCGCAACCATTACTTTTCTTCATTGAAAAAAGCTCAAGTAGTATTATGCTTAAGCCTCTATCTGTAGTTCAAGAAATCCAAACACAAAAATATGAAGAAAATATTTGAGAAGCTGAAAGTTAAATGAATCACTCTATATATGCACCCTGCTGAGTGAAACATAAAATTAAGTTAAATTCACAGAGAAAATTTTCAGCTTTCAAATGTTGCTAGCTCTCCTCAGTTCCAATGCTAGAAATAGAGATACAAACAATTACATTGGGTTATAAAAACATGAATTTTCTTGATGACAAAGCAAAATTTCTAAGTCTACTATCATATGATAGGTGAAATGTTTAAAAGAGGGATCTAATTAAATGTTAAAAACGATCTCTCAAGCATTATGCTTATTTTATAACATGCATTTGTTTGTAAGTGTCAAAATAATTACATAGAGTGCCACTTATTCTTCCTTCTTAAAAATAAACAAATATATATACGTATATACATGTGTATCTATCTATCTATATATGGTAAGTGCTCTTGTGTTAGTTTGCCCAAGCTATCATATAGGATTTATTTCTAATTCTGTTTGTATGTGTGGTACAAATGGAGTCTTATTAAATCTATGGTTCTGAGTCTCATGATTACTTCTTCACAATTTATTCCATATGCCATAAGGCATTTGTAACTCTTACTCCATTAAGAGTCTTTATTTTTCTGGCTTCTCAATGACCCCATTACTTTCCAGGGAACTCGAGCCCATTTGGTTTGCAGGAATGCCATCTCAGCGAAAAATCTCTCTGTATGATTTACTTGGTCCAGAACTGAATGACCATGACTGGGTTCCTGCATCTTTGGGGTCAGGTACAACCCATCTGCCTGCTGCCCAAGGCTTCTGCTGGCTCCAGAAGCTGGCTCTCCACATGCTACATTTGGCCAGTCTCTTTTGCTATGGAGAGAGAAACAAATCATGATTACTTTACAACCAGCAATTAGACTCAGGGTTTCAGGAATTTACTTCCCTCTTCAAAAGAAGAAGAAGAAGAAAGCAATGGCACCCTCAGAAAGGTATGGAGAAATTGTTTTAAAAGAAAAAGAGCATGGAGCCAGTGTGAGTGTGTAACAGTCCTAAACTGGTGCTGGGTTTGTCTTCAACATGCTGAGGGAATTTAAGCTTTTCTAAGCCTGGACATAATGTAGCAGAAATGAAACAGAAGCCAAGAGTGGGATTCCAGATGGTAGCATTGAAATAGGTTTGAATAGAAAAGCCCACCCTCTCTGAGCTTGCGTGGTTCCTCTTACTAACATGAGCATCTTTCAAAAGATTGTCTATTTGATTTCTTGAGAAGGAATCTGTGCATGGCAATAAGTATCAACACAATAGATAGACACCATTTCCTGTGTATCCTGCATTAATCAAATTTATATCACAAATGCTTTCAGTCATGGGCAGGGTCTGGAGATGAGATAGTAACGTTGAGTGCAGACTGTGTTCCTCCAAAGGTTCCTCACACTCCTGCCTGTGCTGTGTAGCACCTGGGTTTCTCTACTTAAATCCTCTCATCATTTTAATTCCTTCCAGGATGTGGCATCCAAAGTAAACCACATTAAACACTGTCCTAAATCACTGATATTCTTTGTGACTGGTCACACCTTGCTATCATCTGAATATGTCCCTGTAGAAGATGCCATCCCAAAATGCATTGGTCTGATGTATCGATTATCTTGATTTGTAGGCACTTGAAAAACAGCAAATTTTTAAGGGGACATTTTCTCTGAACTCTTCTTATCAACATAAAGACAGATCCTCCAATGAACTCAGTCATTATAAATCCCCTCCCTGGGAGTCTCATCAACCAGGAAAGATTGATTCATCACAGGAGAGGAGACTAGAATTTGACACCTCACCCAGACAAACTTAATCACCAGCTACCATTTCTCCCATCTGTCCTAAGGGCATCTAGGGCCATCTGTTCATCTTTTTTCAAAAAATCATTTTCTCTCCCCTAAGAGGTCTACATCCCCTTCTTACTTTCCTAATGAAGATGGCATTTAATCCTGAAATTTAAACCACTTCTGGGTGCTACTCATATGGACAGGGAAGCCTGGCATGCTGCAGTCTACGGGGTCGCAGAGAGCTGAACACAACTGAGCAACTGAACTGAACTGACAGATCTCCCCTGTATATGTGACACATATTTGTTCATAAACCTCTGTTTTTCTCTTGTGAATATGGTTTTCATTACAGGGGTCTCATATGAGAACTCAATAGAGTGAAGGAAAGTTCCTTTTCTTCCCATACATCCCTATCAACGCTTTCCCAAACCAGACCTCCTGTCAGCATCTGGGACATCGCATCCTCCACACTGCTCCTCAGTGTTGATTTTTTTCCTGTAGTTTCTTCACTGAAACAGTAGAGGCTGAGAAAGATGGCTTTGCATATCTGTATTCTCTTCTCTTAGTATATTTGGTCCATTGTGACTATCAAGAATGGTAGCTCCCAGTCTCCATTCAGCTTGAATTCAGTTCTCTGTGCCAAAGTGGGGAGAGNATCCTCCACACTCCTCCTCAATGTTGATTTTTTTCCTGTAGTTTCTTCACTGAAACAGTAGAGGCTGAGAAAGACAGCTTTGCATATCTGTATTCTCTTCTCTTAGTATATTTGGTCCATTGTGACTATCAAGAATGGTAGCTTCCAGTCTCCATTCAGCTTGAATTCAGTTCTCTGTGCCAAAGTGGGGAGAGAGAATAGAACTGATTCATTCTTGACCATGATTTTCCTGATCATCTGCAACTTCAGTGAGGGATAATGTGGTATATAGTTCTATTAATACAAGGTCTTCTTTCTGTTAGATGTGCAATATACAGAGTACAGAGTATGCCTTTTACATACACAGAGAGAAAAAATTTAAAGTTTGGTTTGACTAGAGGAAAATATTTCTAAAGAGGAATATTGATGTAAGGATACATGGGTTAATCAACATGAGATAATATAATCAATAAACCTTAAAATCTCAATAGCTTTACCAAATAGAAATGTACTTCTGATTCATGTAAAATTTAATTGATGTGTTGGATTGAAGGGAGCTTGTCTGTTCCACCCATTCAACCAATAGTAGACTGGTGTTCTATTATTTTTAATATAAAATTTCCAAGATTGTCCTGCTTTTTTGACATCCAACCAATAGATGGAGAAGGTTGTAGAGACTCATGTATTCAAGTTTCTCATGGACCCTTCCTGGAAGTAAGGCACACCACTATGGCTTAATTTGTTTACCAATACTCAGTTGTATCTACACAGTCAATTTTAAGGCCAACTGGAAAAAAAATTATAGATTCCAAGAAAAAAGAATATTTAAGGCTTTGATTATCTGCCTTAAAAATTAGACATTATTCTTTTGTTAATGTGAAATTATTGAAAATTTTTGAGTTAGTAAGGTAAACATGAACAATAGTTCAAGTGCTGTAATTTGACTTATCTGTATCAAATAGATTAAAAATAGAAGACTAACGATTTAAATTTATAAAAATCAGGGCAAACTGTATGAATGCAATGTTTGTGCTGAAATAATTTCAAAAAGTTTAGGAAAATCATCAGACATGAAAACCAGTGTCTTATTATTCATTAAATAATTATTTATTGAATATTTTCTCTGTGCCAGAGACTGAAGTATATACTAGGAATGCAATGGTTTATTCTTCCTGTAGCTACAAATAGCCATAATCTAATCGAGTTGGGAGAAGGTAGGGATTAAATTTAAATTATATTTTTTTATGCAGTACCTAATTCTACAGTGAATGATATTGTAAAAGGATAGAAATTTATGAATGAGTATAACAGACTAGCCTCAGTCTCTCAGAGGTAAATGAAATTTAAGTTGTGTGTGCAATTGTGTATGTGTGGGTGTATGTTTACATGACTCACAAGATGCTTATGAGTTTACAGATGGGGAATTCGGGATTCACGGGAAGGAAAAAGGTTTTCCCAAAAAGACCATCTCTGGTGGATATGATGATGAGTTCAGATATGGAGCTACCAATTTGCGGAATGGAATGATGCTGAGGCTGAAACTCCAGCACTTTGGCCACCCCGTGCGAAGAGTTGACTCATTGGAAAAGACTCTGATGCTGGGAGGGATTGGGGGCAGGAGGAGAAGGGGACGACCGAGGATGAGATGGCTGGATGGCATCACGGACTCAATGGACGTGAGTCTGCGTGAACTCCCGGAGATGGTGATGGACAGGGAGGCCTGGCGTGCTGCGATTCATGGAGTCGCAAAGAGTCAGACACGACTGAGCAACTGAACTGAACTGAACTATATCCAAGTGCATTTCTGTTGTCATTGTTTAGTCGCTCTGTTGAGTCCAGCTCTTTTGAAACCCCAGGGACTACAGCCCACCAGGCTCCTCTGTCCATGGAATTTCCCAGGCAAGAATACTTGAGTGGGCTGCCATTTCCTTCTCCAGGGGATCACCTCTACCAAGGGATCGAACCCACGTCTCCTGTATTACATTGTATGCAGATTCTTTACTGCTGATTAGTTAGCTAATAAGTGAGGACAGGAAATAATGGTAGGAATTCAAAAAGAATCTGATGATGCACACTACTCTGATAATATCAACCATTTTTGTGCCATTTTTAATAGGATCCAGGACTCACTTACTTTCTGAAAGAGGACATTTCTTAAAATTATAGCACAAAAGTTGTAATACATATCTGTCTTTTCTTTCAAAAATGTTTATTTATCTTAATATAGATACGATGCTGCATTTTGATTAAATGTTTATGTGGTTAAAGTTCCCTCTGGATTGATTAGTTCCTTGAGACAGCACATACTTATTCATCCTTTTCCCTTAAGGCTTTTCATGGAACCAGAAACAGAGCAGGTGGTCAATAAATATTTGATGAATGGGAGGGAATAAAGAAATGAATGATGAATGGTACTGTGTATGTGTAGATGCACAAGTTCCTTGGAGCATGAAAGGAGAAGATGCAAAATCTTGGAGGCGTGAGAAAGCCTCCATGAGGTGTGGCAAGAGCAAAGTGTGAGTATGCAAAGGTGGCTAGAGACAACCAAGACAGATGAATTCAGGTCACGGGATGCGAAGTCCTTAATGCCTAATTAAGCAATTTAAACTCACCCTGGGGGAGATGAGAAGTCATCACAAAGTTTCAAAGACACGACTAGCTGAAGGAAAAGATGGAATGCAAGCATAGAGAACAACCGGGAAAGGGGGAACAAAAAGCTATTTCCCCTTTTTAGGTGAAGAATCATGATTATGAAACAAAGCTCTGTGCGAAACCAAACTTGCAGGTCCTAGAAGGTTTTTTAAGCAATAAGACTCTACTAAAGCTGAGACTCCAGAAGGTAAAATTACTTATCTTTTGCCTGTGAATGGTATGTCGGTTTTTCTTTGAATACCTATAAAACATTCCAGATAAATTAAAAATTATGTATGAGATGCAGGAAAAAGCATCATGGAGTTTAGAAAGGAGACCCATGAGCAGAGTACCCCATCACATGTGGTGCTACAGATTACTGGGTCCTCAAAGTGGAAAAGGAATCTAGCGACAATAAATCACCAGTAGGAAAATAGCCTGTACAGGAAAGAATCGGTGAGGCCGCATTCTAATAAAGCTTTATTTTCAAAAACAGCTGGTCGGTCAAATTTGGTTTCCTGGTCAAAGTTTGCCAGCCCCTAATCTGGAGTCCCTTGGACTGCAAGGAGATCCAACCAGTCCATTCTGAAGCAGATCAGCCCTGGGATTTCTTTGGAAGGAATGATGCTAAAGCTGAAACTCCAGTATTTTGGCCACCTCATGTGAAGAAGAGTTGACTCATTGGAAAAGACTCTGATGCTGGGAGGGATTGGGGGCAGGAGGAGAAGGGGACAACCAAGGATGAGATGGCTGGATGGCACCACCGACTCGATGGACATGAGTCTGAGTGAACTCCGGGAGTTGGTGATGGACAGGGAGGCCTGGCGTGCTGTGATTCATGGGGTTGCAAAGAGTCGGACACAACTGAGCGACTGAACTGAAGTGAACTGAACTGAATCTGGTACTTTATTATTGTAAGAAACAGCATGTAAATGATATAAGTGGACACCAGGAAAATTTTATTAAATCTCTACCAAAAGTGTCTCGGAATTCTATTGCATAACATGCAATGCTATTACCAAAAGATTGTTATCTGAAAGTGAGGAAAATAAAATAATGTCAGTGTAGAACAACATTTTTCTTTTCAAACAAGGCTGATATTGATAATTACTATTTGATGTTTACAAGGTCAGTAGTCTTAGGAAGCTGATGTTAGAAATCTTAGATACCTGATATTATACTAATCTGAAATATCTGCTTGAAAGATCTTCACTTTTTATTAGAGTAGCAAGCTGTTTTTATTAGCTCATTTTGCTATAACAAGATACCATAGACTGGACGTTTTAAATAGCAAGCATTTATTTCTCACAGTTTGGGATACTGAGTAGTCCAAGGCCAAGGTAGTGATTTGGCTTCTGATGAGGACGCTCTTTCTGGTCTGCACATGGTCATCATCTTGTGTCTTTACATGATAAGGAGAGAGGAAGCTTGCTCTCTTGTCTTTTCTCACAAGGGAATTGATCTTGTCAAGGTGATCCCATCCTCATGATTTAATTACTTCCCCAAAACACCATTTCAACATACCATTCTGTTAAGTATTAAGGTGTCAATATATTAATGTAAATTTTAAAATAATAGGTCTTTGAACCTATTACTTTAGGTTTAATTTGACCATAGGTCAAAGCAAACTTGGCAACTGACATTAGTACCACGTTTTCATAGTTAACCTCCTCCATCACCACGTCCTGTAACAGCCCCCCTGGACCAATCTGAAACATAGGGTAGAATACTGACCACTTAATTTTTTAATGACTGAAGAAAAGTTTTTAGGCTCTACCTCCTTGACTCCATTCTATTTTCTCTGCTACCATTTCTCATGTACTTCCTTCTACCTGGATTCCACCATTCTACCAAGACTGCTGACTCTGAAAATTCCAAGGACATTTAAGTTTCAGTCCATGATACAACTCTTTCAGTCTTTTCCTTTGTAGCTTGTCATTTGAAGACCTGTTCTTGCTCTTTGTAAAGCCCAATCCAAGGTCCCTGAATTTCAGCTTGAACCAGACACAATTGTCCTCAATGGGAGTTGATATATATATGTAATTATATAATATTATATTATATGTGTATATATATAGAATTCATTCAAAGAATAGCTTATAATAATTATAAGTTCTACAGTAAAATTACAGAGAGTCTTAATGATGGCTCTGCAGTAAAAAAAATCCACTTGCAATGGAGGAGACACAGGAGATGTGGGTTCGGTCCCTGGATCGAAAAGATCCCCTGGAGAATGAAATTCCAATCCATTCCAGTATTTTTGCCTGGGAAATCCCATAGACAGGAGAGCCAGCTGGGCTACAGTTCATGGGGTTGCAAAGAGTCAGACATGACTGAGCACACACATTACAATAAAATTATGAGTAAATACTTTGCGTTTAATATGTGTGCATGAACCTTTTCATTCTTTTGGAAATAGTCTTCTAGTTTGTTTTTCTTATTCTATTCCTTTCATTATATATTTACACATATGCACACAAAAACATTTATATATGTCTATATATATATATATATATATACATATCCTTAAGTAATCTCTATTTAAGAAAAATGCTTACCATACATTACTAAATATATTTTTCAAGAAGCCTCTCTTAAAGTAGTCACTACAACATTTTGACTTCTTTCTTATGAATTCTGGAGCTTTCTAAGAGTTCAGTCTAGGTCACACAAAGCTTAATTTTTAATCAATTATTTAGACCCAAGGTTGATAGATTTCAAAATCAGGGCCTAGCACTTGGTCTGGAAGCTGTCCCTGTGTTTTCTGCATCTCGTCTCCATTACTCTCTTTTATTATCCTGAAGAGAAGGTATTAGTTTTGATGTTGTGACAGCTCTGCCGCCTCCATCAAAGAACAATCTTTGTCATTCCTCACTGCTTCTCGTCTTCCGAGCTGATCTCGTGCTCCCTCTGAACCAGAAACATCCCTTAGATTTATGGACACTTCTTGTACAGTGTTCTTTTCATTTTGTTGCTTAGATCTTTGCTCATTTTGGTTCTAGTTTTTCTCGCTTCATTTTGGATGTTTTCCAATCTCCCAACCTTTGAAGTTACAGTCCGTCTATTCTTATTTCTGTGTGTGCTCTTTATTCACACATAGAGTAGTCTAACCCATTTATTTCTCTTCCTCAGCAGAAAGAATTGTACCTCTGAATAAATAATATTTTTCGGTGCATTTCCCCCATATACTCCTCCACTACTGAGTGATTGATGTCTCATTTACTAAGGGGCTACTTATGTGTCAGAAAGCATATATCAACAAGGTTAATTAATCCTCAATACAACTGTGAAGCGGATATGATTCTACAAATGAGTGAGGAAAAGCTCAGATAGATTAAGAGGTCAAAGTTTGTATGATGAGTCTCCGATTCATTCTCTCAATATTTACCAAGCTATTTTCAAACTCAGACTCTGGATCAGACACTGTGACTATAGCAGAGGATATGGTTATTGATATCCATACCTTCGAGAAGTACTCTGCTGGACCAGATGGGTATGTAAGTGAATGTGTAAGCATATGGGAAATGATACATATTTTAAGCATATTACTGTTGTTGTTTAAACACTAAGTCATGTTCAGCTCTCTGTGACTCCATGGACTGTAGTTTGCCAAGCTTCTCTGCCCATGGGATTTCCCCAGCAAGAATACTGGAGTGGGTTGTCATTTCTTTTTCCAGAGGATCTTCCCAACGCAGGGGTTGAACAAGTCTCCCGCACTGTTGGTGAACTCTTTGCCACTGAGCCACCTGGGAAGACTTTTTAAACATATAAGTAAATATATAAGATGTGATACATTCAACAAAGACAATGAATGCATATTGTGATAACACATAACTGGGTGTGAGGCTGTTGGAATAGCCCTCACTGAAGAAATTACATCTTAGCAGAGATCTGAACGGATCTGGAAGCTGCTAAGTCACTTCAGTCGTGTCCAACTCTCTGCGACCATAGATGGCAGCCCACCAGGCTCTGCCATCCTTGGGATTCTCCAGACAAGAACACTGGAGTGGGTTGCCATTTCCTTCTCCAATGCATGAAAGTGAAAAGTGAAAGTAAGTCGCTCAGTCACGTCAGACTCCTAGCGACCCCATGAACTGCAGCCCACCAGGCTCCTCTGTCCATGGGATTTTCCAGGCAAGAGTACTGGAGTGGGGTGCCATTGCCTTCTCCAAAAGGACAGAGGAGTTAGTTATTAGAAGTGAGATGAACATTCCAAGCTGAGAGATGTNAGGGCCTAGTGTGCTGCGATTCACGGGGTCGCAAAGAGTCGGACACGACTGAGCGACTGAACTGAACTGAACTGATGCAGATGACACCATCCTTATGGCAGAAAGTGAAGAGGAACTAAAAAGCCTCTTGATGAAAGTGGAGAGTGAAAAATTTGGCTGAAAGCTCAACATTCAGAAAACGAAGATCATGGCATCTGGTCCCATCACTTCATGGCAAATAGATGGGGAAACAGTGGAAACAGTGTCAGAATTTATATTTTTGGGCTCTGAAATCAATGCAGATGGTGACTGCAGCCATGAAATTAAAAGACGCTTACACCTTGGAAGAAAAGTTATGACCAACCTAAATAGCATATTCAAAAGCAGAGACATTACTTTGCCAACAAAGGTCTGTCTAGTCAAGGCTATGGTTTTTCCTGTGGTCATGTATGGATGTGAGAGTTGGACTGTGAAGAAAGCTGAGCTCCAAAGAATTGATGCTTTTGAACTGTGGTGTTGGAGAAGACTCTTGAGAGTCCCTTGGACTGCAAGGAGATCCAACCAGTCCATTCTGAAGGAGATCAGCCCTGGGATTTCTTTGGAATGATGCTAAAGCTGAAACTCCAGTACTTTGGCCACCTCATTCGAAGAGTTGACTCATTGGAAGACTTTGATGCTGGAAGGGATTGGGGGCGGGAGGAGAAGGGGACGACCGAGGATGAGATGGCTGGATGGCATCACGGACTCGATGGACGTGAGTCTGAGTGAACTCTGGGAGTTCGTGATGAACAGGGGGGCCTGGAGTGCTGCGATTCATGGGGTCGCAGAGTTGGGCACGACTGAGCGACTGAACTGAACTGATAGTCTAGGAGAATATTCTAAGACATTAACGTTCCAGTAAATTTCCCCTTGGGTTTCAGTGCGTTAAGTTCTGGACTTCCCTTTGGTTACACCGCCTAGGTGGAGGTGGGGACAACGTGCCGCCCTCCCCAACTTGAGGGGACCATGGAGGCGGCGGCGGGGTGCGAGCTCACCCCTTTCCCTTCCCTCCCTCTGCCGCACCCACCCCTTTTCACTTGTGGACCCCAATGTCTTTCCGGCCAGGACAACAGTGGGCGAGTAAACCAGCCCATCCGCGTGCCTGGCTGACCCTGAGTGTACCCCGCACCCCGGGAAAGCCGCGGAACACGGGGGGCTGACCTGGGGCCGGGGGCTGGGGACCCGACGCCCAGCGCGCAGAGCGTCCAGCGCCCACCACGGCACCAGCCCCCCCACGGAACGGCCCCCAAGAGCACAGGCGGGCAAGAGCCGGGAGGCACGCCCCCCGCGCAGGACCCGCCCCGCGCACTATCTCCGTGGGCCCCGCCCCGGAAGGGCCCCGCCCCGGAAGTTCCCGCCTCTGCCCCTGGGCCCGGACTCGGAGACTTCCGCCCAGGCCCCGCGTCCTCACGCACATCCGGGAAACTGACGAGTCAGAAGAGCACTTGTCTCTGGGCCCCACCCTCGGCGCCGGGCTTGCGTCATCTCCCTGCGCCGCCGCCGGAAGTTGGCCTCTGTGATGGCGGCGCTCAGCCGGGAGCTGAGGTGCTTGGCGGTGGCCGGGAGTGAGCGATGACCCGGCTTCTGGGCGTGGTGCACAGAGTGGCTTTGGCCGCTGTGGGCTGCAGTGGCCCGAGCTGCCGCAGTCTTGCCATGTTCTATGCCGTGAGGAGGGGCCGCAAGGCCGGGGTCTTCCTGACCTGGTGAGCAAGCCGCGCCGACCCAGGGCGGTGTGGGCGGCTTCGCGGCCAGGGGGCGGCGGTCACCCCCCCGGAGCCCGCGGCCCTCGCTTGGGGTAGGCGCGCGGGAGTCCCGACGTGGTAGGCCTCGGCTCCGCTTCGTGTTTGCTGGGACTGTCAGAAACGCCACTTACAGTCAGGGTTGGCCAGAGGCTTGCTTCTATTTAATCCTTCCTGGTGGCTCAGACGGTAAAGCGTCTGCCTACAATGCGGGAGACCCGGGTTCAGTCCCTGGGTCGGGAAGATCTCCTGGAGAAGGAAATGGCAACCCACTCCAGTATTCTTGCCTGGAAAATTTTATGGAGTGAGGAGCCTGGTGGGCTACAGTCCATGGGGTCACAAAGAGTCGGACACGACTGAGTGACGTCGCTTCACTTCTTCCCTTCTGTTGGACGGAAAGAGTTTCCAAACGGGGACACACAATGGAGCTCAACGCCTAATCTCATCTTCTGCTTTTAAAAAGAGAAATTCTTGTCAACTAGTGTTTATGTCCCCGTAACAATCCTGTGAGTTAGATGGGATTCTCATGCTGGGGTGTAGTTACCGTATTATGGAAATTCACGGGCGAGTGAGTGACAGATGTGGGTCTTGAAGCCAGGTGTTGCGACTCCAAGATCAGGGCTCTTCCCCCGGCACCAGTCATCGAAGTCTGTTGCTTGTGTATGTGTTGTGAATGCACAGTGTTACCCCCTGAGGCGCTGCTGCGAGGAAGAGGCGCCTCAGAAGCTGATCTTTATGCTGTATGAAGTGGTTAAATCTCGAAAGTTCTCATATGTTTTGAGGAAGGCCTTACGGTGCAAGTGTGCTGTCTGGCTGGCACGTAACATGACCTAGGGGGGAGGGTGGGACATGCAGGATGAAACTACAGGCACCGAGGCTTGATCCTTCGCCTCCAAGGAGCTGGTAGCCTCAACCTTTTTCAAACCGTTCCCAGCCTGAGAAAGTGGTCCATTGGAAAGTAGGGTAAGTCACAGCACCGAAGGAGGTGACGCTGCCTTGTGTTTCAGGGATGAATGCAGAGCACAAGTGGACCGGTTTCCTGCAGCCAGATTTAAGAAGTTCGCCACGGAGGAGGAAGCCTGGGCCTTTGTCAACAGGTCTGCAAGCCCCAGTCATTCCGAAGGTACTCACAGCTCACACCATTGTGACATTTTAGCCTGTTCAAAGCCTGTCATAGTCCCGCAGTCTCTTGATCTATAAGTCGTGGTGGTGGTTCAGTTGCTGAGTCGTGGCACTCTTTGTGACTCCATGGACCGCAGCACACCAGGCTCCTCTGTCCTCTGCTATGATCTATGTAGCTACTCCTCTAAACACAGAGAGGAAGTATTATGGTTGTTTCTGTTTTACAGATTAGGAGACAGGCTGAAACCATTTTAACTTAGGGACTCCTGTTGGTAACAGTTTTAGAGACAAGCCAGGACTCACATCTCCTGTTCTGTTCAGGGTACTCACTGTGCTTAATTCCACCTTTAAAAACACTCATTCTTGTTAGAGGATTTTATGGGCTCTAGTTGTCAAACGAGGACTGTAGTTCTTTTCCCAGCATGCACCTCTGTGGCATTTTTTTTTTTTTTTTTTTTTACCTTGGACGAAGTGCACATGTTAGAAAGCAGAGTTAATTGACGTTTAAGAACTAACATAAGGGACACCGAGAGTGACTGCGTTAGAGCACAAAGGTTTAAACTATGACTTACCTTGAAGTGTTTTTTATTTTCATGAACTTTATTCAGGCGTTTTTTTGCTGCAGTGGATGAAGGCTGAGAGGAGAACATTTCAAGCCAGCTTCTTTTGAGCAGTCTCTGGAGCTCACCAAGGTGCTCAGACTTTGAACAAGTGCTCCTCTGGGCTGTCCTGACCATTCTGGGCCGAGCGGAGTTGAGGGAGAGGCAGGTCCTGCTGGGAGTCTGTCCTGAAAGGCGAGTTTCCGAGGTAGAGGAGACCCACTCTCCTGTGTGGCTGCCACCTCCTCCATCTGCCAGCAGCCTTTCAATGGCAGTGTGATGTGACAGTTCCATTTTCTCCCCAGACGAGAATTCAGCTTAAGCTAGTTTGGAAGCATCGTCTTGTCTTGGCTGGGTCCTTTTTTTTATGGTTTATTTTTGGCTGTGCTGGCTCTCCGTTGGTGCGTGGGCGCGCGCTCCAGTCTCGGTGAGTGGGGATGACGCTCGGCTGTGCAGCATGGGCTGTAGGCGCGCTGGCTTGAGTAGGTGTGGGCTCGGGGGCTTAGTTGCCCCTTGGGCGCGTCTGGTCTCCCCAGACCAGGGATCAAACCTGTAGCCCTTGTATCAGCAAGCAGATTCATAATCACTGGACCACCAGGGAAGTCCCCTAGAGAAGTACTTTCAAGGTAAACATGAGGTAGTGCAGGTACATCAGAGTGGAAATACCAGTGTTGCTCTGGACGTAGTGGAAACTTCCATCCAGCTCTGCCAGGCTGGCCTTGCCGCCCTCTGAGAGCTGTGGGGTGAGAGGCAGGCAGGGGGCTTCAGCCAATGCCTGTCTGGTTGGTGCTCAGCAAATACACTGGTTTAGGGTTTAGGGGAGGGAGTGCCCTCTAGTGTTGGGTAAAGGTGGTGGTTTTCGAGATCTCTGTGTTCCTGTTTCTGCTCCATAAAGGGAAGCGCAGGGAGAGCGGCTTCAGGTCACCGAGTGCTTTCTTGTACAGCAGCTTGATGGGTGAGGTCGTTTGACAGAGTTCATAGCTGATGAAAGGTAGAGCTCAGATCGAAACCATTTGTTTGAATCGTGGTCTAATTCTTCTGCGTCAGCTGCAGTAATTACATGAAAGAGTTACGGAACTATAGCCTGAGTGGTGTGCGTACCCGCTGAGAGTCGCCCTCGGGTCCACTCTGGACGGAGTGCTCGGCCAGTGCCACCCCCGTGCGGTGCCCACCAGTGCCGTCCCTGCAGGGGCCCAGCCGCAGTACCTTCTGGTTTCCACTTCCCTTTCTTAGTACGGCCCATCGTCTGTTCTCAGCTTATGTACAAAAACTGGGTCCTTGTTTTCTCTTGGGAAAGAGCCTCTCAGATTTTCAAACTCTGAGCCCTGGAGGGTTCAGCACCCCTGGTCTCTCTCCCGTTTCCATGGCAACCAGTGGCCTTCTTTAGCAGAAGCTTTGCTGTGGTCTTCACCCTGCCCTTGTGGAGCTTCTTAAGGAGAATTTAGAGTCACTTTCCAGGACGCCAGTCTTTCCCTCCTTACAGAGCCCCACGGGGTTTAAGCCTGGCTTGGTGAATTTCTGGATTGTCAGTCATTTCCTGTTGTGTCGCTTCTAGCTTTTGAGTAGACTGTCTTTCAGGGCAAAAAACTAAACACGTAGAAGAACCACAAGTGAAAGCAAGCAAGCGACTCCGTGAGCTCTTGGATGAGGGTGAGAATGCAGAGCTGTGTGCAAAGCACGTGAGACAGAGCACAGAGCCACCACCTCCAGTTAGCAAAGACAGCTTTTCTTACATGGGTATGTCTGTCTTGAATTTTAAAAATTTTAGTACTGTAATTATTTGTGTGTAAAAACTTTTTCCACTTAATAAGGGAAATTTGAGCTGATGTGTAACCTTCTTACCTGAAAAAGTTATTTTAAAATCTCTAAGGTTACTATTTTATAATCTATCAAATGGTGCAGAATTATGAGAATTTTGGACATTCACTTGAAAACTATTATATAAGCTATGCATGAAAAACTCTGTGATCTTTGTAAACACTATTGTTCTCTATGGACACAGTATTTCTGGTCCCTAAAAAAATGGAAAGACTTCAGTTCTTCAGATAAGAAAGTCCCTGGACAGAGCTCCTTTATCTGTTGACTGGCACCAGCATCTTAACCATTTACATGCCATCTTTGCAAAACAGACATGATCCTGTCTTCTCCTGTGAAGCAAGATAGTTGTGAATTTCTCCTGTGCCTTTAGCTCTAGGAATCAAGTGTTTGTATTTAGTGACTTATGGTACATGAGTCTCCTTTTTGTCTTTTACACATATGAATGAAAATAGAAATAAGTAGCAGTTTTTATATAAATCAGTGTATTTGTGGGTTCCAAGTTTTCCCAAAGAAGAAGCCATTTTATAATTCAAGGGAATTCTAAATTCAAGGGAAACCAGTAAAAAATGTTTGGTCAAACTGCATGGAAACTGTATTTGAAGTTACGTGAAAAGCAAAATCAAATGATTTAGATCAAGTGAAGCAGATATTTGTGGGGTGACTGGGAGATGAGTATGCCCAGTGCACCAGCAGTTGCCTGAAGCGTGAGGGTCCCCGCCTCAATGCCTGATGGGTCCTCACAGCCGGCACAGAGCCGAGGAACCCAGGAGGCAGTCGTGCTGAGCATCTCCTTCAGCAGACCATGGTCTCGAAGGCTCCCAGCCCCGCCCTCTCACGCCTCGCCTCCGACCCACTTGCCTTCGCCTGCGTAGTCTACCCTGCTCTGACATGCCTCACAGGCACAGCCTCTGTCTGCCCCACACCCCTGCTCCCGGCGCCTGGCAGCCCAGTGCCCCCTCCGCATGGCTGAGTGCCCTGCTGGCCATCAGCGGCCTGAGAGCCACTCCTCCTCTGCCTTGTTCTTTATATAGTGTTGGTGTGTTGATCAAACTGCTTTGGTGGAAAGAAGCGAACAGTTCCTCAGTTCACTAGTAGCAAAAGGCCCAAGACTGAAACGAGGCCCGCGTTTGTCAGAGGGCCCCCTTCAGGCAGGGAGGCCTCCGTCACCAGCAAGGCGCTGCTGTCTGCAAGGGCCGCTTCTCGGGGTACACGCACCCCCGACCCCAGCCCCGTGGGGAGGGGCCGGTGGCATTGCTGGTTGGCCTCTAAAGCAAGCGTGGTGAACAGCAGCAGGTTCTAGGTTTACAGAGCGATCGCTTACCAGTTGAGCTCGCCCAGCAGGCAGGACTGAAATAGGAGCGGATTGCAAGTGGGAAGGGTCAGGTGCCCCCCATGGGGCATTAGTAGTGTTCTCCTGCACAGAAAACTGCCAAAGCACAAATGCCTTCTCAGCTGTGTGGACGTTTTAGATGGATTCGAGTTTCTCACGGTGAGGTCCCTGGGCGCTCACTCTGTTTCCCACTCACAGGGGACTCTGTGGTTGTCTACACTGACGGCTGCTGCTCCAGTAACGGGCGCAAGAGGGCTCGCGCAGGAATCGGCGTGTACTGGGGGCCAGGCCATCCCTTGTAAGTAAGCCAGAAAAGGTGGCTTTTGTTAAGCTTCCCATTTAACGTTTAACCGAGTCACGCTTTAGAACTTGGGAATGGATGAGGCAGTGTCTGCTACTGTTTGATTGTCTGGAAGCGTTGGCAGGGGTGGCGGGAGGGTCCTGAGCCCCTGGGCAGTGGTTTTTGCAAGGATGCTCCAGGGGCGGGTCCCCAGACTGGGACCCTGTGCCCCTGCCACTCCTGAAGATGAGTGAGCTTAGGGGCGACCCGTGGTTTCCAAAAGGTGCAGAGTCAGGGTGAGGGGGAGTGAGATTGCCACATGCGCCTGCCCCAAGTGCGGAAGAACTTGAGTGACTGACGGCCCAGAACTCACGTGAAGGAGGGACTGCAGCTCTGCAAGGTAGCTGCCCGGTGTCCGGGTCCCGAGCGGCCCCGGGAGGGAGCGCGTGCTGCTCTCGCGCCTCCTGCTCTTGCGCCTCCTGGCCTGCACGTCCGCCCTCCTCCACCTGATGCCTTACTGAGCCTCCTCCACGGGGTGGCGAGCTCGGGTGGTGTGAGCATCCGGAGGGTTAGTACCTGACCAGGACCGCACGCTAGTGCTTCAGGTCCAGAAATTGATCTCGGGTTTTGCCTCCTGGTCCAGGGTTCTCCTACAGGACCACACCATAGCACTTCTCAATAAAATGTTGGGTTTCTTGGTTTGATTTTTAAAGGCTGTGTTCTTGAATGATGCTGTCATTCATTTCAGATAAAAAATGTATGGAAGCATATTAGCCATTAAGTGACTTAAGGAATCACTTTGAGAATTAGTGTTATAATTTTATTTTCCTTTGTACTGTTTTGATACCAGAAATGTAGGAATTAGACTTCCTGGGCGACAAACAAACCAAAGGGCGGAGATTCATGTAAGTTACTGGATGTATTTTTCTGCTAAATATGTCAATTCATCATTTTTTACTGTTGACTGGAACATATCAATGGACTTTCTACTCTCCTTGTATGTAAAATACTCAGAGTCCAGAAGTTCGGGCTATAACAGTCCTAATGAAAAATGATAAAACTTGTTTTGAGTAGATGTCTGAACAGGATTGTATGTGTAACCTTATTTCACATAGACAATATTATCCTTACAGTTAGCACAGGAAAAGGAATTTAAATTTTTCAGTAATTTTGAACAACAGTATCGAAAGTTGAATGGTCTTTTTAGCATGAAACTGGTGTGTTTCTTCAAGGCAGCCTGCAAAGCCATCGAGCAAGCTAAGGCTCAGGACATCACTAAGCTGGTTCTCTACACGGACAGCATGTTTACCATCAATGGTAAGCAGCTCCGTTTGACTTTTCCTGGGGTATTGGGAATGATTATGCAGGGAAGTCTGCGTGTCCTTCGCCGGAGGAGGTGTGTCAGGGAGGGACCCAGACAGTAGGGGGTGACGCTGGTGTGTTGAGGCTGAAGGAAGCCCGCACTGGTCCGGGGTTGCCCCAGAGGCTTGGCCCTGATGGGCATGTCTGCTTCCTCTGGGAGGTTCTCCGTGTGGGCCCACGGCCTGCTGGGGGCTGGGGTTTGAGGAGGAGGGGCGGACGCGGGGCCTGAGCCCCAGAGCCGCGGGTTGTAGGTGGAGAGGAGGAATGGAGGAGCCAGCGCCTGGCCCGGGGGGAAGGAGGGTCCAGACAGTGACTCGGGTGCCAGCGGAGCAGCAGTCAGAGGGCCGTCTAGGGAGGAGAGAAGACGGGCGCGTGCGGGAGGGACCTCTGAGCGTGCGTATCGCCCAGGCATCACCACCTGGGTGAAGGGCTGGAAGCAGAATGGCTGGAGGACCAGCACCGGGAAGGAGGTGACCAACAAGGAGGACTTCGCGGAGCTGGAGCGGCTGGCGCGGGGCATGGACATTCAGTGGGTGAGTGCCGGCCCGCGTGCGCTCACCACTCGGCCGCGAGGACCAGGGGCGTCAGTGAGCTCGCGCGGCAGTGGTTTGGGTGATGGCCTGTGTCGCTGCCACAGCGTGTGTGAGAACGCCCCCATGAGGAGTGCTGCTCCTGTGGGCGCCCCCACCCCCCCGCCGCGCCCCCTCTGTCTCTTATACACATCTAGNGCGCCCCCTCGCCCCCGCCAGAGCCGCCTGTGAGCGGCAGCTCCCTGTCTCTTTGGAAGTGGCCATAACGTGGTAAACTGATGTGTGCTGTATCTCGTTAAGAGTGGAGTTGTGTGATGAAGCTTTAGTAATGTGATTTTTCTTTCTTATACTAGGTCACTTTTATTAAAATTACCTTTTTTTCCCGCCTTTTGTTTTATATCGGAGTACAGCCAGGTAACGACGGTGTGATAGTTTCAGGTGGGCAGCAGGCCCAGCCCTGTATATACTGGATGTATATATATCCATATCCAATGCAGGATGTATATCCATGGTCCCCCAAGAAAATTACCTTTTTGAGCAACAGAGAGAAAGTTAAAAGTCCAGTCACTTTCTTAACCCAACCCTGCTCTCCCAGCCCAGGACCCTCTTGACTGTTTGACAGCCTGTTTGTCATTTAAACTTCCTTTCAGGGAACTAAGTCCCGCAAGCCTTGCAGTTCAGCCAAAAAATAAAAAAATAAAGTAAACTTGCCTTTCAGCAACCTAAATGCAGACAGTTCAGTTACACGAGTGCACCCCTTCTGTGTAGCAGCACTGAGGGGGGAGTAAGGTGTGTGTGTGTGAGACGTACATACAGATCCATACCTCTGCGCTGCCTGAAAGCTCACCGTTAAGTGGGAAAAAACCAACAGAGCGCTGAAGCCCGGTCTGTGGAGCAGCAGTGGTCTCTGCCGGCGCGTCTGGCGCTCGAGTGCGGTGGGCACACACCTTGGGCTGCGTTGTGGGGGCTGTGGGGGCTGTGGGGGCCGCCGCGCTCGCCCTCTCCAAGGGCCTGGCTCGTACTGCAGTGAGCATGTACTGATGCTGCTTGTGTGAAAAACTGGTAAGAATAAAAGGAAACTTTATTTAACAGATGCATGTTCCTGGCCATTCGGGATTTAGAGGCAACGAAGAGGCGGACAGACTAGCGAGAGAAGGCGCGAAGCAGCCTGCAGGCTGAGCAGGTGCTGTAGCTCCTGGAAACCCTGAGCCGCGGCCCGCAGCCCCTTTACTGACTGGGGTGGAGAGTGAAGCTGCAGGCCGGGCCCCACAGTCCATGGGCAGACCCGGCTTTCAGGCTGAACCCAGAAGGCGGGCTGCTGGTCTGTGGTGTGTGCAGTTAAGCTGGTTGGATGGTTCATAAATTGAACATTGTTCAGATTTGAGAATTTTGTGAGATCTTAGCATTATGCTTTATTGGGCTTAATACTATTCTCATTAGCTGTATTGCAGTTTGGCCAAAAATGTCAGGGCCTTGAATTCACAAGGATGAGGTAAAGACGGGTTTAAAAAAGCAGGCAAGAAATCTGGATGTTTTCTGAAAGCGTTCATTTGGTTTCCAGTTGGCAGGATGGAGTCAGGACTCTCAGGTGGACCGATGCCTCCACGGGGTTGGAGGAAGGTGCGGCTCCCCCCTACCCAGGACCCATGCTCAGCCGGGGGGACATGGCCGCACCTGCTGGGCACGAGGCGGGGCGCCTGCCTCTGACAGTCCCGGCTGCGTGCCCGCCAGATAGCAGCAGTCACCGGCGTCTGAAGACTGCGGTTGTAAATGAATGCTGTAAAAGTGTCTTTGGTTATTTTTGTTAAAAGCATCTTGAAAATTTAAAACTTTAACATAATTTTTTTCTTCTATTACAAATTTTGTCATAAAAGCATGCAGAAAATGATAAAAAATAAATGAACAGCTTATTGAATTACTGTTACTACAAATCCTGTTACCGTTACGATGATTCCTGCAAGTGAACACCTTTGTGACCCCCCTCCCAGCCCGGCGCCTCCACGCACAGCGCCCGCCCCCCAGAACTAACCCCGCTGCTGCAGAAGCGACTGCCTGCCTTTCTCCGTGGCAGTTTAGTCTGCTGATTACTTACATTGACGTTTCTCTTTTCTTTAATTGACTTTTAATCGGAGGCTGATCGCTTTACCACACTGTGTTGGTTCTGCCTCACAATAACGAATCTGCTGTCAGTGTATGTACGTCCCCTCCCTCTTGAACCTCCCCCACCCGCTAACCTGACATTTCTTAAGTCTCTTTAATTCATAGGTTCTCGAGCGGCAGTGGGGTCTAGAGGCTCGGTCGCCGTGGGCTCCTCCCATGGGCGTGAATGTCCCGGGCGCTCATCAAAAGGCACGTGGCCTCGTGCTTCCCATGTGGGCAGCTGCCGGCGCTCAGGGCTGGGTCCGTTAAGTCACGCAGGTGGCAGAAGGCTGATACCCTCCCATCCGGCTTGTTTATTAGCTGGAATGGTTTCAGAAGCTCCTTCCCCTCATCAATTTTGGTTTCCGGGGTAGAGGTAACATATGAAAGGCAGAATAAGTGCTAAGACTGGCTCCCTGTCATCCTGAGAAGGTGACCGATTGGGGGGTTTCTTTATGTGTTTTTATAACATGTAAGGATATGTATAGCTCATGAGCTCGTGTACTTGAGCCTCTCTGCTGGACTTCAGCCTGCGCCCAGCCTGCAGCTGCTCTGGCCTGTGGGAGGAGCCTTCAGTTGGCTCTTGACTGCTCTTTATGTTCACGTGTGTATGTTTCCTGCTTGTCCGTCTCCAGCTGCAGTGTGAGTTTCCTGTTTGGGGAGATTTTGCGTTTCTGTGTCTGTAACGGGGCCTCAGTTGCGCCTGTGTCCCTTCGGGTTCACATGTGTCCTGTCACATCCCAGCCCTGGGCAGGCCCTGCCAGCATCTCCTGGATTAGGGTTGTGGGGGCTGAGAGCCCTGGTGGGGGAGGGGGAGTCAGTCCAGGCACCACTGCAGTTCAGCAGCTTCAAGACACCCATTTAGGTTTCAGCATCGCGGAAATCAGGGTCTTATGGTCAGGGATGTGTCGCTCTTTAGCAGTATTTTCACTCCTCAAGGCCTGAGGATTAGCTGCGTTATTTTGGCTGGGTTGGGGGCGGGGGTGGTCTTAATTTGTTGGAGTAGGCGACTCGATCCACAGGCAGGGTCTTAGGTCTGGGGCATTGAGATCTTGCCATCGCCCAGCCTGTCCTGAGTTTGGAAGGGCTTCAAGTAGAAAACGGACCCACCTTCTGCATGTCTCCTGGAGGGCAGGGGGTGCTGAGAGCCCAGGCTGAGGCCGTTGGTTGGCATCTGGGAAGGGTGGTGGGGCTGGCAGACAGGACATGCAGGAAAACTACCCCCACTCGGGACAAGACACGGTGCAGGGGGGAGCACAGCAGCTCAGTCGGGGCGCAGAGCACTCCCTGGACAAAGCCGTCCAGTTGTGCTTCCCATGTGGGCAGCTGCCGGCGCTCAGGGCTGGGTCCGTTAAGTCACGCAGGTGGCAGAAGGCTGATACCCTCCCATCCGGCTTGTTTATTAGCTGGAATGGTTTCAGAAGCTCCTTCCCCTCATCAATTTTGGTTTCCGGGGTAGAGGTAACATATGAAAGGCAGAATAAGTGCTAAGACTGGCTCCCTGTCATCCTGAGAAGGTGACCGATTGGGGGGTTTCTTTATGTGTTTTTATAACATGTAAGGATATGTATAGCTCATGAGCTCGTGTACTTGAGCCTCTCTGCTGGACTTCAGCCTGCACCCAGCCTGCAGCTGCTCTGGCCTGTGGGAGGAGCCTTCAGTTGGCTCTTGACTGCTCTTTATGTTCACGTGTGTATGTTTCCTGCTTGTCCGTCTCCAGCTGCAGTGTGAGTTTCCTGTTTGGGGAGATTTTGCGTTTCTGTGTCTGTAACGGGGCCTCAGTTGCGCCTGTGTCCCTTCGGGTTCACATGTGTCCTGTCACATCCCAGCCCTGGGCAGGCCCTGCCAGCATCTCCCGGATTAGGGTTGTGGGGGCTGAGAGCCCTGGTGGGGGAGGGGGAGTCAGTCCAGGCACCACTGCAGTTCAGCAGCTTCAAGACACCCATTTAGGTTTCAGCATCGCGGAAATCAGGGTCTTATGGTCAGGGATGTGTCGCTCTTTAGCAGTATTTTCACTCCTCAAGGCCTGAGGATTAGCTGCGTTATTTTGGCTGGGTTGGGGGCGGGGGTGGTCTTAATTTGTTGGAGTAGGCGACTCGATCCACAGGCAGGGTCTTAGGTCTGGGGCATTGAGATCTTGCCATCGCCCAGCCTGTCCTGAGTTTGGAAGGGCTTCAAGTAGAAAACGGACCCACCTTCTGCATGTCTCCTGGAGGGCAGGGGGTGCTGAGAGCCCAGGCTGAGGCCGTTGGTTGGCATCTGGGAAGGGTGGTGGGGCTGGCAGACAGGACATGCAGGAAAACTACCCCCACTCGGGACAAGACACGGTGCAGGGGGGAGCACAGCAGCTCAGTCGGGGCGCAGAGCACTCCCTGGACAAAGCCGTCCAGTCGCCAGGGCCCAGCTGGAGGGCGCCGTGCTGCACACGAGCATGGCGGCTGCAAGGGGCTGAGTCGTGCCCCAGCACAGGCTGTGGCTGGCTTTGGATGTTGAGCCTTTCCTGAGGCGGTTACATTAAAATGAGGCTGGGTGGCCCTAGTCCACTCAGGACCCCAGGGACACCTGCAGTGGGAGGGCCACGTGAGGACATGCGGGAAGGAGGCTGTCTGCAGTGCAAGGAGAGAGGCCTCTGGGAAGCCAGCTCTGCTGACATGGTCATCTTCAAGCTCAGCTCCAGGACCAAAAGGACAAAATTCTGCCTCAGCCCCAAGGCTGTGGTGTGTTGCTCTGGACACCCGAGCAGAGGGGACGGTTCCGTACATGGAAGTTCGGAAGGTTTCCAACTAGAAATGGTGACCTCAGGCTGCAGGGTCACGGTGCCTATGAAGACTTTCAAGGTTGTTGGCTGAGCTAGTCTGTGTAATGTTTCTCGGGTAAGTTGTCATATATGTTTAATACAAACGCATGCAAATAGAATATAAACAGTAAGGAAGGTCTTCCCTGTTCGTGCAGTGGATAAGAATCCACTTGTCAGTGGAGGGGACACGGGTTCGATTCCTGGTCTTGGAAAACCCCACGTGGCTTGGAGCAGCTGAGCCAGCACCCTCGAGCCTGGGAACTGGAGCTCCCACGCCCTGCAAGCGGCAACAAAGGCCTGGTGTGGTCATAAGTTAATTAGTCTAAAACCAGATTAAGGGAGAATCACCTCGCACCTGTCAGAATGGCGGCCACCAGACAACTGTTAGGGTGTGGAAGCAAGGGGCCCCTCATACACTGTCAGCAGGAATGTCAGCTGGTGCCGCCACCATGCGCACCAGTATGGAAAACACTGGGGCAGTTTCTCAGCTAAAAACAGAACTGCCCTGTTACCCAGCAGTTCCGCTCCTCGTGTTTATCCCACCCCCACCCCCGCCCCCCGCAAAAAAAAGGGAAAATATAACGTGCACTGCCAGGCTCATCGATTCAGTTCAGTTGCTCTGTCGTGTCTGATGCTGCGACCCTGTGGACTGCGTGCAGCACGCCAGGCCTCCCTGTCCAGCACCAACTCCCAGAGCTTGCTCAAACGTCCACTGAGTCAGTGATGCCATCCAACCATCTCCTCTGTCGCCCCCTTATCCTCCTGCCTTCAATCTTTCCCAGCATCAGGGTCCTTTCCAGTGAATCAGTTCTTCACATCAGGTGGTCAAAGTATTGGAGCTTCAGCATCAGTCCTTCCAATGAATATTCAGGACTGATTTCTTTTAGGATGGACTGGTTTGATCTCCTTGCAGCCCAAGGGACTCTCAAGAGTCTTCACCGATATCACAGTTCAAAAGCATCAATTTTTCAGTGCTCAGCTTGATGGTCCAACTCACATTCTTACCTGACTAAATAGCTTTGATTAGACGGACCTTTGTTGGCAAAGTAATGTCTCTGCTATTTAATATGCTGTTTAGATTACTCATAGCTTTTCTTCCAAGGAGCAAGTGTCTTAATTTCATTTCTGCAGTCACCATCTGCAGTGATTTTGGAGCTCCCCAAAATAAAGTTTGTCACTTTCTATTGTTTCCTCATCTATTTGCCATGAAGAGATGGGACCGGATGCTATGATCTTAGTTTTCTGAATGTTGAGTTTTAAGACAACTTTTTCACTCTCCGCTTTCATCAAGAGTCTCTATAGTTCCTTTTTGCTTTCTGCCATAAGGGTGGTGTCATCTGCATATCTGAGGTTATTGGTATTTCTCCTGGCAATCTTGATTGCAGCTTGTGCTTCATCCAGCCTGGCATTCTGCATGATGTTCTCTACATATAAGTTAAACAGGATGACAATATACAGCCTTGACGTACTCCTTTCCCAGTTTGGAACCAGTCCATTGTTCAATGTCTGGTTCCAACTGTTGCTTCCTGACCTGCGAACAGATTTCTCAGGAGGCACAGGTAAGGTGCTCTGATGTTCCCATCTCTTGAAGAATTTTCCACATTTTGCTGTGATTCACACAGTCAGTGGCTTTAGCACAATGAAGCAGAAGTAAACGTTGTTCTGGAATTCTCTTTTTCAGTGATCCGATGGATGTTAGCAATTTGATCTCTGGTTCCTCTACCTTTTCTAAAACCAGCTTGAACATCTGGAAGTTCACAGTTCACGTATTGCTGAAGCCTAGCTTGGGGAATTTTGAGCATTGCTTTGCCAGCATGTGAGATGGGAGCAATTGTGTGATAGTTTGAACATTTCTTTGGCATTGCCTTTCTTTGGGATTGGATGAAAACTGACCTTTTCCAGTCCTGTGGCCACTGCTGAGTTTTCCAAATTAGCTGGCATGTTGAGTGCAGCACTTTCGCAGCATCATCTTTTAGGATCTGAAATAGCTCAACTGGAATTCATCAGCTCTACTAGCTTTGTTTGTAGTGATGCTTCCTAAGGCTCACTTGACTTCACATTCTGGGATGTCCGGCTCTAAGTGAGTGATCACACCATTGTGGTTATCTGGGTCGTGAAGATTTTTTTGTATAGTTCTGTGTATTCTTGCCACCTCTTCTTAATATCTTCTGCTTCTGTTAGGTCCAGACCATTTCTGTCCTTTATCGAGCCCATCTTTGCATGAAGTGTTCCCTTGGTATCTCTAATTTTGTTGAAGAGATCTCTAGTCTTTCCCATTCTGTTGTTTTCCTCTACTTCTTTGCATTGATTGCTGAGGAAGGCTTTTTTTCTCTCTCCTTGCTATTCTTTGGAACTCTGCATTCCAACGGGTATATCTTTCCTTCTCTCCTTTGCCTTTCACTTCTCTTCTCTTCACAGCTATTTGTAAGGCCTCCTCGGACAGCCATTTTAACTTTGCATTACTGCTTCCTGGGGATGGTTTTGATCACCACCTCCTGTACAGTGTCATGAACCTTCGTCCATAGATCTTCAGGGACTGTTATCAGATCTAAACCCTTGAATCTATTTGTCATTTCCACTGTATAATTGTAAGGGATTTGATTTAGGTCACACCTGAATGGTCTAGTGGTTTCCCCTACTTTCTTCAATTTAAGTCTGAATTTGGCAATAAGGAGTTCATGATCTGAACCCCAGTCAGCTCCTGGTCTTGTTTCTTCTGACTGTATAGAGCTTCCTTGTCTTTGGCTGCAAAGAATATAGTCAACCTGATTTGATATTGACCATCTGATGATGTCCATGTGTAGAGTCTTCTCTTGTGTTCTTGGAAGAGGGCGTTTGCTGTGACCAGTGCATTCTCTAGAAGATCTTGTAAGTCTTAATAGAACTGTTCAATTTCAGCTTCTTCAGCATTACTGGTCGGGGCATAGACTTGGATTACTGTGATATTGAATGGTTTGCCTTGGAAATGAACAGATCATTCTGTTGTTTTTGAGATTGCATCCAAGTACTGCATTTCGGACTCTTGTTGACTGAGACCTACTCCATTTCTTCTAAGGCAATTTTGCCCACAGTAGTAGATTAATGGTCATCTGAATTCACTGATTCCTAAAATGTCGATATTCATTCAGACCTGCCTGTGTTCATAGCAGCATTATTTACAATTGCTGAAACATGAAACAACCTTAGTGTCTATCAGCAGAAGAATGGACATGGAAGACATGATGTGTATGCATGCGTACAGTGGTGTGTGGTGTGTGTGTGTGCGTGCATGTGTGCATAGGAGAAGGCAATGGCATCCCACTGCAGTACTCTTGCCTGGAAAATCCCATGAACGGAGGAGCCTGGTGGGCTGCAGGCCATGGGGTCGCTAAGAGTCGAACTCGACTGAGCGACTTCACTTTCACGTTTCACTTTCATGCATTGGAGAAGGAAATGGCAACCCACTCCAGTGTCCTTGCCTGGAGAATCCCAGGGACGGGGGAGCCTGGTGGGCTGCCATCTATGGGGTCACACAGAGTCGGACACAACTGAAGTGACTTAGCAGCAGCATAGATGTAGTGGCATGTGGTGTGTGTGTGTGTGTGTGTCTGCAGCATAGATACAGTGGTATGTGGTGTATGTCCTTGCCTGGAGAATCCCAGGGACGGGGGAGCCTGGTGGGCTGCCATCTATGGGGTCACACAGAGTCGGACACAACTGAAGTGACTTAGCAGCAGCATAGATGTAGTGGCATGTGGTGTGTGTGTGTGTGTGTGTCTGCAGCATAGATACAGTGGTATGTGGTGTATATATGTGTGTGTGTGTATGTATGCATACATAGATACAGTGGAATAATACTAAGCCATAGAAAAAAAAAAAGAAATTTTACCATTTGCAAAAACATGGGTGGGCTTGGAGGGTATTATGCTTAAATCTAGGCAAGAACACTGGAGTGGGTTGCCATTTCCTTCTCCAATGCATGAAAGTGAAAACTGAAAGTGAAGTTGCTCAGTCGTGTCCGACTCTTAGCGACCCCATGGACTGCAGCTACCAGGCTCCTCTGTCCATGGGATTTTCCAGGCAAGCGTACTGGAGGGGGGTGCCATTGCCTTCTCCTAAATTAACTCAGAGAAAGACAAATACTGTTTGTATCACCTAAAAGTCATAAACTGCATGTACAGCACAGGAAATAGAGTCCCTATTTTAGAGCAAGACTGAGTGGGTGTAGCCTGTGAGAACTGTGAATCGCTGTGTTGTACACCTGCAACTCCCACGATGTCATACAGCAGCTCTGTAACTTACGTGCAGCGTACACCAACTCTGCTGCAGTATTTTAAAATGGAGACACGCTGAGAAGAGCAGTGTGTGTAGAGCTGGGACTCCGGGCTTTGTGCGCCGCCCTTTTAGTTTGCTGCCTGTCAGAGCAGCTAGTGCTGGGCTGGGCTTTGAGAGTTGAGCTGGGAGGGACCCCAGACCCAGTGGTGAGGCAATCCCGGGGCCAGAGCCTGGAGGAAGCCAGGGCCAGCCGAAGGGGCGTCCCCTAATTGCAGCAGGAGCGGCCTTGGGGTCAGCACTGCCCTTTCCCGCCTGCCTTCTCCCTGGGGGGCTCCAGTGTCTGTGAGACACAGACAAGTCCCTGTGGGCACGGCCTTCCAGCCTGGACCCTCCCCAAGCTCCGGGCCCGACTCCCCTCAGCACCTGCCCTCAGACATGGGCGAACCTGGCGGATGCGTGCTGGGCCAGACGGGGGGCTGTGCTCCCAGCCGCCCAGCCATCTTCCTATCTCCAGGCACCAAAACCCCCTCCCCAGCGCTCGGGCTGAGACCCGGGAGAGCCCTGAGCCCCGTGCCCCGTCTGTTGCTGCAGATCCTGCGGCCCCTCCCTCCTGGCCCACAGCCCCTCACCCTCTGCTACCCAGAGTCCTGCAGTCGCCTCCAGCCTGGGCTCGGCTTCCCTGGACACTCGTCCCCTGCCCCACCCCCATGGGCCCCAGGCCCCCCCTTGGCCGTGCGCTGTCCTCCGGCCTGGCGTCACGCTTTCCTGCAGGTGGCCCAGTCTCCTCCCACACCTGCCCGAAGGTCACTTCACCGCCAGCCTTCCTGGCCACTTCTCTCCGGTGCAGTTCTGCCTCCCCATTGCCCTCACCGACTCTGTGTCCCTCCCGTCCCTGTCTCACACACGTGTGCGCACGGGGCTGGCACCGTTCCTCCTCTTGGCCTGTGCCACGTTCCCACCGAGCACCCCCTCCGTCTGACCCACGGCTGTTGCTTTTCTGTGTGTCCCCACATGCGAAACCAACTCTGTGAAGGCAGGGTGTTTTCCTGTTCGCTCACTGCTGCACCCCGGGACGAGCACAGCGCCTGACCCAGAACAGGTTCCGTAAATATTTGTTGAGTGGATTGAGAAACACTGGAAAGCCAGGGGCGGTTCTCAGCCCAAAGGAGATTCGAATTGGACGAGCAGGTGGGTAGAGGACGGAGGGGAAGGGGGGTGCTGGGCCCGAGCTGAGAGCAGACTGCCCCCGCGTTCCCTTGGGGGTGACCTGGGACGGCTGGAGAGGCAGGCAGGTGTTTAAGGCCCAGGGGTGCTGAGTCACTCCGCACCTGACCCGTGGGGATCTGCCACTTTGGCAGAAGTTTACTTTTCATCCGAGTGAGATTTGCTTTCTGAAAAAACTTCCCTGTAGTTCAGATTTCAAGATCTATTATTTCTACAGTCTTGTGTTTTTCATTCCTAAGAAGATTTGGTCCTAATGCTTCACTCCCTCGGCCTCGAGTTTCTACTTCCTGCTCCCCAACCTGGGTGGTGTTAAAATGGGAACAGACAAGTCCCTGTGGGCACGGCCTTCCAGCCTTGGACCCTCCCGGGGTCCAGGACTGGAAAAGGTCAGTTTTCATTCCATTTCCAAAGAAAGGCAATTCAAAAGAATGCTCAAACTACTGCACAGTTGTACTCATCTCACATGCTGTGCTCGTCCCGGAGTGCTCCTGTGGTCCAGTGGTTAGAACTGACAGCTTACAGTGAACGAGGGCAGATTCATGATCTCCAAAGATTTAGCTTCGGGACCAGGGACCAGGCTGGATCACTTGAGCTTTTGTGTAGCAGAGTTATATTAAAGTATAAAATGGACAGAAAGCTTCTGACATAGACATCAGAAGGGGGACAGGGTGCCCCCCACCCCGCTAGTCTTATCAAGGCCTTATGTACTTTTACCAGACCCACTCCCACAACATCCATCTTAAATTGACAAGATGAAAATAAAATCAACAGCAGAAAGGTCTTACCCAATCCCACATAAAATGTCAGTCAGAAGGTTCTTGTTAAAAAGGAGAAACGTGTCCTTGTTGTTATATAATCCTTACTACAGAGCTTCTCTATACTAAGCTTCTCTGATTTATTATATTCTTTGCAGCCAAAGATGGAGAAGCTCTACAGAGTCAGCAAAAACAAGACCAGGAGCTGACTGTGGCTCAGATCATGAACTCCTTATTGCTAAATTCAGACAGAAATTGAAGAAAGTAGGGAAAACCACTAGACCATTCAGGTATGACCTAAATCAAATCCCTTACAATTATACAGTGAAAGTGAGAAATAGATTCAAGGGATTAGATCTGATAGACAGAGTGCCTGAAGAACTATGGCAGAGGTTGCTGACATTGTACAGGAGACAGGAATCAAGACCATCCCCAAGAAAAAGAAATGCAAAAAAGCAAAATGGTTGTCAGAGGAGTTCTTACAAATAGTTGAGAAAAGAACACAAGCAAAAGGCAAAGAGAAAAGGAAAGATATACCCATTGGAACGCAGAGTTCCAAAGAATAGCAAGGAGAGATAAAGCCTTTTTCAGGGATCAATGCAAGAAATCGAGGAAAACAATAGAATGGGAAAGACTAGAGGTCTCTTCAAGAAAATTAGAGATACCAAGGGATCATTTCGTGCAAAGATGGGCTCGATAAAGGTCAGAAATGGTATGGACCTAACAGAAGCAGAAGATATTAAGAAGATGTAGCAAGAATATACAGAAGAACTGTACAAAAAAGATCTTTACGACCCAGATAATCACGACAGTGTGATCACTCACCTAGAGCCAGACATCCTGGAATGCGAAGTCAAGTGGGCCTTAGGAAGCATTCACTGAAGCTGAAGCTGAAACTCCAATACTTTGGCCACCTGATGTGAAGCACTGACTCATTTGAAAAGACCCTGATGCTGGGAAAGAACAAAGGCGGGAGGAGAAGGGGACGACAGAGGATGAGATGGCTGGATGGCGTCACCGACTCGATGGACGTGAGTCTGAGCACTCTGTGACTTGGTGATGGACAGGGAGGCCTGGGGTGCTGCAGTCCATGGTTTGCAAAGAGTCAGACAGACTGAGTGACTGAACTGAATTCTTAGTCCAGAACTTAAGGGAAAACATACCCTTGAGCAAGATGGGTCATTTTGTTTTATAATCATTAGCAGGAGAATTGTATAAAAAAGAGCTTCACGACCCAGATAATCACAATGGTGTGATCACTCACCTAGAGCCAGACATCCTGGAATGTGAAGTCAAGTGGGCCTTAGAAAGCATCACTATGAACAAAGCTAGTGGAGGTGATGGAATTCCAGTTGAGCTGTTTCAAATCCTGAAAGATGATGCTGTGAAAGTGCTGCACTCAACATGCCAGCAAATTTGGAAAACCCAGCAGTGGCCACAGGACTGGAAAAGGTCAGTTTTCATTCCATTTCCAAAGAAAGGCAATTCAAAAGAATGCTCAAACTACTGCACAGTTGTACTCATCTCACACGCTAGTAAATTAATGCTCAAAATTCCCCAAGCCAGGCTTCAGCAGTACATGAACTGTGAAATTCCAGATGTTCAAGCTGGTTTAAGAAAAGACAGAGGAACCAGAGATCAAATTGTCAACATCCGCTGGATCATGGAAAAAGCAAGAGAGTTCCAGAAAAACATCTATTTCTGCTTTATTAACTACGCCAAAGCCTTTGACTGTGTGGATCACAAGAAACTGTGGAAAAATCTGAAAAAGATGGGAATACCAGACCACCTGACCTGCCTCTTGAGAAACCTGTATGCAGGTCAGGAAGCAACAGTTAGAACTGGACATGGTACAACAGAATGGTTCCAAATCGGAAAAGGAGTACGTTAAGGCTGTGTATTGTCACCCTGCTTATTTAACTTCTATGCAGAATACTTCATGAGAAACACTGGACTAGAAGAAGCACAAGCTGGAATCAAGATTGCCGGGAGAAATATCTATAACCTCAGATATGGAAATGACACCACCCTTATGGCAGAAAGTGAGGAGGAACTAAAAAGCCTCTTGATGAAAGTGAAAGAGGAGAGTGGAAAAAGTTGGCTTAAAGCTCAACATTCAGAAAACTAAGATCATGGCATCTGGTCTCATCACTTCATGGAAAATAAATGGGAAAACAGTGTCAGACTTTATTTTGGGGGGGCTCCAAAATCACTGCAGATGGTGACTGCAGCCATGAAAAGAAAAGATGCTTACTCCTTGGAAGGAACATTATGACCAACCTAGACAGCACATTAAAAAGCAGAGACATTGCCAACAAAGGTCCGTCTAGTCAAAAGGCTATGGTTTTTCAAGTGGTCAAGTACGGATGTGAGAGTTGGACTGTGAAGAAAGCTGAGCATTGAAGAATTGATGCTTTTGAACTGTAGTGTTGGAGAAGACTCTTGTGAGTCCCTTGACTGCAAGGAGATCTAACCAGTCCATTCTGAAGGAGATCAGCCCTGGGTGTTCATTGGAAGGACTGATGCTAAAGCTGAAACTCCAATACTTTGGCCACTTCATGCGAAGAGTTGACTCATTGGAAGAGACTCTGATGCTGGGAGGGATTGGGGGCATGGGAGAAGGGGATGATAGAGGATGAGATGGCTGGATGGCATCACCAACTCGATGGACATGAAACCTGGCATGCTGCGATTCCTGGGGTCACAAAGAGTCAGACAAGACTGAGCACCTGAACTGAACTGAACTGAACTGAATCATTAGCTCTTGGCTTAAAGTTTGTCTTAAAGATTGTTGTCATAACAAAGTTTAAGAAAAAATGTCTCATGTGACTAAGACAAAGAAATGTAGAAAAAAACATTTGTCCCTTCCTTCTCCTCCAGAACCCTAGACCCCTTTCTACTCTTAGGCACCCTGGACTTATCAACCTACCTAAGAATTAATTCTCTCAGAACTCTGTGCTTCCCTTGCAGGGAGCCCAGATTTAAGCCCTGGTTGGAAAACTAAGGTCCTGCCTGCTGTGTGGTGCTGTCAAAATAAAAACAAACAAATGAAAAAGAGACCTGCCTTCAAACACCCCTGAGCAGACTAGAGCACTCTGGTCCTACAAACAAAGCAAGAGACCCAGATTGACGTGGGTCTTTTCTTTTCTTTTTAAAAGTCTATTGAATTCATTACAATACTGCTTCCGTTTTATGTTTTGGTTTTTCCGTTGCAAGGCATGTGGGATACTAACTCCCTCGACCAGGGATCAAACCCACACCTCCTGCATTGGAAGGGAAAGTCTTAACCACTGGACCACCAGGGAAGTCCTGACATGGGTCCTGTCTTGCTTTCTTGCCTGTCATCAGTAGCTCAGCTCTTTGCGACCCTGCATACTGTGGTCTGACAGGCTTCTCTATCCGTGGGATTCTCCAGGCAAGAATACTGGAGTGGGTAGCTATTTCTTCCTCCTGGGGATCTTCCCCACCCAGGGCTGAACTTACTTCTCCTCCGTCTCCTACGTTGGCACGCAGATCCTTTACCACTAAGCCACCTGGGAAGTGCCATTTCTTGCTTAGGCCTCTGCAATCATGGGCAAAACTGAAATGGTTTCCCCCAAACTGGTTATGAGGTAACTACTGACCAATTCCCTGTTTTTTAAGAAAATTGTGGTGTTGTCAGCAATCACTGTGAAGAGTCAGCAGTCACGACCTCCTGGCTACATCCACACACGCCAGCCTCCTTCCATGTTTAGGGTGGAGTCTTCCAGTTTGCAGACTCTCCGTCTGGTTGAGTGCAGGTCTCAACTTGCTGCTCACCACTCTGGCACTCCATTAGCTTTACTTCTGTTATGTCTGAACTTTGGAGAGTGTTTACAAAGAATGTGCATTTGGAATTAGCTGATGCCCCTCCCTGATAGGTCAGCTGGTAAAGAATTCGCCTACAATGGAATGTGAAGTCAAGTCGGCCTTAGAAAGCATCACTATGAACAAAGCTAGTGGAGGTGATGGAATTCCAATTGAGCTGTTTCAAATCCTGAAAGATGATGCTGTGAAAGTGCTGCACTCAACATGCCAGCAAATTTGGAAAACCCAGCAGTGGCCACAGGACTGGAAAAGGTCAGTTTTCATTCCATTTCCAAAGAAAGGCAATTCAAAAGAATGCTCAAACTACTGCACAGTTGTACTCATCTCACACGCTAGTAAATTAATGCTCAAAATTCCCCAAGCCAGGCTTCAGCAGTACATGAACTGTGAAATTCCAGATGTTCAAGCTGGTTTAAGAAAAGACAGAGGAACCAGAGATCAAATTGTCAACATCCGCTGGATCATGGAAAAAGCAAGAGAGTTCCAGAAAAACATCTATTTCTGCTTTATTAACTACGCCAAAGCCTTTGACTGTGTGGATCACAAGAAACTGTGGAAAAATCTGAAAAAGATGGGAATACCAGACCACCTGACCTGCCTCTTGAGAAACCTGTATGCAGGTCAGGAAGCAACAGTTAGAACTGGACATGGTACAACAGAATGGTTCCAAATCGGAAAAGGAGTACGTTAAGGCTGTGTATTGTCACCCTGCTTATTTAACTTCTATGCAGAATACTTCATGAGAAACACTGGACTAGAAGAAGCACAAGCTGGAATCAAGATTGCCGGGAGAAATATCTATAACCTCAGATATGGAAATGACACCACCCTTATGGCAGAAAGTGAGGAGGAACTAAAAAGCCTCTTGATGAAAGTGAAAGAGGAGAGTGGAAAAAGTTGGCTTAAAGCTCAACATTCAGAAAACTAAGATCATGGCATCTGGTCTCATCACTTCATGGAAAATAAATGGGAAAACAGTGTCAGACTTTATTTTGGGGGGACTCCAAAATCACTGCAGATGGTGACTGCAGCCATGAAAAGAAAAGATGCTTACTCCTTGGAAGGAACATTATGACCAACCTAGACAGCACATTAAAAAGCAGAGACATTGCCAACAAAGGTCCGTCTAGTCAAAAGGCTATGGTTTTTCAAGTGGTCAAGTACGGATGTGAGAGTTGGACTGTGAAGAAAGCTGAGCATTGAAGAATTGATGCTTTTGAACTGTAGTGTTGGAGAAGACTCTTGTGAGTCCCTTGACTGCAAGGAGATCTAACCAGTCCATTCTGAAGGAGATCAGCCCTGGGTGTTCATTGGAAGGACTGATGCTAAAGCTGAAACTCCAATACTTTGGCCACTTCATGCGAAGAGTTGACTCATTGGAAGAGACTCTGATGCTGGGAGGGATTGGGGGCATGGGAGAAGGGGATGATAGAGGATGAGATGGCTGGATGGCATCACCAACTCGATGGACATGAAACCTGGCATGCTGCGATTCCTGGGGTCACAAAGAGTCAGACAAGACTGAGCACCTGAACTGAACTGAACTGAACTGAATCATTAGCTCTTGGCTTAAAGTTTGTCTTAAAGATTGTTGTCATAACAAAGTTTAAGAAAAAATGTCTCATGTGACTAAGACAAAGAAATGTAGAAAAAAACATTTGTCCCTTCCTTCTCCTCCAGAACCCTAGACCCCTTTCTACTCTTAGGCACCCTGGACTTATCAACCTACCTAAGAATTAATTCTCTCAGAACTCTGTGCTTCCCTTGCAGGGAGCCCAGATTTAAGCCCTGGTTGGAAAACTAAGGTCCTGCCTGCTGTGTGGTGCTGTCAAAATAAAAACAAACAAATGAAAAAGAGACCTGCCTTCAAACACCCCTGAGCAGACTAGAGCACTCTGGTCCTACAAACAAAGCAAGAGACCCAGATTGACGTGGGTCTTTTCTTTTCTTTTTAAAAGTCTATTGAATTCATTACAATACTGCTTCCGTTTTATGTTTTGGTTTTTCCGTTGCAAGGCATGTGGGATACTAACTCCCTCGACCAGGGATCAAACCCACACCTCCTGCATTGGAAGGGAAAGTCTTAACCACTGGACCACCAGGGAAGTCCTGACATGGGTCCTGTCTTGCTTTCTTGCCTGTCATCAGTAGCTCAGCTCTTTGCGACCCTGCATACTGTGGTCTGACAGGCTTCTCTATCCGTGGGATTCTCCAGGCAAGAATACTGGAGTGGGTAGCTATTTCTTCCTCCTGGGGATCTTCCCCACCCAGGGCTGAACTTACTTCTCCTCCGTCTCCTACGTTGGCATGCAGATCCTTTACCACTAAGCCACCTGGGAAGTGCCATTTCTTGCTTAGGCCTCTGCAATCATGGGCAAAACTGAAATGGTTTCCCCCAAACTGGTTATGAGGTAACTACTGACCAATTCCCTGTTTTTTAAGAAAATTGTGGTGTTGTCAGCAATCACTGTGAAGAGTCAGCAGTCACGACCTCCTGGCTACATCCACACACGCCAGCCTCCTTCCATGTTTAGGGTGGAGTCTTCCAGTTTGCAGACTCTCCGTCTGGTTGAGTGCAGGTCTCAACTTGCTGCTCACCACTCTGGCACTCCATTAGCTTTACTTCTGTTATGTCTGAACTTTGGAGAGTGTTTACAAAGAATGTGCATTTGGAATTAGCTGATGCCCCTCCCTGATAGGTCAGCTGGTAAAGAATTCGCCTACAATGGAATGTGAAGTCAAGTCGGCCTTAGAAAGCATCACTATGAACAAAGCTAGTGGAGGTGATGGAATTCCAATTGAGCTGTTTCAAATCCTGAAAGATGATGCTGTGAAAGTGCTGCACTCAATATGCCAGCAAATTTGGAAAACTCAGCAGTGGCCACAGGACTGGAAAAGGTCAGTTTTCATTCCAACTCCAAAGAAAGGCAATGCCAAAGAATGCTCAAACTACCACACAATTGCACTCATCTCACACGCTAGTAAAGTAATGCTCAAAATTCTCCAAGCCAGACTTCAGCAATACGTGAACCGTGAACTCCCTGATGTTCAAGCTGGTTTTAGAAAAGGCAGAGGAACCAGAGATCAAATTGCCAACATCCGCTGGATCATGGAAAAAGCAAGAGAGTTCCAGAAAAACATCTATTTCTGCTTTATTGACTATGCCAAAGCCTTTGACTGTGTGGATCACAATAAACTGTGGAAAATTCTGAAAGAGATGGGAATACCAGACCACCTAACCTGCCTCTTGAGAAATCTGTATGCAGGTCAGGAAGCAACAGTTAGAACTGGACATGGAACAACAGACTGGTTCCAAATAGGAAAAGGAGTACGTCAAGGCTGTATATTGTCACCCTGCTTATTTAACTTATATGCAGAGTACATCATGAGAAACGCTGGACTGGAAGAAACACAAGCTGGAATCAAGATTGCCGGGAGAAATATCAATAACCTCAGATATGCTGATGACACCACCCTTATGGCAGAAAGTGAGGAGGAGCTAAAAAGCCTCTTGATGAAAGTGAAGGAGGAGAGCGAAAAAGTTGGCTTAAAGCTCAACATTCAGAAAATGAAGATCATGGCATCTGGTCCCATCACTTCATGAGAGATAGATGGGGAAACAGTGGAAACAGTGCTAGACTTTATTTTTTTGGACTCCAAAATCACTGCAGATGGTGACTGCAGCCATGAAATCAGAAGACGCTTACTCCTTGGAAGAAAAGTTATGACCAACCTAGATAGTATATTCAAAAGCAGAGACATTACTTTGCCGACTAAGATCTGTCTAGTCAAAGCTGTGGTCATGTATGGATGTGAAGGTTGGACTGTGAAGAAAGCTGAGCGCCGAAGCATTGATGCTTTTGAACTGTGGTGTTGGAGAAGACTCTTGAGAGTCCCTTGGACTGCAAGGAGATCCAACCAGTCCATTCTGAAGGAGATCAACCCTGGGATTTCTTTGGAAGGAATGATGCTGAAGCTGAAACTCCAGTACTTTGGCCACCTCATGTGAAGAGTTGACTCACTGGAAAAGACTCGGATGCTGGGAGAGATTGGGGGCAGGAGGAGAAGGGGACGACCAAGGATGAGATGGCTGGATGGCATCACGGACTCGATGGACATGAGTCTGAGTGAACTCCGAGAGATGGTGATGAACAGGGAGGCCTGGCGTGCTGCGATTCATGGGGTTGCAAAGAGTTGGACATGACTGAGCGACTGAACTGAACTGAACAATGCAGGTGACCCCGGTTTGATCCCTGGGTTGGGAAGATCCCTTGAAGAAGGGATAGGGTACCTATTCCAGTATTCTGGCCTGGAGAATTCCATGAACTGTATAGTCCATGGGGTTGCAAAGAGTCAGACACAACTGGGCAACTTTCACTTTCTTTCTCCAGAGCACGAATAAGTTTTGTCTCCGGGAGACAATTTCTCCCTGACAAAGTTCACTACTTCTCAGAAGGGAGATGATGTCAGCAGAGTTTTCTGCAAGTATTTGACCTTGGAACCCCTTTCTTGAATCCCTTTCCTCACCCTGTGTGACTTGGAGCACACTCGGGGAAAGGCTTTATTGGAGCGAGTGTTTTGGGGACAGTTGGCTGGTAAAGCTGAAGACGGCAGAGGTGACGCACTGGAATATGCATCGGTTTTATCTTCAAGCCGGGAGCACAGAGGTTGGGAGAATTCACCGCCATGCTGTAAATACGCCCGCACCCCCAGGACAGGGGACCTGCCGTGTTTGACCCTATTTCGGAGATGTATTGAGACCGCAAGAAACACTTTCCTTTTAATTAATTTGAATAAAATTTTGCTGACTGGGGCCTCTAGGCAACTGGTTCCAAATATGACTTCTTTGTGAAGAAATCCAGGCTCATGCACAGACGGCTTGCTTCTCAACTCAAAATTCCATTTCTTTTTATAAAAATTAGCATCAGAAACGTTCAGATTTACACCAGCGAGAACAGGTGCATGAAGCTTCCATCCTCAGTCCCCGGCTCCGCTCTGCTCACCTTCTCGTCCTGTTACGGGCTGTGTTACTGGACTTCCCGTCTTTTTACTCGCGGGGTGTGGATCCAGGGGCCCACTGGGTTCCTTCTGTGGCTCCTACTGTTAGCCTCCCCTTTACTGACAGATGGACCCTTGTGTCACAGCGAACTCCTCTAGCTCTTTCCGCTAAAAGGCCTCTGAGGCTGCGCTTCCGCACAGGCGCTGCTCTGCGGCCCCCGCCCGCCTTGGCGGCAGCCGCTCTCCCTGAGCGCTTCCTGCGTGCTCCAGAAGACCCTGCAGCTCCTTCCGTGAGAAGGACATTTCCGGAAGTTCGGCGCTCCCGAGAGAGGAGTCTAGACAGGCCGCCGGGGCCCGGGTGTGCGCCGGGGGCGCCGGGCCGGGAGGGCGGGAGGGCCGCCGAGAGCCGCCGTGCCGGCCGCCGCGTTCGTTCGGCTGGCCGTGGCGTGTGCCCTCAGCCTCTCCTGCCCTCCAGGGCCGCCGGCCCCCTGCCCGGCCTGACGGCTGTGACGGCGCTGCCGGGCGCCGCCTCCCCGCTGGCCTCCACCGGCCCGGGCTCCCGCGGAGANGGCTGGCCGTGGCGTGTGCCCTCAGCCTCTCCTGCCCTCCAGGGCCGCCGGCCCCCTGCCCGGCCTGACGGCTGTGACGGCGCTGCCGGGCGCCGCCTCCCCGCTGGCCTCCACCGGCCCGGGCTCCCGCGGAGACACGCTCTGGAGACGTGGACGCACGGCCACCTGGAAGCTTCCGTGAGGCCGGATGTCCGCACGGCATGCCGGGAGCGCTTTCCGCCGAATCGCAAGCCAGCCTCACAGGGCTCCTGCGGCTGTTTCCTGTCAGGTCCGGAAAGCTCTCCGGGCGGGCGAGCTGAGCTGTGAGGGCCCAGAGGCCAGGGCCGCGCGGGGCGAGGGGGCGCCCGGCCTTCTCGGGCACGGGAGACAGGACCCGCGTTGGGCTCTGTCTGCTCCAGCCGCTGGCTGCGCCTCTGACACCTGCACCCTAGCCAGGAGAGCTCAGAGCTGGGCATTTTTTGTTTAAGATCGAAGTAGAGTTGGTTTACAACGCGGTTCATCTCGGGTGTACAGACAGCACAGTGAGTCAGAACCTTTGCAGATTATGTCCCGTTGTCAGTCGTTACCAGACGGTGAGGGTCAGTTCCCACGCCGAGTGCTGGTCTCCTTTCCACGGAGCTGCTGTGTCTGTTCCCGAGAGCTGCCTTCTTCAAGGGCAGGGGCGCCTGGGGGGACAGTTTGGTGAGGAGGCCAGGCCAGCACCTGCTGCCCCTGCCACCCGGCAGGGCTGAGCAGTGCCCCGGGGGTCACGCTGTTGGTGCCTCAGTGTGGGTTGGGCTGCAGTTCCAAACTACCATCAGTGATCGTGTTCTTCACAAGACAAAGCAAAACAGCCCGGTTTCTCTTAAGAAGGGCCCGAAGAAGCAATCACATGTTCAGTTTTATTCATCTTGATCCCTAAGGACTAATGTTTTTAATAGCCTCTGGGACAAAGCAGGAAGTAACAGAAAGCTTCTCACATACTGTGAGGCAGAAGCTCTTGTATGGCTGAGCTACAAATCCATCTCGCCAGCAGGTAACCGTGGTTATTCCAACCAGGGTGTTTGGCAGACATTCCCCCAAATAGGGTGAGCCTGTCTCTTCAGGTCCAGGGACTAACACTCCAAGCTTCCACTGCAAGGGGTGCGGGTTCAGTCCCTCATCAGGAACTAAGATCCCACGTGTCTTGAGGTGCGGCCAAAAAAATCAGCGAGTAGACAACTAACAATATTTATGGCCAATTCAAGCTTTCAAAAGAAAATTCAAACATTGTGAAACTGTTTCTGCCCCATGACGTTTACAGCTTTCCTACTCCTGGATTTTTCTGGTAAGCCTAGTGGTATTGTAGACCAGCCTGTGTCAATATTTGAAAGAGATCCATAACTTTGTGGAACAGCATTCTCAAAGGGACTAGTGCATGCTGTTACACAATCATGTACAAACTATTCAAAGTTCAATATACATGGATATAACAGAATTTGAAGTCATTACTCTAGTTGCCAGATTCTACATTGCAACTAACTTTTAGGAAACCACCAACTGTCAAATTTTCGTGTAGTATCAATATCTACAAATTTGCTATATTATGAACATCTACAACTATCCAAAAGGCTATTAAAATACTCCTCCCTTTTCCAACTACATACCTGTGTGAGGCTGGATAGTCTTCATACAATTCAACCAAAATAACATATATCAAGAGACTCTTTGCAGAAGCAGATGAGAGTCCCTCTTCCTGCTATTAAGCCAGACAAGCGTTGTAGAAATGTAAAAAAAAAAAAAAAAAAAGCTACTCTTTTCATTTTTTAATTTGTAAAATATGACTTCTTCACCAAAATGTTATTTGCTAAGACATAATGGTGATCACTGTTATGTTTAGATGAATTAATACATAAAAACCTATTTTTTTTCTCCTTTCAGATGAATGTTAGTAGATAGAATCCACATAAGCAAAGCCCCCGGGGGTTCTGCGCATTTGTAGGTGAAGGAGGGGATAACAGCCACAAGAGAAGGTCATAAGCAGAGCCATTTTAGCTCCCGGGTGGAGGATCTGGAAGACCGAGACTGCTGATCTCTGTTTCATTAGCTCATCCCCATTGGCCTGCTCTGGGCATTCAGGAGTGGGTACCAATATGGGCTTTCCAGATGGTGCAGCAGTAAAGAATCTGCCTGCCAGTACAGGAGATGCAAGAAACTCAGGTTCAATCCCTGGGTTGGGAAGTTCCCCTGGAAAACGAAATGGCAATCTGCTCCAGTTTCTGGCCTGGGAAATCCCATGGACAGAGGAGCTGTAGCCTGGAGGGCTACAGTCTATGGGGTCGCAGAGTCGCAGGTTTGTGGTTGAGGAGGAAGGAAGTCTAAGGCCCATAGTGTTGATTTTCTTCTCTAGCTACCAGGGTCTCAAGCAGAACAGTCTTCCTATTTTTTTTCTCCTTTCAGATGAATGTTAGTAGATAGAATCCACATAAGCAAAGCCCCCGGGGGTTCTGCGCATTTGTAGGTGAAGGAGGGGATAACAGCCACAAGAGAAGGTCATAAGCAGAGCCATTTTAGCTCCCGGGTGGAGGATCTGGAAGACCGAGACTGCTGATCTCTGTTTCATTAGCTCATCCCCATTGGCCTGCTCTGGGCATTCAGGAGTGGGTACCAATATGGGCTTTCCAGATGGTGCAGCAGTAAAGAATCTGCCTGCCAGTACAGGAGATGCAAGAAACTCAGGTTCAATCCCTGGGTTGGGAAGTTCCCCTGGAAAACGAAATGGCAATCTGCTCCAGTTTCTGGCCTGGGAAATCCCATGGACAGAGGAGCTGTAGCCTGGAGGGCTACAGTCTATGGGGTCGCAGAGTCGCAGGTTTGTGGTTGAGGAGGAAGGAAGTCTAAGGCCCATAGTGTTGATTTTCTTCTCTAGCTACCAGGGTCTCAAGCAGAACAGTCTCGACTCGATCTCGAGAAATGGCTCGAATTTAGTCCTGGAGGAATCCCTGGAAAAGATTAAGCAAAAAAGGTCCAGATGTGAATAGGAGGATAATGAATATGAATGGTCTGGGAAGGGGAAAAACCCAAGGCGTCGGCTCCAGTCCATCAACCATGACTACCAGGAGCTGCTTAATCTCTGGCAGATTTGAGAGGCTCAGTCTTTAAGGTTTTTTTCAGCTTCCTGGACAACACCCGACTGATTGGCATAGAAGCAGCAGGATTCATCTAGAAAAAGGCACAGACCTCCCTTCTCTACAGTTAGTAGATCTAATCCCCTTCTATGTTGTAACTACCACCAGCAAGGAATAGCGTTGATTTTGGAGAGTTTTTCCTGTGGTCATGTATGGATGTGAAAGTTGGACTGTGAAGAAAGCTGAGCGCCGAAGAATCGATGCTTTTGAACTGTGGTGTTGGAGAAGACTCTTGAGAGTCCCTTGGACTGCAAGGAGATCCAACCAGTCCATTCTGAAGGAGATCAACCCTGGGATTTCTTTGGAAGGAATGATGCTAAAGCTGAAACTCCAGTACTTTGGCCACCTTATGCGAAGAGTTGACTCATTGGAAAAGACTCTGATGCTGGGAGGGATTGGGGGC
>SJYX01002280.1:295485-317499 GCA_006410675.1 Oreotragus oreotragus
AGGAGGAGGGAAAAGGGGGAGGGAGGGAGGGAGGGGAGGAGGAGGGGAAAGGGGGAGGGAGGGGCGGGGGAGGGGCGCCCGCGTGCGTCCAGGCTCGGGCCCCGGCTCACCCCTGCCTACCCCGGCCCAGGCCCCGCGCTCTGTTCCCCGCCATGGTGGAGGCCTGGTACATGGACGAGGCGGCCGACGACCCGCGGCTGCCGCACCGCGCCGAGCCCGCGCGCCCTGTCGGCCTGGAGCAGCTGCGCCGGCTCGGGGTCCTTTACTGGAAGGTACGCGGGGCCCGCGCGGCGGCACAGGCGCCCCTCCGGCCCCGCGCGCCCCGCCTTCCGGCCGGCGGGGCTGCGGAGCTCGGGGGCCCGTGCTCAGTGCGCACGCTCGGCGCGGCCGGGCCGGCCCCCGGGCCTCCACCGCGGGGCGCGCCGCGTGCTCGGTGCCGGGGATCGGGGATCGTGGGGCGGAGGGGTCGCAGTGAGAGCGGGCCCGGGGCCCGCGGGTCCCCGCCGCCCCAGTAGGCGCCGGCCTGTCCTCAGGGGCCGGGCGGGGCGGCGGGAGGGCGGTTGGGGGACCCTGGCCCCTGTGCGTCTCCCTGGGGAGGGGGGCGGCTCGACGGGAGGCGCCGTCTGTTCAGACTCTGCCCTTCGGTCTCGCTGTCCACGGGACACTTTTGGAGCAGGAGTGGACACTGGCCAAGCCCTGAAAGTGCCCGGGGATAAAGCAAGGCTGTGTTTTCCGCTCCTCCGCCAGGCCGAGTCGGGCTCCTCCTGGCTCCTGGTTCTCCTGTGGATGGGAAGACCCAGGACTGTCAGAATTAAACTTGTATACTCGCTCAGTCGTGCCCAACTCTTTGCGACCCCATGGACTGCAGCACGCCAGGCCTCCTTGTCCATCACCAACTCCTGGAGTTTACCCAGACTCACGTCCATCGAGTCTGTGATGCCATCCAGCCATCTCCTCCTCTGTCGTCCCCTCCTCCTCCCGCCTTCAGTCTTCCCCGGCATCAGGGTCATTTCCAGGGACTCGCCTGTAGACTTGTTAACTCTGTGCTTCCAGCGCCCTGGGCCTTTTTGCACTTTATGATGACTTGATCTGGAGCAGGACAATAGCTGGGTAGAGTGTGGGAAGCTCTCACTGGGTGTGAAGGTGCACTGTGGGGGTCTGCTCACGTGGGCAGTGGTCATGTAGAAATTCATGTCTGCGGCTTCCTCGGTGGCTCAGTGGTAGAGGCGGCCTGCTGACACAGGAGCCACAGGTTGGTTGGCAGCCCTCACGTGTCTGGGGCAAGGATGCCGCCACTGTGGAGCCGGCGCTCTGCAGTCGGGGAGCTGCAGCTCCTCGAAGCCCGCTGTGCGGACCGGGCACAGCCAGAAACGCAGAAGCAAAGCCTGAAAGAGAGAAAGGAGAGGCAGCTGGGCCCAGGGTAGAAAGCCTGTGTCGGCCTGAGGAAACTGGGTTTATTTGTGGGCTCAGAGGGCTTCAAGTGCTTTGGCTCGGGGAGACAAAGTAGCCGTAGAGTTGCCATAGAGACAAAGGTCAGGCCGGCTTGCAGAGTGGACAGGAGGTGGAGGAGCGGGACACGGCGGTGGGGGGAGGCGCCCGTACAGGCGTAGGCGATCGGAGCTTCCCCGACTCCTGGTGGTGGACTGGAAGCGTGCAGTTTCAATAGAATCTCCCTGGAAGGGCTGCTGGAGAGAAGGGAGTTGGGAATTCAGCACAGCTGCACTGTTTTTAGCCTTTAGGGAAAGTGGGGAAAGCATGCCAAGAAACAGGGAAAGGAGGGGAGGAAAGGTGAGTTTAGGGTTGACAAAGGACCAAGTGATGTTAATACAGTGTATGTGGAATATAATTATACTGGAAATCCAGAATGTGGACACGGGACTAGGTAATAAATTCCGAGTACAGTCCTATTGGCGATCCAGAAAGAGACGGTTTCGGTGTTTCGGTGTGTTCACGTGACCTCCTGTTTGTTGCTTGTTTAAACTCTCAGCTGGATGCAGAGAAATACGAGAACGACCCAGAATTAGAGAAGATCCGAGAAGAGAGAAATTACTCCTGGATGGACATCATAACCATATGCAAAGACAAGCTACCGAACTACGAGGAAAAGGTAGGGGCACTCTCAGTTATTTGAAAAGGGGAGTTATTAATTATTCACCATTAATAAATGCGAGAGAAGGCAATGGCACCCCACTCCGGTACTCTTGCCTGCAAATTCCATGGATGGAGGCGCCTGGAGGCTACAGTCCACGGGGTTGCAAAGAGTCGGACACGACTGAGCGACTTCACTTCCTTTCTTTCTATAGTTCCTTTTGGAGAAGGAAAGGCAACCCATTCCAGTGTTCTTGCCTGGAGAATCCCATGGACGGAGGGGCCTGGTGGGCTGCCGTCTACGGGGTTGCATAGAGTCGGACATGAGGAAGCAGCTAACACACACACACGCATTACTAAATGCAGGCCTTTCCTTCTTTTTGGATGTCTTTCATTCTGGTTTATGCAAGAGGAATGCTGGCCTTAGAGTCAGCTGAAGAGCGTTCCGTCCTTTTCGGTTTTGGGAAGAGCATGTCTAGAACGGTGTTACTTTTTTCTTAAACGTTTGGCACATTAGCCAGTGAAGCCACGTGGTTTTTTTGTTTGTTTAGTCGCTAAGTCGTGTGTCCGACTCTTGTGAGCCCGTGGACTGTAGCCCACCGGGCTCCTCTGTCCATGGGATTCTTCCCAGGCAAGAGTACTGGAGTGGATTACCAGTTCCTTCTCCAGGGGATCTTCCCGACTCAGGGATCAAACCCTTGTCTCCGTGTCTAAAGGTCACATTTTGTTCTTAGCGTGCTTGGTAATTATTGATTGGATGCCAGACATTGTGATTTAGTCTCTTGAATGTTGGGTACTTTTGTACCGGTAGAAATATTCTTCAGAATAGAACTATTCTGCATGTAAGCTTATTGGAAACAATTGGATGCTTTTGAGCCTTTCCTCTAAGATATGTTAGGTGTCCCCGAGTGGTACTGGGTGTCGTTTAGCCGCTTTCTCAGGCCGACTCTCTTGCAATCCCAGGGACTGTAGCCCCCAGGCTGCTCTGCTCCACCACACAGAGCCCCTGGGCTAGTGAGGTTTTTCCAGTCTGATTGGTGGAACAGGCTCTGCTCCCAGGCTCGCAGAGGGCCAGGAACTGTTCCTTTCAAACCTGAAGGCTCTGAATGCCTCTTTTCCAGCTGCAGCTCCTTTTCCTGCACACGTGCGTGCACAGACGGGCTCCAGAGGAACCCTCGAGGGAGGCCCTCTGCAGGCCTCGGGGATTTCCCCGTGGAGGTCTCTCCCCTTGGGCACTGTGTCCTGCACACCAGCTCCCTCCGTCTCCCCAGATTCTCAATCCTGCTTTTCAGCTCAGGGTGCTCTGCCTGGGTGCCCTCTCCCAGCTCCGCATCCCGAAAACTCTCTCTCAGTGGAATGTGGAGCAGGTGTGGGGTTCACCTGGCTGGCTTTCTGCCTCCCGAGTCACTCTCCTCCCTTTCCCAGTGTCTGGTGTTTTGCAGACTATCAGTTTCTATGTTGTGGTTGTTTTGATTGTTGGAGGTGGGAGGGGAAATCCAGTTTCTGTTAGCCCATCTTATATGGAAGTGGGAGTCAGTTTTCTTTTTTTAATTCTTGGTTTGTGTTGGTTCTCAGATGCCTGTTACTAGAGAAACTCACTGATCTTTGGCCAAGTGAGAAAACATGTGCAGGGTTTGTAATGCGGCTGAATGTGTTCAAGTTCAAGGACGGCCTTGTTTTTGGAATTGTTGTCTTTGCTTTTTCAGGAGTAAGGTGACTCCTTTATGAAACGGCCGTGGCAACAGCAGTAGCCTCAGGATTTTTCTGTCTTGGTGAGCTGTGTCGCTCCCCAGATTTCCTGTTTCCATCATGCTGAGCTACAAACTGGGAAGCCGCGGCCTTAAGCCACTCAGTGTAGCCTCTTCCTCTTACCTGTGGACACCTGGAGGGGGTGAGGACCTCTTCCCTGGTCGTGTTGGTAAAGCCACGCCCAGAACCCAGTCCTCCTGGTACCGAGTCTTCACCGACCACCAGGAAGGCTGCCTCCACCCACACTGTCCCTCGCTAGCTTGGGTGTCTTCTGTGTGAACGTGCGCGTAGGTGAAACAGCGCCTTGCCCTAAGAATGGGAGTGGCACCAGACGTGCTCCGTGGCGTTTCTCCCTGTACTCTGTTCTGTCCCACGTGATTCTTGCTGGTTGGATACAGGCGTTATAATACCTTACAAAAGGCCGAAATTTCTCACTGAGTGCCTGCAAGTCCCGATGTCCTCTTAGATTTAAATTATATGTTCTTACTTGGAATTTTAGACTTCCTGTCTTCTCACCAGTCCCCTTCCTTCCATAGGAGGGGCTTGACGGTTGTAAATCCTGGCTGTTAGATTATTCTTATTGTAACCACCTTCTATTTTATTTTATTTCTCCTGAAATAAAACCCTGTCCCTAACACGAGCTTGTCTCTTGTTCTTGTAAAACATACTTCTTTACTATCTGATTATCTCACGGCTGTCTTCGGTTAACGCGTTTTGGGAGGAATCCTGCGGAAGGGGTGCTGTCTGCTCAGGACAGACGCCCGGAGGCCTATGCCCGGGCTGGGCTGGGGTCCCAGGCCCGCGATGCAGAACGTGGCTGACCTGGTGCCCGTCAGGGTTCCGTGTTGTGACTGGACGACTCTTCCCGCCCTAAGGGGGAGTTGCTTTCTGCCTGGACTATTCTGCTCGGTGTCACACTTGGTCTTGGTGTGAGTGAATCTTGCTGACCCCGCCCTGAGTCAGTGACCCGGTCCCTCCGTCCATCGTCTTCCTCTACTGACTTGGCCTGCTTCTCTCCCGTCGCTGCCCGGCAGTGTGGGCCTGCGGATTCTTGGTTTCCTCACGGGCCCGAGTCCATTCCGCCGCGGTCCACCCTGACGTTCTGATTGGTCCAGACTCGGCGGCGGGGCGTGGGGGGGCGTGGTCCTGCCGCGTCCGTGCTGTGCTCGCAGCCCCGCCGCGCTCCCGGCCCCGCCGCGCTCCCGGCCCCGCTCCCTGCCCCGGCGCGCTCCCGGCCCCGGCGCGCTCCCTGCCCCGGCGCGCTCCCGGCCCCCGCCGCGCTCCCGGCCCCGCTCCCTGCCTGTCTCTTATACACATCTAGATGTGTATAAGAGACAGGGTAGAGTGTGGGAAGCTCTCACTGGGTGTGAAGGTGCACTGTGGGGGTCTGCTCACGTGGGCAGTGGTCATGTAGAAATTCATGTCTGCGGCTTCCTCGGTGGCTCAGTGGTAGAGGCGGCCTGCTGACACAGGAGCCACAGGTTGGTTGGCAGCCCTCACGTGTCTGGGGCAAGGATGCCGCCACTGTGGAGCCGGCGCTCTGCAGTCGGGGAGCTGCAGCTCCTCGAAGCCCGCTGTGCGGACCGGGCACAGCCAGAAACGCAGAAGCAAAGCCTGAAAGAGAGAAAGGAGAGGCAGCTGGGCCCAGGGTAGAAAGCCTGTGTCGGCCTGAGGAAACTGGGTTTATTTGTGGGCTCAGAGGGCTTCAAGTGCTTTGGCTCGGGGAGACAAAGTAGCCGTAGAGTTGCCATAGAGACAAAGGTCAGGCCGGCTTGCAGAGTGGACAGGAGGTGGAGGAGCGGGACACGGCGGTGGGGGGAGGCGCCCGTACAGGCGTAGGCGATCGGAGCTTCCCCGACTCCTGGTGGTGGACTGGAAGCGTGCAGTTTCAATAGAATCTCCCTGGAAGGGCTGCTGGAGAGAAGGGAGTTGGGAATTCAGCACAGCTGCACTGTTTTTAGCCTTTAGGGAAAGTGGGGAAAGCATGCCAAGAAACAGGGAAAGGAGGGGAGGAAAGGTGAGTTTAGGGTTGACAAAGGACCAAGTGATGTTAATACAGTGTATGTGGAATATAATTATACTGGAAATCCAGAATGTGGACACGGGACTAGGTAATAAATTCCGAGTACAGTCCTATTGGCGATCCAGAAAGAGACGGTTTCGGTGTTTCGGTGTGTTCACGTGACCTCCTGTTTGTTGCTTGTTTAAACTCTCAGCTGGATGCAGAGAAATACGAGAACGACCCAGAATTAGAGAAGATCCGAGAAGAGAGAAATTACTCCTGGATGGACATCATAACCATATGCAAAGACAAGCTACCGAACTACGAGGAAAAGGTAGGGGCACTCTCAGTTATTTGAAAAGGGGAGTTATTAATTATTCACCATTAATAAATGCGAGAGAAGGCAATGGCACCCCACTCCGGTACTCTTGCCTGCAAATTCCATGGATGGAGGCGCCTGGAGGCTACAGTCCACGGGGTTGCAAAGAGTCGGACACGACTGAGCGACTTCACTTCCTTTCTTTCTATAGTTCCTTTTGGAGAAGGAAAGGCAACCCATTCCAGTGTTCTTGCCTGGAGAATCCCATGGACGGAGGGGCCTGGTGGGCTGCCGTCTACGGGGTTGCATAGAGTCGGACATGAGGAAGCAGCTAACACACACACACGCATTACTAAATGCAGGCCTTTCCTTCTTTTTGGATGTCTTTCATTCTGGTTTATGCAAGAGGAATGCTGGCCTTAGAGTCAGCTGAAGAGCGTTCCGTCCTTTTCGGTTTTGGGAAGAGCATGTCTAGAACGGTGTTACTTTTTTCTTAAACGTTTGGCACATTAGCCAGTGAAGCCACGTGGTTTTTTTGTTTGTTTAGTCGCTAAGTCGTGTGTCCGACTCTTGTGAGCCCGTGGACTGTAGCCCACCGGGCTCCTCTGTCCATGGGATTCTTCCCAGGCAAGAGTACTGGAGTGGATTACCAGTTCCTTCTCCAGGGGATCTTCCCGACTCAGGGATCAAACCCTTGTCTCCGTGTCTAAAGGTCACATTTTGTTCTTAGCGTGCTTGGTAATTATTGATTGGATGCCAGACATTGTGATTTAGTCTCTTGAATGTTGGGTACTTTTGTACCGGTAGAAATATTCTTCAGAATAGAACTATTCTGCATGTAAGCTTATTGGAAACAATTGGATGCTTTTGAGCCTTTCCTCTAAGATATGTTAGGTGTCCCCGAGTGGTACTGGGTGTCGTTTAGCCGCTTTCTCAGGCCGACTCTCTTGCAATCCCAGGGACTGTAGCCCCCAGGCTGCTCTGCTCCACCACACAGAGCCCCTGGGCTAGTGAGGTTTTTCCAGTCTGATTGGTGGAACAGGCTCTGCTCCCAGGCTCGCAGAGGGCCAGGAACTGTTCCTTTCAAACCTGAAGGCTCTGAATGCCTCTTTTCCAGCTGCAGCTCCTTTTCCTGCACACGTGCGTGCACAGACGGGCTCCAGAGGAACCCTCGAGGGAGGCCCTCTGCAGGCCTCGGGGATTTCCCCGTGGAGGTCTCTCCCCTTGGGCACTGTGTCCTGCACACCAGCTCCCTCCGTCTCCCCAGATTCTCAATCCTGCTTTTCAGCTCAGGGTGCTCTGCCTGGGTGCCCTCTCCCAGCTCCGCATCCCGAAAACGCTCTCTCAGTGGAATGTGGAGCAGGTGTGGGGTTCACCTGGCTGGCTTTCTGCCTCCCGAGTCACTCTCCTCCCTTTCCCAGTGTCTGGTGTTTTGCAGACTATCAGTTTCTATGTTGTGGTTGTTTTGATTGTTGGAGGTGGGAGGGGAAATCCAGTTTCTGTTAGCCCATCTTATATGGAAGTGGGAGTCAGTTTTCTTTTTTTAATTCTTGGTTTGTGTTGGTTCTCAGATGCNTGGGCGGCGTGCGCACGGGGCGGGGGTGGGCGGCGCGCGCCTGTCTTTCTGTGCTGTGGGAGGTGTATCTTCAGGGTAGATTCCTGGACGGGTGGCGGGTCAGTGCGTGTCCAGCTGCGCCCACTCCTCCAGGGGCTGTGTGCCCAGCAGGGCGGGGACCTGTCCTCAACGGCCTCGCCTGCCCGAGAGGCTGTCGTTCCCACTGGAAGCGGGCATTTTCCCAACGTCTGTGGATTGTCCAGACGGTGGAAGCATCTCGTGAGGAGAGCTGCGAAACCCTCCGGGACAGGAGGCGAGGTGGGGAATCAGAAGAAGGCCAGTAAAAGAGAAAGGTGAAGGTTTCGTGGGTGTTTACTGGAGGATGCTTCTAGCATCCGTGCACGTTGCAGCGTTCTTATTGCGAAACGTTAGAGGATAGAGCCCGGAAAGACAGGCCAGGTAGGGGTGAGGGGGAGGTGTTTACTGAGCGCCTTCCTCAGATGCGCACGCCGCTCCTGCCCTGCCGGGGTGACCACGTGCCTTCGCATCTCCCGGGGGCGGGCCGGGGGTCCGCGCTGGGGCAGAGGTGGTTCCGGCCACCTCACCCCAGGGGGCCCCAGCTCACAGAGCCCCCCACCCCCTCAGATCAAGATGTTCTTTGAGGAGCACTTACACCTGGACGAGGAGATCCGCTACATCCTGGATGGCAGCGGGTACTTTGACGTGCGGGACCAGGAGGACCAGTGGATCCGGATCTCCATGGAGAAGGGGGACATGATCACCCTGCCCGCCGGCATCTACCACCGCTTCACGCTGGACGAGAAGGTGGGCCCCCAGCCGCTCTGCTGGAGTGGTCTGCATGCCTGTTGGACGCTCAGCCCCGGCAGCACCGGGCGAGGAAACTGCCTCAGCGAGCGGCTGCGGCTGCGGGTTCGCGGGGGCTGGGGGTCTGCAGGGGCGCATGGGAGCCCGCACCCCCCAGGCATGTGCCCAGGGGTCCCTGCTCCTTCATCATTCGAGAGCATGTCCACTGGGCCTCAGCTGTCGGGCGCTGGAGCCGGGGACACGGTCACAGAAGCAGGAGAAGGGTGGTCTGGGGCTCCTCCATGGGCTTGGGACTGACCTGAGACTCACGGGTACGCTCAGCTTAAAGCTCCCAGGGGTCCCTGCTCCTTCATCACTCGAGAGCATGTCCACTGGGCCTCAGCTGTCGGGCGCTGGAGCCGGGGACACGGTCACAGAAGCAGGAGAAGGGTGGTCTGGGGCTCCTCCATGGGCTTGGGACTGACCTGAGACTCACGGGTACGCTCAGCTTAAAGCTCAGGACTCGGAGAGGATGTGCGAGGGAAGGTCGCCCCACTCCTGGCCCGAGCGTCTCTCCCTGAAGGTGGCCGCGATCAGGCCCTCAAAAGTCTTCTCGGAGAGACGGCTCGCTTGGCAGGCGAATGTGAGTCGTGCCCGGGGGCCAGCCGACTTCTGTCGGGGGTGGCGCCCCTCTTTTCTGCTCCTGAGCTTCGGGACGGTTTCCCGTTGGCATATAGAGAGCCCCGGCCTGTGCGCAGCCGCCTGCCGGCCACTCTGGGACATGCCCTGGTTTACTCGGGTAGTGGTGACCGCGAGAGATGGGCCCGCCAGCTGTCTCCAGTTCTCTGCTGTCGTAAACGGCTCCGGGAGAAAGAACCTCACGCGTTTGCCATCGTCTCCCCTGTAGGACACACCCCCGGGCGTGCACCCTGGCTGGGCAGGGGTGCAGGTTTCTAACTGTGCTGCGGGAGGGGCCGGCGTGCAAGGTGGTGTGTCTATCAAGAGCGTGGGCCCGACGCTGTCCTGCGGCTGCCTGAGCACAGGCCCTCCTGCCTTTCAGAGGAACGTGAGTGAGAACGGGGGTGAGCAGCACGGAGCGTGACCTCACGGTTGTGTAACCAGCGCCGCTGTCTGTGTCCCCCTAGAACTACGTGAAGGCCATGCGGCTGTTCGTGGGAGACCCCGTGTGGACGCCGTACAACCGGCCGTCGGATCACCTCGAGGCCCGGACGCGGTACCTGGAGTTCCTGGCGCGGACGGCCTAGAGGCCCTGTGGGCCCCTCGTGAGGCAGCACGGAGGCTGTCCCTTTCTCCTGCTTCAGCGCTGCAGGCGCGAGGCTGGGGAGCCTCCTCTGCAAGCTTGTCAGATCAGAACACTGTATTTTTTTGATCAGAACACATTTTAATGGATGGAGCTATGGAGCTGGTTGCACGTGCAACCAGCTGGAAACTTGGGCAGGTGATTCACTTCTCTAATTCGGGGTCAGGGGTCAGTGGCCCCACACTAGCTCAAGCCTTCAGCTCTGACCAGTGAGTTTCATCTCCCCAAATAGAGCCACTTACTGGCTGATTCTCAGGCCTTAAACAGGCCCTGCCCTGTGCAGACGTGCAACAGTGGGTGACAGGATGGGTGGAGAGGTCACCCACTTTTCTCCCAAGACACAGGGGTGCTGGGGCGGGGAAGCTGGCATATTGGGGGACACGCACTCGCTTTCGCCACTTTCTTGCTCAGAATAAAGTAGCTGCCTTGATGCTCTGCTGGCGGCTCGGAGCTGCCTTATATTCTGGTGCTTGTGGTTCATTCAAGTCGTCCCGTTCGCCTCCGTCGTCTGATGCGAGTGCGTGTGCGCAGGTATGTCTGTTCCCTGGTCAGCGCTGCTCCGCGTGCGGTTTCTAGGTTAAACAGTAAATGTCTCCTACAATCAAGCCTTTGAATTTTAACAAGAATTGGTACATCGTTTGTATTTTTAATCAACAGTTCTGAGACACAATTATATCTCATTTGTTATAATCATAGAAAAACCCCGAATTAGCCACAGATTTGAAGGGCAGTTTGATTTGGGTTTATGCTTTTGAACTGTGGTGTTGGAGAAGACTCTTGAGAGTCCCTTGGACTGCAAGGAGATCCAACCAGTCCATTCTGAAGATCAGCCCTGGGATTTCTTTGGAAAGAAGGATGCTGAAGCTGAAACTCCAGTACTTTGGCCGCCTCATGCGAAGAGTTGACTCATTGGAAAAGACTGTGATGTTGGGAGGGATTGGCGGCAGGAGGAGAAGGGGATGACCGAGGAGATGGCTGGATGGCATCACTGACTGGATGGACGTGAGTCTGAGTGAACTCCGGGAGTTGGTGATGGACAGGGAGGCCTGGCGTGCTGCGATTCATGGGGTCGCAGAGAGTCGGACACGAGTGAGTGACTGAACTGGACTTGTTTTGGGTTTTCTTTTAAGCCGGATTAAAAATCTTTATGTGGAAATGGATATTTCCACATAAATGCCACGCTGGTTTTGGCACGTGAACAGGCATGGAGGGACCCCAGGCCTTGCTGTGTGGGTGAACGCTGGACTTAGGGTCAAGCTGCGTGCTGGCCACACGGGGATAACACCGTCAGCCCCCAGGGTCGGGCGCTGCCCTTCCCTCTGGCTGAGACAGGGCTCAAGAGAAGAGAGGGAACCTTGGAGCAGGGGTGGCTCCTGTGGGCACTGTCAGTCACAGAGAGGATGGTGGTTTATGGATTTGCGGTTGTCAGGGGCTCCAGGAGCACCCGCCTGGGGACTGAGCTGTCCGTATGGACCTGGGAGCACTGCTTGGTGAGGGAGACATGTCTCAACGGGTCACTGGACAGGCGTGCCCTCCCTGTAGGCGTGCAGCACTCGGGGGTGGCATGCAGCACTCGGGGGCGGCGTGCAGCTCATGGGTAGACAGTGCATTAAAGCAGAGACATCACTTTACCGGCAAAGGGCCGTCTAGTCGAGGCTGTGGCTTCTGCAGCGGTCACGTGTGGATGTGAGAGCTGGACCATAAAGAAGCTGAGCACTGAAGAATCGATGCTTTTGAACTGCGGTGTTGGAGAAGACTCGTGAGAGTCCCTTGGACTGCAAGGAGATCCAACCAGTCCATCCTAACGGAGATCAGTCCTGGGTGTTCATTGGAAGGACTGAGGCTGAAGCTGAAACTCCAGTACTTTGGCCACCTGATGCAGAGAGCTGACTCATTTGAAAAGACCCTGATGCTGGGAAAGATTGAGGGCAGGAGGAGAAGGGGATGACAGGGGATGTGATGGTTGGATGGCATCACCGACTCGATGCATATGAGTCTGAGAAAACTCGAGGATTAGTGATGGACAGGGAGGCCTGGCGTGCTGCAGTCCATGGGGCCGCAGAGTCGGACACGACTGAGCGACGGAGCACAGCACGGTAAGGAGGTAAAGTTAACAGCAGGAACGCAAGCCAAAGGCAGTGGGGGTGCCCCACAGGCGGCGCTGTTTGCTGATTTGCAGGAAGTCGGGAGCACAGCCCGACCTCACAGACCTGACATGCCTGGGGCTGTGAGCAGGCCCAGCTCCTCGCGGGGGTGGGGTTGGGTGGATGCTGAGGGGAGCTGCTGTGCTGTGCTTAGTTGCTCAGTCGTGTCCGAGTCTTTGTGACCCCATGGACTGTAACCCACCAGGCTCCTCTGTCCATAGGATTCTCCAGGCAAGAACACTGGAGTGGGTTGCCATGCCCTCTTCCAGGGGGTCTTCCCAACCCAGGGATCGAACCCTGGTCTCCTGAATTGCAGGCGGATTCTTTCCCATGTGAACCACGAGGGAAGTCCAAGAAGATTGGAGTGGGTAGTCTATCCCTTCTCCAGGGAATCTTCCTGACCCAAGAATCAAGCTGGGGGCTCCTTCATTGCAGGCGGATTCTTCACCAGCTGAGCCACCAGGGAAACGCTACTGAGGGGAAGTGGTGGGGGGGGCGCACATTTCAGGAGGCTGAGCCCAGGGGGTCTGCCTCCTCCCCCGGAGACACTGATGTTGCTTCTCCTAGGAGCTCAGGCCGAACAGGCTTGCAGGAGCACATCTAGGTGACCCCGGAGCCTCGCCCTCTGGTCTCATTCTTTGCTCCTTATGGAGGGGACTTGGTGTAGCTGGGTTTGGGGGCTCGTTCCTCACACCGCTCCTTGCCCAGCTCTTGTCTCCCAAAGCTGGGAGCTTGCGTGTCTGCAGCGGGGGCCGGGGTCACACAGCCTTGGAAGAGGGGCGCCGGGTGTCTACCTGCTGGAGGGCCAGTGTGCAAGATGCAGCCCCCCCCTGCCCACCCTTTACCCCTCGCAAGGGTCTAGACTCCGGCTTCCTTCCACGGTGAGAGGCTGGCCCGTTGCTTTGCTCGGGGAGCCCGTCTCCCTGGCTCTGAGACGTCTGCGGCAGCCCTGGGGGTGGCAGGCCGGTTCCAGGGAGGCTCCTCTTGGCTACGTCCTCACGTGACACAGGGTGGGGGCTACAGCCCTGCTGGGTCCTCCTGAGACCACCCCCTGGGGTGGTGGAGGGGGGGCCCATGAGCCGGGGCCCTGCAGACAGGAAGCTGACTCCGCAGGTAGCCAAGGGGGGCCTGGACTGCTGGGCTAGGCGATCAGTGCTCCTGATTAGAGACCACAGGCAGCTCCGTCAGGACTTCCTCACCAGCCCTAGTGCTGTGGGTGCAGGTGTGGGGCGAGTGTGTGTGTGTGTGCGTGCACGTGACTGTGTGCAGGGGCAGTGTGTGTGTGGGGATGTGTGTATGTGTGTGTGCACGCATGTGCAATGTGTGCATGCGTGTGCGCATAAGCAGTGTGTGCGTGCGCGGGGGAAGTGTGTGTGCATGTGCACTGTGTGCATACATGTGTGCACGTGTGCATGCATGGGAAAGTCTGTGCACACGCATGTGCAATGTGTACGTTTGTGTGCCGGCATGTGCAGTCTGTGCATGTGTGTGCAGGGGAAGTTTGTGTGTATGTGTGTGTGCATGTTCAGTGTGTGTGTGCGCAGGGGAAGTTTGTGTGTGCGTGCATATGCAGTGTGTGTGGACGTGCATGTGCAATGTGTACATATGCACACGCATGTGCAGTGTGTGGGAAGTTTGTGTGGGTGTGCAATGTGTGTATGTGCATGCGGGGGAAGTTTGTGTGCACATGAATGTGCATGCATGTGCAGTGTGTGCACACGCATGTGCAGTGTGTGCATACATGTGTGTGCATGTGTGGACGCATGGGAGAAGTCTGTGTGCATGCGCATGTGCAATGTGTACGCGTGTGTGCCCACATATGCAGTCTGTGTGTACATGTGTGTGTGTGGGAAGTTTGTGTGCATGCATGTGCAGTGTGTGTGCACACGCATGTGCAATGTGTATGTGTGGATGCGCATGTGCAGTGTGTGTGCATATGTGTGTGGTGGTTTGGGTGTGCAATGTGTGCACGTGCGTGCATGTGCAGTGTGTGCATGTGCACTGTGCACATGCATGTACGTGTGTGCACACGTGTGTGCACGCATGGGGGAAGTCTGTGCACGCACATGTGCAATGTATACGTGTGTGTGCCTGCATGTGCAGTCTGTGCATACGTGTGTGTGCAGGGAAAGTTTGTATGTGTGTGTGTGCATGTGCAGTGTGTGGGGAAGTTTGCACATGCATGTGCAATGTGTACGTGTGCATGTGCAATGTGTACGTGTGCACGTGCATGTGCCGTGTGCAGTGTGTGTGCACGCACATGTGCAATGTGTACATGTGCACGCGCATGTGCAGTGTGTGTGTGTGCACGCACACAGTCGCGTGTGCTGCTGATGCAGATGCGCAGGGAAGTATGCAGTCGCCCGGCGTTTCCAGGTGTTCTCCAGGCTCCACCTTAGGAGGCCGTTTTCCCAAACATCCTCTTAGATGTCCAGGGGGTCACAAAGAGTTGGCTGTGACTGAGCCACTGAACTGAACTGAGCTCTTAGATGTGGTGGCGACTGGGAGGACGCCCAGGTGGCCTGGGGCCCGTGTGCCCCACGGCCCCTTCCGGAATGGAGCCTGCCTTTCTAAGGAAGGAGGCCCCCTGCTCAAACCCCTGTGCATTGGTTTCCCCTCCTGGATTTTAATGAATGCCTTTTATTATTCAGGCTTCAAATGCTTGTGTTTGATTTGCACAGACAGTTCCAAGAAATCCGGGGGCCAGACGGAGTCTCATCTGAAGGATGCAGGAGCCCCGCAGAGGTGCATCAGTGCAGTCCAGGCAGTCTGTGGCACACCCGTGTCTTGGGGCCCGCGCCACCGTTAACTAATCCCGATGGCTGGCTGGTGAGGCAGGCCACTGAGGGGGCCCACAGGGACACACGGGCAGAAGCACACCCTGGGGGTCCGCAGAGGTCCCAGAGGGCGTCCGGGAGGACCCTGGCGTGGAACAAGCCTGTTTCCACCTCCCGAGCGCTGCCAGCAGGCGTCTCGGGCCGAGTGCCCAACACCGAAGCCTCCCGTCGCTGGAGCCTCGGGACCTGACTTTACTTGTACATGGGGTCCTTGCAGGTGTGACTGCACATGGCTCTCAGGGAGGTCCTCTAGGGTGAGGGCGGCCCTGAACCCGGACCCGGGGTCCTTACCGAAGAGGAGACAGGGGGGCAGAGGCCGCGCAGGCACCCTGAGGGCTGGGCGGGGCTGTGACCGGAGTCCCCTGGAGCCAGCCTCGCAGAACCGGCCTGGACTGAGACGCGGAGCACGTCCAGCCGCCTGTCTGTGGGTGTCCGCTGTGGCAGCGTCAGCAAGCTGAGCCCAGCTGTCCCCCATTTCTCAGGCGAGACCCGAGGCTCCGAGTGCTCAGCTCTCCACCCGAGCTCCTGCAGGTCCCCTGGTCCCCAGACGCCCCTGCGCAGGTGACCCCCAGTCATATCCTTCCTCGGGGACCCCGAGTGGGAGGCTCCCGACATGGCGAGCCCACCCTGCTCACCAGCCACACAAGGCCGCCCGGCATGGCAGTCACCCAGGGGCGCCCATGCGGTCGGTCTCCCGGCTGGATCTGCTGTCCCCGGACAGGGCTGGGGGCCATCTCCACGTCTTCCCGAAGTGAGTCCTCCCTGCTCCCTCACCGTCCTTGCCCAGCACCCGCCAAGTACCCTGCTCTCTGGAGTAACTGGGGGGATGGGGTTTTGGGGGAGCTCAGCGTGGGGGGGGGTCCTGAAACTGCAGCAGGGTCCTGGGTGAGGGACCCTGAGGTCTGAGATGCTCTGTGATCAGTAACTGGAAAGGTTGGATCCATTCTCTAGGAGGGGGTCATGGCCGGGGGAAGGCTGGCACATATGTTATCTGCGTTATTTATGCATCTGTTGTGGTAACAGACTTGTCTGAGGTTAAAGTAGGGCTATAGTTGCACATAATTCCCGACGCCTGAATTGGCCATCTCTTACACAAGACCGGCTGAGAAGGCTTGGTCACCAGTAAGCTGGGCTGGATGCCGTCACGGGCTGGGGGTCCTTCCCGCCTGGCCCAGGCCTAGCCCTGGGGATGGCCTGGGTCTGCCTGCTGGTGAGGCAGGTGGGGGTGGGGTGGGTGCCACCCTGACATGTGCTGGGGATGCAGGGGGAGGACACATGGAGCCCCCTGCCCTCACCTCCTCTGAAGGGACAGAGGGCCCCTACCTGGGGAGGGGAGGTGATGGCCTGCTCTACCCCTGCAGGGCATGAAGCCCTGCCTGTGAGCGGGCCCCCTGGCCTCCTCCCACCCCACAGCAGCTCTTTGCTTGATGCTCTCAGGACAGCTGGCCTCACTGTCCATGCCAGGCCAAGGTGGCAGAGGGTACCCGTGTCCTTAGACAGCCCCTGGTGCCCGTGCCACTGGCACAGTCACTCAGCCACAAGGCTCCGCATGTGTTTCTCTACAGTTCTGCAAACGTGTATCTCTCTACAGACGACTGCCCTGGTGATCCAGTGGTTAAGAATCTGCCCGCCAGTGCCGGCAGCGAGGCTGCAGTCTCTGCTCAGGGAAGATTCCACACGCAGCAGGGCAGCTAGGCACGGGTGCCACGACTACTGAAAACTCTGAGCCTAGGGCCCGTGCTGGGCAAGAAAGAAGCCACCACAACGAGAAGCCCCCGCAACTGCAACGAAAGACCACGTGTGCACAAGGGAGACCCAGCGCAGCCAAGAAACCACCACCCACGAAAAAGATCACGGTATCTGCAGTGCACGTGTTGCTGTTCAGTTGCTCAGTCCTGCCTGACTCTACGACCCCATGGACTGCAGCACGCCAGGCCTCCCTGTCCGTCACCAACTCCCGGAGCTTGCTCAAACTCATGTCCATTGAGTCGGTGACGCCATCCAACCAGCTCATCCTCTGTCGTCCCCTTCTCCTGCCCTCAGTCTTTCCCAGCATCAGGGTCTTTTCAAGTGACTCAGTTCTTCACATCAGGTGGCCTAAGTATTGGAGCTTCAGCTTCAGCATCAGTCCTTCCAATGAATATTCAGGACTGAATTCCTTTAGGAGAGACTGGTTTGATCTTGCAGTCCAAGGGACTCTCGAGTCTCCTCCAACACCACAGTTCAAAAGCATCAATTCTTCGGCGCTCAGCTTTCTCTATAGTCCAGCTCTCACATCCATACATGACTACTGGAAACACCATACCTTTGACTATAGGGACATTTTGTTGGCAAAGTAATGTCTCTGCTTTTTAATATGCTGTCTAGGTTGGTTATAGCTTTTCTTCCAAGGAGCAAGTGTCTTAATTTCATGGCTGTAGTCACCAACTGCAGTGATTTTGGAGCCCCCCAAAATAAAGTCTGTCACTGTTTCCCATCTATTGCCATGAAGTGATGGGACCAGATGACATGATCTTCATTTTCTGAATGTTGATTTTTAAGCCAGCTTTTTCACTCTCCTCTTTCACTTTCATCAAGAGGCTCTTTAGTTCCTCTTCACTTTCTGCCATAAGGCTGGTATCATCTGTGTATCTGAGGTTATTGATATTTTTCCCAGCAATCTTGATTCCAGCTGTGCTTCATCCACCCTGGCATTTTGCATGATGTACTCTGCATATAAGTTAAATAAGCAGGGTGAAAATATATAGCCTTGATGTACTCCTTTCCTAATTTGGAACCAGTCTGTTGTTCCATGTCCGGTTCTGACTGTTGCTTCTTGACCTGCATACAGGGTTTTCAAGAGGCAGTTTGTTGTGATCCACACAAAGGCTTTAGTGTAGTCAATGAAGCAGATGTTTTTCTAAAATGCTCATTTTGATGATCCAGCAGATGTTGGCAATTTGATCTCTAGTTCCTCTGCCTTTTCTAAATCCAGGTGAACATCTGGAAGTTCTGGGTTCATATACTGTTGAAGCCCGGCTTGGAGAATTTTGAGCATTAGTTTACTAGCATGTGAGATGAGTGCAATTGTGGGCTAGTTTGAAGATTCTTTGGCATTGCTTTTCTTTGGGATTGGAATGAAAACAGTTTCCAGTCCCGTGGCCACTGCTGAGTTCTCCACATTTGCTGGCTATTGAGTGCAGCACTTCCACAGCATCATCTTTTTAGGATTTGAAATAGCTCAACTGAAATTCCATCACCTCCACTAGCTTTGTTCATAGTGATGCTTCCTAAGGTCCACTTGACTTCGCATTCCAGGATGCCTGGCTCTAGGTGAGTGATCACACCATTGTGATTATCTGGGTCATGAAGATCTTTTTTGCACAGTTCTTCTGTGTATTCTTGCCACCTCTTCTTAATATCTTCTGCTTCTGTTAGGTCCATACAATTTCTGTCCTTTATCGAACCCCTCTTTGCATGAAATGTTCCCTTGGTATCTCTAAGTTTCTTGAAGAGATAGCTAATCTTTCCCACTAAAGACTAGCAATCAGCAACATATCTATTTTGTTTTAAACATGAATGGCATTTCAGAGCACACGCATCCTAGCCCTGACACCTGGAGGCGTGGGCACACCCACGTTCACGCATACTTGGGTCTCCCTGGTAACCGCTGTGTGCACTCAACTATGGGGCACGGCACACTTTCACTACCTTCTTTCAGTCACTGCTTATTTTTTAAAGGCAAAACATTTACCAGTTTCGGTGACTTTTTCCCACTGGTTATAAAAAAGACACACACGTATCATGTAGAAACATAAGCTCAGTCATGAAAGGGAAATAAAGCCGCGTCTCAGCCCGTCCTTCCTGTGACTGTAGTTTAACATCAAATATTCGTTTTCAGCCTTTTCTATTAACATGTGTGTCGTGGAAACATATATTTGAGGACTTTTCCAGGTCGTTAAGTTTTTAAACGACATGGTCTTGTGTGAACGCCCCCCAGGAATGTGTGGTGATGAATGGAAACACTCTATTATAAAAATTTGACTCAGTTGCCAGTTTATTTTCCAGTTCTGCTCACACACGTGTGAGCACGTGTTCCCACGAGGCTCCCCGACGGCTGCGGGAGGTGGCAGCGCAGCCCCCAGGGGTGTGGGTGTCTCAGCTCGGGTGACAAGCCCCGTGGACCACAGCTTCAGCAGCAGCCGCTGACCCGTCGCGGCCTGGGGGCCGGGGCTGCAGGGTGGCCCCTGGGCCTCGGTCCTCGCCGGCTCCCCTCCCGTGCGTCCCTGGGTGCCCACCCTCGGCACTCCATCCCACCTGGACACCTCCTTGGAGGCCCAGCTCTGCAGACGGCCATGCTGGGGTTTGGGGCGATTCTGGAGCAGCTTTTGGGGTGCTTCCTGGGTGTGTGATGTGCAGTTGAGGCCTGGACCTGGGATCGGGGGCCATGGGGTGTGGGTCTCCCCTGGGCTGGGCCCACCCCTCCTCCTGGGAGGCAGTTGATGCATTTGGTTTAGAAACTTAAAGGAAAACAGGGTGCAAAGCAGGTAGATCACAAACGTGAGCCCAGAGGCTGTGGACGCTCTGGGTGGGGTGGAGGGCGGGACGAGCCTCACCCCCAGCGCTGGCCGGGCCTCAGCTGGGGAAAGCCCTGGACAGAGGCCTGGACTCGGGGTGGGTGTGCTCTGAGCTGGTCCCCGCATCCTGGCAGGGCTGGTTGCCGTGGGGGGGCGGCAGGGAGCAGCTGTAAGAGGGGCTTCCAGGAGGGCAGGGCCGTGACAGCGGAGAGTGTGAGCGGTGGCTCTCACAACATGGGGCTTGGGGAGGGTCTTAGAAGGGGCAGAGGCCGAGCGGGGTGTCTCCAGATTGAGGCTGGGAACTGAGGCCAGCGGGTGTTGCGGACCCGGCCTAGGGAGGGCCAGGTATTCCGGGGGGGTGTGGGCTCCCCTCTGGAAGCCAGGGGTGCTGAGCACCCAGGAGCACCCATGCCCAGGATGACCCCGAGGCCTGGACACCACCCGCGTCTGCCCCAAGGCAAGAACACCGGCCCCTTTTCTGCTTCTGGCTCCCGGCTCGGAGTGACAGCCATGCCCTGGAGAACTGTCGGTTCCCAGCGGGATTCGCTCCCCGCCCCACCCCCTGCCAGGAGAAGCCTGCAGCCTCCACAGTCCCTCCCCTCCCCTGGAACTCCCAGCTTCAGACCATGGCACTGGCCTCGGAGTGACCGCTCACCCCTCCTCTCCACCTCCCTGTCCGCCTTCTCCAGCTTCCCTCTTGGTGCCCCCTTCTCCATCTCCTCCTTTCATTCCTGGTTCTCCTCGCTGATGGTGGCTCTGCTCAGGACCAACCCTGCGCTTCTCAACCGCCTTCTTTCCAGATGATAATGAGCTCCCCCCGCCAACCCCACCCCGATCTTGCTCCCGCCCAGACTCACAGACTGCCCCGACCAGACTCCCACTCTGCCCCGACCAGATCTCCCTTTGAGATCCAGCCGGTGTATTATTCAGTCGACTCAGAAGACACCTCCTCCTGGCTGTCCACCAGGATTTTAGACTTGTTCTGTCTCAAGCTGAAGCCCCAAACTGTAGACCCACACCCAGAGGATATGTGGTAAGGCAAAGGCCTCCACTGAGACCCTTTCAACCCCAGCTCCCTTCCCTCTGAAGCTATCAGGGCTTCCTGTTGTTATTGGGGCCCTGCTGTGGAGGCTGTTGTCTGTCCTGCCCACGTCCTCGTCACTCACTTCTATCACCTGCCGAGCTGCTTTGGGCTCCCAAGTGGGCCGTCCTGCCAGCCTCCCCATCCTCCTGCAGGACCTGTGAGCCCTTTGAGGGTCGAAGCTGAGCTGGGTCAAGTGCAGGTCCTCGGAGTCCACCCTGGCCCAAGGGGTGCTGGCGGGCGTCTGCTGAAGAGCACCCAGGAGTCGCTTAATTAAGTGACTCTACCCTTAGCAGCATTGGGCCGGGAGGAAGATGAGGGCCTGGAAATGGAGTGCTTAGAAGTTATAATTAACTTTTTACTGGCGCCCTACCATAAAACGATGTATAAGACAGTATAAAAGGGGTCCAAGGATCTAGTTAAATAGAGCTAGGTCTTTTGCAAGTAAACCCTTAATTAAAATCTGTGAGGGAGGAAGGGAGAGAAAGGGAAAGTGGAGAAGCTGTTCCGAGGTGGGTTTCTTCGGTGTTTGCCTCATCTGCTGCTGCAGGGAGGCTGCAGGGCCGCGGGCAGGGGCCGGGGATGGTTGGGCAAGAGAGGGCTCCACGCTGTCTTTTTGCCTCTGTGCCATCAGATACGGGAGCCCCTGATAGGAGCTGCGGGTGGACCCGAGGGGCTTTGACAAGGAGTGGGGGGCCTGTGCAGTAGTGGGAGATGCCTCCTGGGTGCAGAACTGGTCTTCTTTGCAGAACAAGCGTTTCAGATGCGGCTGGAAGTTGACGACCTCCCCACCCACTGCCCACCCTCAGCCCTCCTCTTCTCTTCCTCCCCCCCGCCACCCACCCGGCTCTGGGCGAGGCCGAGGCCAAGTTAATGCTCTCCACTCCCTGCAGCTCTGTCCCTAGCATCTTATGCAAGTCGCTGCTTTTGTCTTATTCCTGAGAAAATTGTATTTTTGTTTTTCACCTCATGCAAAGGCTCTCTTCTTCCCAGAGCCTCGGACCTTCGTGTTCGCATCTGTCTCTCTGTGCCCAGTACCTGCCCCGGGCCGTGGATTGTCCCCACAGTGGGCATCAGAGCATCAGGCCTGAGAGACAGGACTGGGGTGGCCCCGGCCCGGTGTGTGCACACCCCATGAGTGAAGCTGAAAACCTTCTTGGTTTCTTAGGCGGAGCCATCCTGCTGTTCTGCCCAAGGTGGCCAGGGTGGTGGGGTGTGGTGGGTTTCCCAGGACTGGCCGCGGTCCTGGGGTGTAAGCGGCTCAGTGGGCTGGCAGGTCTGGGCAGACAGGCCTCGTGTGGTCTGAGGTCAGAGTTCGCAGCCTCTTCAGTGGATCTGGGAGTCTGGTTCTGGACCCCGCCTTCTGACTCTGACCTTGACCTCGTTTTTCCTGCTGAGTGCTCACGTCCACGTCCGAAAAATGTGACGTTTGGACCATATGTTGACTGAGGCCCCTCCCTGGGCCCCAGCTTGGCTCTCCTCTTAGACCACACTCCTCCTGGCCTCTGAGCCCTGCTGTGGGTGAGCTGAGTGTCCATCTTTCCCACAGGAGAACAGG
>SJYX01002280.1:318426-331531 GCA_006410675.1 Oreotragus oreotragus
AAGATCAGCCCTGGGATTTCTTTGGAAGGAATGATGCTAAAGCTGAAACTCCAGTACTCTGGCCACCTCATGCGAAGAGTTGACTCATGGGAAAAGACTCTGATGCTGGGAGGGATTGGGGCAGGAGGAGAAGGGGACGACAGAGGATGAGATGGCTGGATGGCATCGACTCGATGGATGTGAGTCTGAGTGAACTCCGGGAGATGGTGATGAAGAGGGAGGCCTGGCGTGCTGCGATTCATGGGGTTGCAAAGAGTTGGACACGACTGAGCGACTGAACTGAAATTGCCAAAATTGATCCCAGAAACAGAGAAGAAACCTCTCCCACACGTGGAACACTAAAGCCGTTAATAAGTTGTCCCACAAACCCCAGGAGTGTGGCTTAGACCTCTTTGAGTCAATTATTCACATTTTCCAGCAACAGGTAATTCTAAAATTATCTGAGAACACAGAGAGAAAAAGCAAGCTACTTCCATGAAGACAGAAAACAGATACTAAGGGCTCCTGAGAAAAGTGGGCACATGTGCACATGCACGCACACGCATGCACATGCATGCACACACGCATGCACATGTATGCACGCACACCCCATGTGCACACACAGGTACGTGCACACACACGCACGCACAAACCCAGACCAACGGCAGCTGCAAAGAGCTAGGCCCTCCCCCAGGGCGCAGGGTTTCGGGGGGCGGGGTGCAGCCCTGCGTGTTTCGGTGGTGGAAACTGAAGACGCTCCCACACCTGCTTCTCCCTCCTTCCCGGGGAGCAGGGTGCGAGGGGCCCTGGGGGGTCTGGGGCGGGAGAGGAGCCCATGGTGGCCGGCTCCTCGTGTCAACATGTTTCTACTGCAACAGGGCAACGCCTCAGTCATCATCTCTGCACTGCCTGATGGAAATCTACGTACATTCAAGTGTAGCAACTGGCCTCCCCATCACATCGAAGCTGGAGGCTTGATACTCAGTACAGTCAAACCAGGACCAAAACAGAACCCGCCTTCTGACAGCAACAGACATCTGACTTGACACCCTCCCTGCGCTTTCTCAGACCTAGAGGACGCGCGCTGAGCTGCAGCCCCCGACCCCCCAGCCCCGCACCTGCAGGAAGATGCGGCCGATGCAGCTCAGCACCTGCGGTTCCTGCTCGGGGTGGAACTGGATGACCGCGCGGTACGCGTCCACGGCCAGCACATAGTCCTGCGGGAACACTTGAGTCAGGAGACCCCGCTCCATGTGCACGGCACCCACAGACCTCGCGAGACGGGGACACGGCACCTGCCCAGAGGGGGGTGGACGGCCCAGTGGGCCGGCTCCGGGGTCTGGGCGTGGCCCCGGTCCCCAGAGCCCGCTCCTCCCGGGGGTCTGGCTGTGCGCTTGGCCTGGGGGTCTTTCTCCTTCTATCCACTGAGCAGCAACTAGCATTTCACCCGGACCAACTTTTTCCTGCTTGTCAAGCCCTGGGACCCGAGCTTGGACGGCAGGCGGCCCGTCCCGTCTGCGGACGCCGACTGGGGCTTGTGTCAACAGCTTGCTGTCTCGACGGGCGTGGTCACAGACCACAGGCCTCCACGGTCTGTCAAACCCCTGAAGGTACTCTCTCTCTTTACTTGCCTCCATCTTCATCCTTAAGCAGACCGGGACTGCAGTCGCTAGTCTGCTGACTGGGGCATTAGACGACGGGACGTTCCACAGGAAAACCAGGCGCAGGCTCGCCAGCCCGGCACCTTTGAGCGAAGCTCATCCGAACGAATGGGGTCCCTGGTGCCCGCAGGGAGCTGGCCACACCCAACGCCCGTGCCCCACGCATGTAAGTGCCCATGTCCACGAGAGCGAGCAGTGGGCGAGGGCCCTCTCCTGGGGGTGCGGTGGCCCTGGCCCCTCAGACCTGGACGGGAGCCCCGGGGCGGCTGCAGCGCTGGGCTCAGGCGTGCTCCCAGGAGCCCGGCCGCCCATGACCTGGAGCCTGGCCCAGAGCTGCTGTTGGCCGGAGGCCGTTCCCGGAGACAGTCCTCTGCTGGGTGAGGACACACCGCCCCTTCAGGGACATCAGCTGCACTGAGCTCTCCAGGGAGAGCGCCGTCCACTGTGGCCGGGCAGCTGCGGCCTGATGGTGCTGTGAGTGGCCAGCGCGCAGGGCTGGGCAGGGCAGGGTGACCCGTCTCGGGGCTGGGGGACGTCCAGGCTGTGACTCGGGCCGCGTTGCCCGACAGCGTTCCGGGCGGATGTTCGGGGCTGAGGCATACGGACGGACAGCTCATCATCAGAAAGGGAAGCAACCGTCAGGTCGCCCGGCAGCACTGATGCCAGAGCCCACTGCCCCCAACCCACGAGGCAGGCACCACGGCCTCAGGCTGCTGTCCAAATGGGCTTGCCCGAGGCGGCAGCCGGACGCACACGTGATGGTGCTGTGACCGCAAGATGCTTCATTCCTTTTTAACTCAAGAACACGAAAGAATCATCTGAAATGTCACATTAAACTGCATTTGCAGTACAGGCACTTCTGAAGCGCCGTGTTGGTTCTGTGCTGGGTTCCGAGAGCACGGATGGCAGGCGGAGTCAGGGGACCTGACCTGAGGGGACCCCAGGGAGCACAGAGCATGAGGACTTCAGGAGCCCCGTTCAGACCCAAGTCTGCGGATGTTCCACTTAGCAGAAACTGAAGCACATGGACCCCAGGCGCGCCCCTGGCCCCTCTGCTCGCAGGCCGCGTGGGGGCCCTCCCCCTCCAAGGGCCCAGGGCTCCCCACCTCTGGGAAAACGGTACCTTCATGAGCAGCAGACAGTTGGCCATGGAACACGTCACCCGGGCCAGGCGGGACCGCCACAGCTGCACGGAGGCTGCAAGAGAGGAGTGAGTGCCTGGGGACGTGGCCAGCAGCCCAGCCACAGACGCATGGAGCCCCCACGTCTGCGGCCCTGGCCTGGCCATGGCTTCCTGGGCCGCTCGGCGCACTCCTCGGGCTGTGCTCTCGACGGCCGCCCAGCTTCGGGGGGACAGGGCCGGACCAGATGAGCCCGTCATGTAACAGCCCTCCCTGGCGGGCTGTGGACAGGCGGGGCTCCCCGCTGCAGGGCTGTGGACAGTCACACGTGGGTGTCAGCACCGCAGCCCTGGTGACAGCAGCCTGCCTGCCCAGGGCCTAGGTGTCCCACCCGCTTATGTGGAAGCAACGGTTCCTAACCCAGCTGCCTCGCCGGGCTCCGAGGGCTGGCAGGGGAGGAGACGTGGGGTGGGAGGGGAGAGAGGCTGGGGCAGGTCAGGCCCTGGGAGGACCCTCCTCCTGCTGCCGCGACCAAGGGGCAACTCTGAGGTAAGAACCTCCTAGAAAAGATGCTCATTCTGGGAGGAAAGCAGCGAGGAGACGTGCGTGCGGGAGAGGGTGAGGCGGATGGAGGCTGCGATCTGGAGCAGGCGGGGCTAGCCTGCTGGGGACACGGGCGGCACTGACCTTGCCTGTTCTCCTGCGCGATGCTGCGCGTGGCCCCGTCCTCCGCCAGGCCCTGCTCCAGGTTGGCCAGGATCTGCGGGACAGGCAAGGACAGGAGTGAGTCTGCTTCTGGACGCTCTACTGAGACGCTCCAGGAGCAGCCGGTTTCTCTGCCGAGGAGGGTCTCCCGGGGACAGGAGTCGAGCGTCACCGCTTGGCATGCATGGGGCGGACGGCAGAGAGAGCGGTGGCCCTCTGGCTGGAGGAGGGTTAGGGCTGACGATGCCCGCTGAGCGCCCAGGGAGCCCGACACGCGGAGCATGCGCCGCTCTGTCTGGAAGCTCCAGGTACGGGAAACAAGAGGACGATATTCACTTCTGTGAGAACATCAGTCTTGCTCCTCCAGGACACGAGGTGTGCGGCCCTTTGTTAATCTTTCGCTTAAGTTCTGAGCATCTGTCACTTTACACCGTTTTTCCTGTTTGGCTAATGGCCTTGAATCACTTCTTTTGTGTCTGTTTCCCTGAAAGAAAGGAAGTTGCTGCCCCGGTGATCTGGGCAAAGGATGGATTCTCATGGAGGGCAGAATGAGGAGAACAAAACTGTTAACAGTGAACACTGTCTGCTGGGGAGAAAAATAAAGACGTGTTAACAGGAGACGGGCGGAGGGCTCCCGGTTCTGTGACGACGCGCTTCAGCACGTGCTCTGCGGAGACACCCTCGCTCTGCGGCTCACCCTGCCATCAGTACTGCCCTCCGCAACTCACCCCAGAGGGGAAGCTCGCCACCAGCAAAGCAGCTGCCCCAGGTTCTCCCTAGCCTCGTCCCCGTACCCGGGATGGGCCACTGGGCCTCTTCACCCTCAAGGGTCTCTGCTTCACACCAGGAGGAGGACGACATGCCGTGAACACAAAGGCCTGTCTTACCATGACCGCTCGGGACACACCTGCGTTTTACAAGTGTAACAGCTGCAAAGACGAGCTAGTTGGTCCAAACCAGGCCACATTTTCCAGCTACTTATCAGCTGTCTCCTGACCAGGAACAGCAGTCTTGATGGCCCACTGAGAGGGGACTGCCGGGAGCCAGCATGGGGAATCCTGCCCGTGGCAAAGGTCATGAGGAAAGGGGCCTGACATACGCAAAGGTGGGATCAGGCCTCAGGGGTCCCCCTGGATTTTCTCGAGCATCCACCCCCAAAACCAGAGTCTGCCTGCTTTACTGCGTTATGCTTTCCACCTACTCTTCTGACATTACAGGGCGGCTATCCCCCCCCACCTTCCTCTGAAAGGAGTTAACTTGGAGCTCCAGTTAATAAGTCTCCTGGGCGTAACAAGAGTGTTTCAGTCCAAATACTCTGATGGCTCTCTAGCCTGCCTGACAAGTTTGTCCGGCCTCTTACAACCACACGTAATCGTTCACAGCCTCCCAACCATGAGAGGCACGAGATGTTTTGAACTTTTCAAATACAGAGTCTTTTAAGAAGTTAGAAATTATTAGTGTAGTATTAGTTGGTTGTTAGAAATATACCGGTGGAGGGTTTCGTTGTTGAGCCAATATTTGCTGCTAAGTCTCCATATCTCTTGTTCCTTGTATACATTAATTGATATAACTGGCATATGGGAAAAATGAGTAGTGACCTTTGATATTAATCATGTCAGACCTTAGGCTAGTAAATTCTTTTCTTGATTATAACCCACTGCACCTTTGCCCTGCAGGAATGCAACTTTATCTGGTGCCTTCGGAGGGTGGTGCCTGGTTTAAGAAAGATCACCCTTGGAAAAAATAAGTTTTCTGGCTGACTGACTGTTACCAGAAAGGGTCATAAAATGCTAGCAGGCCCCCTGGCCAGAAGATGATGTAAAACCACCTAAGACCTTTGTATGCATGCATAAACAGTGCCTGGTCTCGATAAAGGTCAGGCCTGTTGACCCTGCATGACTCTGTATTATCCATTGATCTCTATGTATAACCTAAAGTGTAAAAGCTTTCCTGAAAAATAAAGAGTTGGACCAGTTCCTGGAAAGACTGGTTTCCCCGGGTCGTCTTTTCTCTCGCTCTCCTTTTCAGGCTGAGTTCCCGTCTGGGACACAGAGGCTCGCCGTGTCTACTAATTTTGCCTGGGCTCCTAAGACCTGAATGGGAGGTGCTTTGCATCTCACTCCTTCGGGAGACCGAGAGGGCGCCTGCGGCCTCACGTGGACGGCGCAAGTCTCTTGTCTTGAGGCTTTATTGGCTTCTTGTGTAAACCAAAGAATACGTCCTCTTTTCCCTATTATTTTCTCCACTACGTTATTCTTCCCTAATCTCTCTTTATACCTCTGAATAAATAATCTTATCAAATCGCCGACACCGTCCCCGCTTCAAGTTCCCTGGATCCACCGGGGCTGGACCCCAGCAGGGGACAGTTACAAAGCAAGGCTGGAGGCGCCGAGGAACAGGAGTGGGGGCCTGGCTCTCCAGCCCAAGGGCCGTGCAGGCTCCTGTGGGCCCACCAGGCGCAGTAATGGGTGTGGGCCGGAGGCTGCGAGCCTCTGCCTCCCAGAACCACCCAGGCGGGCTGCACCCAGCGCGCCCAGCCTGGGGGGTGCTGGTGGGGGGGTAGGTCAGCCCCACCCCAGCTCCAGGCCAGAGCACGCAGTTCTTAAAGCAGCTGCGGTGCTGAAGTTAACAGTGGCTCTGAAAAGTGAAGGTGCTGCCTGGAGGTGAGGCGGGAGGACTCAGGAGAACGTGTGGGTCTCGGAGACAGTCCTCCACCCTGCGGGCAGGGTTGGCGTGACCAGGGCTGAGAGGCTGCGTGGAACCTGACCGCCTTGCCTCCACCCAGGGTCCAGCTCGTCCTGGGCCGGTCCTGGGTGGGGCAGGCACCCTCAGCACCATGGACAGCAGCGGAGGGAGGCCCAGGGCCCAGAGGGCTGGCACTTGTCGGTTCTGTCCAGGAGAAAAAGGTTGCCCTCTCCCGGGCTGCGGGTGGGGATGGTCTAAGGACCGGGTTTATGTATGAAGTGTCCTGTCCTCAGACCCCTGGGCACTGGCCCTGACGACTCACTAATGACCCACTGAGTTCACTGAGGGGCTTAGATTCTCCTGGAGCATTCTGGGACCTTCCCAGCCCTACCAGTCTCTTCCAGACTTCTGGAAAAGAGGCTTTTCAAAGTGAGAAGAGGCTTCTTGGAGCTGCCCCAGGCCACGGAAGGAGCATTAAGCACTCCCAGGAGCAAAGCGCTGGTCCGCATCCATCATCTGACTCCATGGCAGCCTGGAGGAGACCGGGGACATTCCTCCTCCCAACACAAGGCGCTCCAGGCTTCCAAGGGCCAGTCATCCTGCTAGGAAGTGTCTGCCTGGCTCCAAAGTCCCTCCAACCATGGCCTGTGGACATGCCCGGCGAGCGTTATACTTTCAAACAACACTCTTCCCAGTCAGCTCAGAGTGAGAAACTTCAATGACAAGGTAAACCAGCCCTCACTTCCTGCTGAGAACCCAGAGGACCACCCAGGAGCTCCAGAAGTGTCCACCAAGAGCAACTGGGGACTGGAGTTCAGCAGGTACAAATAATCCCATTTTACGAATCTGTCAAACGTCGCCGCTCCTAACTGCTCAGTCACAGCTCTGAAAGCCCCACCCTCCAAGAGCACTGCGCCTGCGCGAGCCAGCAGGGGATGGAGCCGGGAGACCCCGAGCCAGACATCTCCGCCCCAGCGCTCAGTGCAGCAGTCTGATCCGCTGACGCCGCTCGCTGCCTGCCACGTGACTGCTGCTTTACAACCAACAACAACCCGGGATGCAGTGTTGCACCTCAGGTGCCTTCGGAGCCAGAATTACAACAGCTGTCATGTCGTCATGAGTGTAATTTGCTTTCATTCTGCAACGTTTCCAGCCATTATCTCCTTAAACCCGGCTCCAGCGCCTGAGACATGGAGCAGGTGCTCGGAGCCTCCGCAGGGCGTGCGGGCGGCTGGCAGCCCGGGCACACACTCACGGGTGTGACTTTACACGAAAGGAAACGCTTCTGCTTTTCATTTACTGAAGCACCAGGAAGCAGGGTCTCAGGCCTCGGGCTTTGCCAGAACCCACCCACCATCCCCCAGAACAGCTTCAGCAGGAAGAGCGAGTAGCACGGCCACGAGGAGCTAGGCCACCTGCCTTCCCGGAGCGGGACGCGGAGACGGGGCTGGGGCCAGCGTGCTGTGAGGGCGGGCATCGGGGTGAGCGCTCCACCAGGCGGGCGGGGGGGCGGCCCAGCCGGAGCAGGCCTTACCTTGCTGCAGATGGCCTTCACCCTGTGGAGCCGGTCCAGGGCCTCCTGGGGGTTCCCCAGGTACTGCTGAAGCTCCGCGTGCAGGATCCGCATGGAAAAGGGGACCATGGAGCCTGGAAGCAGAGCCAACGCGGAGTCAGTCTGTCTGCCGCCTCCAAGCACAGCCGGGAACCGCGGCTGTCCGGAAGCAGGGAGCACAACCCCTTCATTTCCTGGTGAAGCGCACAGTGATGCCGGTTCTCAAACGGGTCCCAGCTCTCTGGGCAAAGCGTGTCGCAGATGACGACCACAGGAGGGCTGGCCGTCACCCCCTGCCCACAGCTATGCCCCAAACGTGTGGAGGCTCTCACAGAGAAAAACGGTAGAGGCCACCACCCTGCTCCAGAACAGGACACTTGTGGACCCCCTGTGAATGGGCCAATATCTACTTAAGAAATTAAATTAATAAGTAGTAACTTTCCAAAACAGAAGGCACCAGGCGCAGACCATGGCACTTATGAGTTCTACAGGACACTGAGGAAGAAGAGGCGCCAATTCTCTACAGTTTCTTCTGGAAAACAGAAGTGGAGGAGATGNCCCCTTCATTTCCTGGTGAAGCGCACAGTGATGCCGGTTCTCAAACGGGTCCCAGCTCTCTGGGCAAAGCGTGTCGCAGATGACGACCACAGGAGGGCTGGCCGTCACCCCCTGCCCACAGCTATGCCCCAAACGTGTGGAGGCTCTCACAGAGAAAAACGGTAGAGGCCACCACCCTGCTCCAGAACAGGACACTTGTGGACCCCCTGTGAATGGGCCAATATCTACTTAAGAAATTAAATTAATAAGTAGTAACTTTCCAAAACAGAAGGCACCAGGCGCAGACCATGGCACTTATGAGTTCTACAGGACACTGAGGAAGAAGAGGCGCCAATTCTCTACAGTTTCTTCTGGAAAACAGAAGTGGAGGAGATGCTTCCGAATTTATTCCATGAGGCCACCAGTACCCGCCTATGAAAACCAGACACTGTCACAAGAAACGAAACTACAGATCAACACGGCTGATGAACACAGATACAAAAGTCCTCGGCAAAATTAGCAAGTCAAATCCAACTAAATTGAATCTACCAAAAAACTAGCAAGTCAGATGTAACAGTGTACAGGAGAAATTATCCACCATGACCAAGTGGGACTCATTCTAGGTGTGCAAGGCTGGTTCAGCGCTCAAAAGTCCATGCAACCCGTCATGTCAAACAAGCGNATCCACAGCTGGGTATTGTTTTTGCTTTGGCTCCATCCCTTCATTCTTTCTGGAGTTATTTCTCCACTGATCTCAGGTAGCATACTGGGCACCTACTGATCTGGGGAGTTCCTCTTTCAGTATCCTATCATTTTGCTTTTTCATACTATTCATGGGGTTCTCAAGGCAAAAATACTGAAGTGGTTTGCCATTCCCTTCTCCAGTGGACCACATTCTGTCAGCTCTCTCCACCATGACCCGCCCGTCTTGGGTTGCCCCTCAGGCAAAATCCTTAATTCATTAGTCATTTAGAAACACATGAAGCGAGATCCTTATCTCACCTCCTACACAAAAATACATTCCAGATGGAGTTAAGATTTCAATTAAAAAATAAAATACCAGGAGTAAACTAAAATATAAGAATATTTTTAACTCCTGGGAATCCAGAAATCAAAAAGGAAAAAATAGTTAAACATCTGGCTGTAAACAGTTTTATGTATGTAAACTGCCAAAACACTGTCAACACAGCCAAAAGGCACAAAATTGGGGGAAATCTGTGCAAAAAATGTAAAAAGCAAAGGACTAACATTCATTTCAGTTCAGTCGCTCAGTTGTGTCCGACTCTTTGTGACCCCATGAATCGCAGCATGCCAGGCCTCCCTGTCCATCACCAACTCCTGGAGTTCACTCAGACTCACGTCCATCGAGTCAGTGATGCCATCCAGCCATCTCATCCTCAGTCGTCCCCTTCTCCTCCTGCCCTCAATCCCTCCCAGCATCAGAGTCTTTTCCAAGGACTAATATTAGTAATATACAAATAACTGCTATAAGTCAGTAAGAGAAGACGAAACAAAAGTAGATAAACTGGTAAAGAACAAAAATTGGTAAAGCACAGAAAACCAATTATAAACAGCCAACAAACAAATGCAAAGATGCTCAACCTCTTACTTCAGAAATAGATGAAAATTATAGATCAGCAAATATTTAAAAGATTCATAACCCTAGTGTTGACAAGGTTTTGAAAAAACACACACTCTCTTTTACCATTGTTTAAAAGGTTTGGGAATGTAGTTTGGCAACATCAATCAAAATTCTAAACGCGCAAAACCTTTTGACACCAGCAATTCCACTACTAGGAATTTACCCAACAAAACTCTTTACATAATTCATGTAACACTATTTATGTTTATTATAAATGGTTTATAAAATATGGACATACCCAAATACCTATCACAGAGCATGGAATTAAAAAAACATATATATATATACATATATATGTACACATATATAGTATATCCACAGAGTGTAATGTGCTGCAGAAATTAAAAAGACTGAAGCAGGGACTTCCCTGGTGGCACAGTGGGTAAGAATCCGCCTGCCAATCAATGCAGGGGACATGAGTTCAGTCTCTAGGCTGGGAGGATTCCACATGCTGTGGAGCAACAAAGCCCATGCACCACAACTGCTGAGCCTGTGTGTCACAGCTACTTAAGCCCAAGCGCCCTAGAGTTTGTGCTCCCAAACAAGAGAAGCCACCACAGTGAGAAGCCTGCACACCACAGCAAAGAGTAGCCCCTGCTCATCGCATCTAGAAAAAGTTTGCACACAGCAGCAAAGACCCAATACAGCCAAGGATAAATAAATACAAATTAAAAAAAAGAAGTCCACATGTCTAAAAACATGACTGAGGAAGCATTGTATATGCTAACACAAAAAGTTACTCCAGAGATATTGGAAAAGGTAAATTTCAGATCACAGGAAAAGCATGATCTTACATTTTTAAAGGGGAAAGTGAGGGGTGGGAGATAAATTAGGAGTATGGGATTAACAGATACAAACTACTAGACATAAAATAGATAAGCAACAAGGATTTACTGTATAGCACAGGGAACAGCATTCAGTATTTTGTAATAACCTATAAAGGAAAATAATCTGAATTATATATATAACTGAATCCATTTGCTATACACCTGAAACTATCATATTGTTAGCCAGCTATACTCCAATACAAAATAAAAAGTTTTAAAAAGAGGAGGGACTTATTTCAGTCTGTTGTAATAGGCTCTAGGTTCATCCACCTCATTAGGACCTATTCAAATGCATTCTTTTTTATAGCTGAGTGATATTCCATTGCATATATGTACCACAATTTCTGTATGCATTCATCTATTAAGAACCAATACGATATTATAAAGCAATTATCCTCCAGTTAAAAAAAATCAAAACATGGGGGGAGGGGAGGCTAAAACACCATGACCTAGTACCAGTGGTTACCTATGGGCGGTGGGAATGGGGCAGGTGCTGGACACCAGCTTTTAACTTTTACTTTATACAGTTCTAAGCGGTTTAAACTGTCTGCAACAGACATTCATTAACTTTGCAATGTTTTAATAAAATATTTTTAGAAACCTTAGACAAAACCTTAAATAGAAAGGCATACCATGTTTTCAAATAGGAAGACACAACATCAAAACATGCCCATTCTTTCTTAACTTCACTTACAGATTTAACATGATCCCAGGAAAACTGCAGGGCTTCCCTGGAGGCTCAGTGGTAAAGAACCCGCCTGTCAATGTTGGGGCTGCAGGAGATGAGAGTTCAATCTCTGGGTCAGGAAGATCCCCTGGAGGAGGGTGTGGCAAGCCACTCCAATATTCTTGCCTGGAGAATCCCATGGACAGAGGAGCCTGGTGGGCTACAGTTCATAGGATCTCAAAGAGTTGGACATGACTGAAGTGAGTTAGTACACATGCATGCAGTAAAACTGCTTACTTTGGTGGCTGGAGAAGCTCATTTAATGTTCTATGGAAAAATAAACAAGGAAGAGTAATCAGAAAACTGCTGAAGGGAAGAATAATGGGACAGAGGGGACTTGTCTTACTAGATATTAAACCATACACAATATATATAAATAGCAAGGATATTTATTACGGCAATGTTTGTATTAGACACAAACTGTGAACCACTGAAATACTTACCAAGTAAGACTAGCTAAAATATAGTATATCAACGTTATGGAGTACTAGTTCTGTTCAGTTCAGTTGCTCAGTCGTGTACGACTCTTTGCCACCCCATGGACTGTAGCATGCCAGGCCTCCCTATCTATTACCAACTGTCAGAGCTTGCTCAAACTCATGTCCATCGAGTCGGTGATGCCATCCAGCCATCTCATCCTCTGTCGTCCCCTTCTCCTCCTGCCTTCAATCTTTCCCAGCATCAGGGCCTTTTCCAATGAATCAGTTCTTCGCATTAGGTGGCCAAAGTATCGGAGCTTCAGCTTCAGCATCTGTCCTTCCAATGAATATTCAGGACTGATTTCCTTTAGGATAGACTGGTTGGATCTCCTGGCAGTCCAAGGGACTCTCAAGAGTCTTCTCCAACACCACAGTACAAAAGCATCAATTCTTTGATGCTCAGCTTTCTTTATGGTCCAACTCTCACGTCCATACATGACTACTGGAAAAATCACAGCTTTGCCTAGAGGGACCTTTGTCAGCAAAGTAATATCTCTGCTTTTTAATATGCTGTCTAGGTTTGTCATAGCTTTTCTTCCAAGGAGCAAACATCTTTTGAACTTCATGGTTGTAGTCACCATCTGCAATGATTTTGGAGCCCAAGAAAACAAAGTCTCTCACTGTTTCCATTGCTTCCCCATCTATTTGCCATGAAGTGATGGGACCAGATGCCATAATCTTAGCTTTCTGAATGTTGAGTTTTAAGCTAACTTTTTCATTCTCCTCTTTCACTTTCATCAAGGGACTCCTTAGTTCTTCTTCACTTTCTGCCATAAGGGTGGTGTCATCTGCATATCTGAGGTTACTGATATTCCTCCCGGCAATCTTGATTCCAGCTTGTGTTTCTTCCAGCCCAGCATTTCTCATGTTGTACTCTGCATATAAGTTAAATAAGCAGGGTGACAATATACAGCCTTGACGTACTCCTTTCTCAATTTGGAATCAGTATGCTGTGTCCAGTTTGAACTGTTGCTTCTTGACCTGCATACATATTTCTCAGGAGGCAGGTCAGGTGATCTGGTATTCCCATCTCTTTCAGAATTTTCCACAGTTTTTTGTGATCCACATAGTCAAAGGTTTTGGCATAATCAATAAAGCAGAAGTAGATGTTTTTCTGGAACTCCATTGCTTTTTCTATGGATCCAACAGATATTGGCAATTTGACCTCTGGTTCCTCTGCCTTTTCTAAA
>SJYX01002280.1:331657-378081 GCA_006410675.1 Oreotragus oreotragus
GGTGATGCCATCCAACCATCTCATCCTCTGTCGCCCCCTTCTCCCCCTGCCCTCAATCTTTCCCAGCATCAGGGTCTTTTCAAATGAGTCAGCTCTTCACATCAGGTGGCCAAAGTACTGGAGTTTCAGCTTCAGCATCAGTCCCACCAATGAACACCCAGAACTCATCTCTTTTAAGATGGACTGGTTGGATCCCCTTGCAGTCCAAGGGACTCTCAAGAGTCTTCTCCAACACCACAGTACAAAAGCATCAATTCTTTGATGCTCAGCTTTCTTTATGGTCCAACTCTCACGTCCATACATGACTACTGGAAAAATCACAGCTTTGCCTAGAGGGACCTTTGTCAGCAAAGTAATATCTCTGCTTTTTAATATGCTGTCTAGGTTTGTCATAGCTTTTCTTCCAAGGAGCAAACATCTTTTGAACTTCATGGTTGTAGTCACCATCTGCAATGATTTTGGAGCCCAAGAAAACAAAGTCTCTCACTGTTTCCATTGCTTCCCCATCTATTTGCCATGAAGTGATGGGACCAGATGCCATAATCTTAGCTTTCTGAATGTTGAGTTTTAAGCTAACTTTTTCATTCTCCTCTTTCACTTTCATCAAGGGACTCCTTAGTTCTTCTTCACTTTCTGCCATAAGGGTGGTGTCATCTGCATATCTGAGGTTACTGATATTCCTCCCGGCAATCTTGATTCCAGCTTGTGTTTCTTCCAGCCCAGCATTTCTCATGTTGTACTCTGCATATAAGTTAAATAAGCAGGGTGACAATATACAGCCTTGACGTACTCCTTTCTCAATTTGGAATCAGTATGCTGTGTCCAGTTTGAACTGTTGCTTCTTGACCTGCATACATATTTCTCAGGAGGCAGGTCAGGTGATCTGGTATTCCCATCTCTTTCAGAATTTTCCACAGTTTTTTGTGATCCACATAGTCAAAGGTTTTGGCATAATCAATAAAGCAGAAGTAGATGTTTTTCTGGAACTCCATTGCTTTTTCTATGGATCCAACAGATATTGGCAATTTGACCTCTGGTTCCTCTGCCTTTTCTAAATCCAGCTTGAACATCTGAAAGTTTTCGGTTCACTACTGTTGAAGCCTCGCTTGGAGAATTTTGAGCATTACTTTGCTAGCGTGTGAGATGAGTGCAATTGTGTGGTACTTTGAACATTCTTTGGTATTGCCTTTCTTTAGGATTTGAATGAAAAGTGACCTTTTCCAGTCCTGTGGCTACTGCTGAGTTTTCCAGATTTGCTGGCATATTGAGTGCAGCACTTTAACAGCATCCTCTTTTAGGATGATCCTAAAAGATAAAAGATGGAGTATTAAGCAGTCATTAAAAATAATGAAGTAGATGTCTTGATGTGGAAACATGCTCAAAATATGTTGCTAAATCCAAAAAACAAGTTGCAAAACAGTAGACATAATGGAATCCCATTTATAAAAAGGAGGAAAGTCATATGCTTATAACAACACCCATACATCACATATATGTAAATATATGGAAAGTAGGTGGGCATTATGCCCACTTTACTGCTAACAGTGGTTACCTCTAATGGGGGAACTGGAATTCAGATAGTGGCAGGGAAAGTAACAGGGACTTTTATTCTGTATACTTCTGGAATGTTTGAGTCTATTTTTGAAAAAGATTGTTTATTTGGCTGTGCTGGGTCTTCACTGCTGCACGCAGGCTTTCCTCTAGTCGCAGCGAGTGGTGGCTCCTCTTGGCTGCGGTTCGCAGGCTTCTCGTTGCCGTGGCCTCTCGCTGCAGAGCACAGGCTCTCGGCGGGCGGGCTTCAGTAGCTGTGATGCGTGGGCTCAGCAGTTGTCGTGCACTGGCTTAGTTGCTCCGTGGCATGTGGGATCATGAAGGACCAGAGGATGAACCCATGCCCCTACGTTGGCAGGTGGATTCTTAACCACTAGACCACCAGGGAAGCCTCTAGAATGTTTGACTCTTTTTTGATGAAAATATATTCGTGTAGTACCTGTGTCATTTTTTTTCAAAAGATGCCCAAAACTTTACTGTAAGAGCAGTTACAACCTGCCTTCTTGTGATATTTAGGCATATTGGACCACAAGCAAAGTTTATAAATGAATCTTCAGGGATTCATTCAATCACATGTTCATTTCCTCATTCATTCAACTTATGTTAAAGTTCCTGTTATGTGCCAGGCACCTGCTGTGATCCAAAGCAGCTCACTCACCCGGTGATGGCTGAAGGCAGCTGTCACACAAAATGACTGAGCCACAGCAGCAATTAACGTGGCCCTGACCAAGTGTGGATGATGAACGGCACCAATAAAATAAGAAGTTCATGCCTGTCCAACAGTGAAACGGAACATGACAAAGGTGAAAAATTTGTATCTAATGATGCCAAAAGCAAGCAACTTTGAAAAATTCTAACATGTTTCTCATAAAACTTTTGCCTAAAGACTTTCTGGCTCTTGGAACCGACTATGGAATTGATTCTGCCCTTCCTTGTGCTTTGGGGGCTGCCAAAGTGGAAACCCTCCCTTAGAACTTGCATGTTTCTTCTGCATCATCACAGATTCATGAAGGAGAGAGTGGCAGAGTCTGGCCAGGGCAGCTGTGCGGACCTCAGAAACCCCAGATTTGTGGCTAAACATCTGAATCTTCCCTTCCTGGGGAAGACTGGATTTTATGGGGCCAGAACCAGAGTGTGAGGCTTCTAGCAGAGGCTGCCAGGCACCTGAAGACTGGGTCAAGTCAAAGACCATAGAAGAGAGCTGAGGTCTGATCACCAGGATGACCTCACACATGCCCAGATCCGAAGAGTCAGAAGCAGGAGTCACACTGAGCCAGGCATTTGACATCACATCTCCTCTCAGCTCTCCGGCCCAGTCCCTTTGAGCTACCAAACTCCCTCCTCACATTCCCCTTCCTGTCCTCCCACAGCCTTTGGACTTAACGCACCGTTTAGGCTCTCCTGCCAGAACCTTGGCTCTTTTCCACGTTATGCCTGGCTCTCTGCCTCAGGCTGCAGAAAAGTCCTGAGACAACCCAGATCCTGGGACCCTAATACCAGAAGTCAAGCCTGTGCCAGCACTCCCACCCACCCCATGTGCCCTGGCCTCTTTTTGGAGGGGGGACCAGGAGCCACATTGTGGGCAGGAGGATCTCACCAAAGGACCCCTGGGAAGGCATTGCCTGAACAGCTGTCCCTTTCCAACCAACTCTCTTGGCAATATTTGCAATGCTTGGCAGGCATATTTCTCAGTGTAAGTTCCCAAATTGGTATTCTGGATTAGCAATCAACCCCTTGTAGATTTACACAAAGGAATTCTGACCCAGACCTGAACACTCCTGAGGATGCCAACAAGGCAAAGTTTCTGAGTCCTCAAATTTGAGAAATGGATCCTAGGCCTCTGGAGGCCCTGCTCATACTGTCAGCTGGTTTCTTTCTTTATCACCTCATCATGACAACAGGCAGAGTCCTGTTTTTGAAATGCAGGGCCCATGCTGGGAAGGTGGGTTTAAGGAGGACCTCCAGGAGGGCCCTTGGGCAAAGTCTAGAAGGTATGCAAGCAGATGGTGGTGGGGAAAGGTTGATGTTCAGAAGGGAGGTGCAAAGTAGCCAAGTAGTTAAGAATGTAGCCTCTGCCTATGTTTGCATCTCAGCCTGGCCTCTTGCAAGCTGTGAGACTCTTGTTATTCAGTCACTAAGTCATGTCCTACTCTTTGCAATCCCATGAACTGCAACCCACCAGGCTTCCCTGTCCTTCAGCATCTCCTGGAGTTTGCTCAAATTTATATCCATTGAGTCAGTGATGCCATCCAACCATCTCATCCTCTGTCACCCCCTTCTCCTCCTGCCCTCAATATTTCCCAGCATCAGGGTCTTTTCCAATGAATCAGCTCTTCGTATCAGATGTAGGTACAGTTAATCTTCAGTTCCAAGGTTGGTTTGTTTGCATTTCTTTGCGGCCAGTTCTCAGAATTGTGGCAGCTTATGTCATGGCTACAGTCTGGGCATCATGTAGTCAACTTAATTCATCTGGTGAGGGTTTCAATATCTATAAGATATGGCTCAGAATATTATCTACAGATCTTGAGGAGGAACTAAAGGTCCTTGACTATGTTTAATGACTGAACTATTATTATTTGGTCTCCTTTGACTATTATTGTTTCTACATTTTCTCACTTCTCTGATTAAACTTATTATTTGGCTAAAGTTTTTCCACAGACAAAAGGGCAAGCAGAGAATACGGGGGTCGGGGGAAGGATTATAGAGTCCAGCTCCACTTCATTTCTTGGGTTTAGGTTGCTGAGTTGAAAGTAGAGCTACTCGTTGTTAAACATAGTGTATTTAATCAGGGTGTCTGGAAGGTGGTCTTAGTCTATATGTGTTTTCTCTGAAATGGTACTAAGAGTAGCTGAAAATTATAACCGCAAGGAAACCATAAAGTTTAGAGTGCATTCATTTTTTAACATTTCCAATAAAATGTTTTAATACATGCTTTTGTTAAAGAAAGAAAGATGGAAAGAAACACACAGGGAGAAGGCAGCCATGCAGTGATAGAGGCAGAGATTGGATTCATGCATCTATAAACCAAGAACACCAACCAGCTGTCAACTGCCAGCAAAAGACAGAAGCTAGAGAGAGAGGGAAGGAAGGATTCTTCCTTACAGGTTTCAGAAGGAGTATGGCCCTGCTGACAACTTGACTTCAGACTTCTAACCTCCAGAATTGTGAGGGAATAAATTCCTGTTGCTTTAAGCTGCCCAGTTTGTGGTACTTTGTTGTAGCAGCCCAAGGAAACTACTCCAGAAAGTTCTCCCAGGCATGTCTATCTTATGCTATCAAACCACTGTTTCCAAGGGTCCTGCCCGCTTTCCTATTTCTATTTCTAATTAAAGAAAGCTTAAGCACAGCATTCTAAATTCCTGATTTAGTAATTTCATTAAATGATGAAAATGAATGCACGATATACCAGATATTCAGAAAATGTAAATTACTAGAAGATTGTTATAGCAACATCCATATTAATTAACATGTCTCAAGAAAGGCCATGCATGTTTCTCAACTAATTAGAATCACACAATCAAAAAAATAAAGAAGACTTCCTTGGGGATATAAAATAAATAAATAACCACAATATTTTCATTAAATAGCTGGCAATGTTCCTTTGAACCTATTTGAGTGTTAGAAATTGATGTATAAGTGAAATGGTTTTCTAGTTCAGATTTGATATTTAGAAGAGGCTTAGGCCATTAGAGAAAATTGTTTTAAAACGTTATCATATGTTTGAGAAAAGCTATCATGCTTATCATGCTATGTGAAGAAAATAAATGGTAACAGATTTCAAATCTTGAAGAAAAAAATGTTTTAGACATTTTCATACTCTTATGAGATTTAAAAACACACCAATTCCTAGATCATGGATTGTCAAGTATAACCCACAAGCCAAAATTCACCCCACCACTGGTTTGTATATAACCCATGAGCTAGGAATGACTTTTCTATATGTAAATGGTGGGGGGAAAAAAACTAAAGAAAAATGTTTTGTGACACATGAAAATTATATGAAATTGGAACAACCTCCCATGCTCATTCATTTGTGCATTATCTCTGGCTACTTGTATTCATTGTGTATGGTTGTATGACAAAATCTCACAAACTTAGTGGCTTTAGACAACCCCATTTGATAACCTCACAGTTCCTGTAGGTCAGAAGTCTGGGCAGGACTTAGTTGGTTCCCATTCAAGGTCTCCTGAGGCTGAATTGAAGGGATTGGCTAGGGTGGCAGCCTCATCTGAGGCTCAGCGTCTTCTATCAAGTGGTTGTTGACAGAACTGTTCCTTACAGCTGTAAAATTGAGGCTGCTCTCAGTTCCTACAGGTCACCCACATTCCTTGTCACATGGCCCTCCTACCTCCAAAGCCAACAACAGGGACTCTCCCTCACAGTTGAGTCTCTTCTCTTATCTGATGGTTAAGCCTATCAGGGATAGTCTGAAAGTCAACTGATTTGGGACCTGAATTACATATCCAGAATCCTTTCACAGCAGCCCTAGATCAGTGTTTAGTTGAATAACTGGGATAAAGTGTATATACATTAGGGCCAGGAAGCTTGTAGGCCATCCTAGAATTCAGGCCCCCCATTGCTTTCCATTGCTTTTTCCACAAAACTGAAAATATTTACAAACTAGGCCCTAACAGAAAAAGTTGGCTGACTCCTGTCCCAAATGAAGCTGAGGTTCAAGTTCAAGAACTGTGTGATTCCCCATTCAGCAAATAACTCTGAAGCTGGATAGTATAAACAGAAAGAGGAGGCCATGAAGGTGGGAAAATAGTAGCATTAGCAAACTGGTTAAGCATTTAACTCACACGTACCCAAACACAGATGATACTGAGCTAATAGTAATTTCTTCAAATGAATCATTTCAAGCACATACTAGGGGAATAATGAAGTTATTATTCATGTCATGTCATGATATTATCACTACCCACACATCTTTATCAAATTTTAATGTATTTGTTTCTTATTAAAGTAACAAACCACAGACAGCTGAAGCCTCCTGTTGTACCCTCTCCTAATCCCACGCCACTCCCTCCCACTTCAGAGCGAACCACTACCCTTTGACCACATGTCCATCTATTCATAGATAACATACAGCACGGTTTATCATATTTTGCAACTTTACATAAATGGAATTATACAACATGTATGCTGCAATTTGCTTCTTTTGCTGTGTTTATGAGATTCACCCACAATGATATGTGTATACAGTTGTTCTCCCGTTATCTGTAGGGAATTGGTTCCAGGACCTCCAATACATATCAAAATCCATGGATGCTCAAGTGTTTTATATAAAATAGAGCAGTACTTGCATATAACCTACACACATCCTCCTCTGTACTTCAAATCACTTATGTCCATAATACCTAATACATTATAAATGCTCTATGTGTCTTTGTGTGCTCAGTCGCTTCAGTCATGTCCAACTCTTTGTGACCCCATGCACTGGAGCCCATCAGGCTCCTCGGTGCAAGGGATTATCCAAGTAAGAATACTGGAGTGGGTTGCCATTTCCTTCTCCAGGGGATCTTCCAGACCCAGGGACTGAACCCGCAGCTCCTGAGACTCCTGCATTGCAGGCAGATTCTTTACCCATTGAGCCACCAGGGAAGCCTTCAAATGCTATATAAATAACTATAAATACAATGTAAGTACTTTGCAAATAGTTGCTAGTGTGCAGCAAATTCAAGTTTTGCATTTTGGAACTTTCTGAAATTTCATTTTGAATATTTTCAATCCAAGGTTGGTTGAATCTGTGAATGCAGAATCCTCAGTTATGGAGGGCCAGCTATAATTTGTTTATAGCTATAGCAATTTTTTATTGCTATAGACGATCCCATTTTATGACTACACCACGGTTTGTCTAGTCTGCTGGTGGTATACATTTGGTTTATATCCAGTTGTTTGCTATTAAAACAATGCTACTATAAACATTCTTGTGTAGTCACTTGACTCAAATATTAAAAAGTATCTCTAACATGTTTACTTGGAAGTAGAATTTCTGGGTCTTAGTGTAAGTGCATGTGTATGATTATTAGATATTTCCAAATTCTTCTCCAGGATGGTTGTGCCAATTTATGCTCCAACTAACAGTGAACAGAGTTCCTTTTTCCTAGACTCCTTCTTGACAATCTATTGAAAATCATTTAATTAGAATTTAATTAAATCTCTCAGCAGATTTAGGGAGACTTGACACCTTTACTCACTAAGTTTCCCTATGGGCAATATCAGACTTCTAATTTTTGCTAGTCTTTTGTGTGAAGTCATCATTTAACTTTGCATTTCCCTGATTGCAAATGATATTAAATCTCTTTCCATATTCTTATTGTCTTTTCAGGTATCCTCTTCTGTGACCTGCCTATTCATAGACCTAAATAATTTTTCTGTTGAGCCATGTGTTCAGTTTTCTCATTGATCCTTTACATATTCTGAATGCTAATCCCTTACCATCTGTATTCATTTATTATCCACTCAAAAAGTACGTATTAGTATACACCATGTGCTAGACATTGTTTGAGTTCTGAGAAATATGACAGCAAAACAAAGTCGCTGCTCTCAAGGAGTAGAGCGATGAGTAATAAATAAGTGAGCAAATAGACATAGAGTTTCAGGTAGCAATAAGTGCTATGAAGAGAAAACAGAAGAAGGTGAAGCGGCAGAGGTGTTATTTTCAATAGGGTGGACAGCAAGGCCTCTCTGAGGAGGTGACATGGGAACAGAGGCATTACTGAACTGACGGAGAGAGTGAAACCTGTATTTGGATGACGTTTGTTCCAGGCAGAGGATGATCAGGTGCCAGGGGTCCTAGTTTGTGGCTTGGTTATTTGTTGTTGTTGTTGTTGTTGTTGATTTTGTTCATGATTTATTTCTTTATACACAAATGTTTACATTTCAGTGTCGAAAAATTTTTCAAGTTTTTACTTATGGTTTATTTCTGCATTTTAAGAAATTCTTCCCTACCACAAGATCATAAAGGTCTTTGCCTGTATTATCATCATCCAAAAGTTTAGAAGTACTTGTCACGTTTAAGTCATTGAACCTCTTTGAATCTGTTTTTGTATACAATGTGCAATTGGGATCTAATTAAACTTTTTTTCATATGGTTAACCAATGGTTCCAGTAAAGGGGAAGTCGCTCAGTCGTGTCCGACTCTTTGCAACCCCGTGGACTGTAACCTACTAGGCTTCTCTGTCCATGGGATTCTTCAGGCAAGAATACTGGAGTGGATTGCCATTTCCTTCTCCAGGGATCTTCTCGACCCAGGGATCGAACCCGGGTCTTCCGCATTGGAGGCAGACGCTTCCAGTAGCATCTGTTAAATAATTCTTCCTTTCCACACTGTTATGTATCAAGTTTCCATTTATGCATGGGTCTGTTTCTGGGTTCTCTGTAATATTCCACTGATTTATTTCTTCTTCTCTGCACTATCCTAATTACTATAGCTTATAAGAAGTGTTGACATCTGGTAGGGTAGTTTGTGCTGCTTAATATTGTCTTTGCTCTTCCTGTTCCTATTTAGAATTTTAATTAGAATTTAATTAAACCTCTAAGTGAATTTAGGGAGACTTGACACCATTACTCACTAAGTTTTCCTGTACATGAGCACGGTTATGTCCCTCCATTAACTCAGGTTTTCTTTAATGTCATTCAATAAAGATTTCTATTTTTCTCCACAGAGGTCTCACACATCTTTTGCTAGATTTACTCCTGAGTGTCTTTTAGTTTTTGTTGCTACTGTAAGCTCTAACTGCTGCACTACTGATTTTTTTTATAATTGCTCTTATATCCTCAAACCTTGCTATCTATTCTTACTTGTTTCAATAGCTTGCATCAGTTCAGTTCAGTCACTCAGTCATGTCTGACTTTGTGACCCCATAGACTGCAGCACTCCGGGCTTCCCTGTCCATCACCAACTCCCAGAGCTTACTCAAACTCATGTCCATCGAGTCGGTAATGCCATCCAACCATCTCATTCTCTGTCGTCCCCTTCTCCTCCTGCCATCAATCTTTCCCAGCATCAGGGTCTTTTCCAGTGAGTCAGTTCTTCGCATCAGGTAGCCAGAGCACTGGAGTTTCAGCTTCAGCATCAGGCCTTCCAATGAATATTCAAGACTGATTTCCTTTAGGATAGACTGGTTGGATCTCCTTGCTGTCCAAGAGACTCTCAAGAGTCTTTTCCAACACCACAGTTCAAAAGCATCAATTCTTCAGCGCTCAGCTTTCTTTATAGTCCAACTCTCACATCCATACATGACTACTGGAAAAACCATAGCTTTGACTAAACGGACCTTTGTTGGCAAACTAATGTCTCTGCTTTTTAATATGCTAATGTCTCTGCTTTGTAATATGCTGTCTAGGTTAGTCCTAGCTTTTCTTCCAAGGAGCAAGTGTTTTTTAATTTCATGGCTGCAGTCACCATCTGCAGTGATTTTGGAGCCCCCAAAAATAAAGTCTCTCACTGTTTCCATTGTTTCCCCATCTATTTGCCAGGAACTGATAGGACTGCATGCNGTCTCTGCTTTTTAATATGCTAATGTCTCTGCTTTGTAATATGCTGTCTAGGTTAGTCCTAGCTTTTCTTCCAAGGAGCAAGTGTTTTTTAATTTCATGGCTGCAGTCACCATCTGCAGTGATTTTGGAGCCCCCAAAAATAAAGTCTCTCACTGTTTCCATTGTTTCCCCATCTATTTGCCAGGAACTGATAGGACTGCATGCCATGATCTTAGTTTTCTGAATGTTGAGTTTTAAGCCAACTCTCACTCTCCTCTTGCATGCTGCTGCTGCTGCTAAGTCGCTTCAGTCGTGTCCGACTCTGTGCGACCCCATAGACAGCAGCCCACCAGGCTCCCCGTCCCTGGGATTCTCCAGGCAAGAACCCTGGAGTGGGTTGCCATATCCTTCTCCAATGCATGAAAGTGAAAAGTGAAAGTGAAGTCGCTCAGTCGTGTCCGACTCTTTGCGACTCCATGGACTGCTCCGTCCATGGGAGTTTCCAGGCAAGAGTACTGGAATGGGGTGCCTTGCCTTCTCTGCTCCTCTTACATAGTCTCTTGTATTTTCTATATAGATTATCACGTCACCTGTTAATAATATTTGTTTCACCTTTGATATTTTTTCTTTTCTTTGTACTATGATCCTGACTGGGACCCACAGTACAAGGCTGAATAGAAGCGCTAGTCTTGCCCCTTTAGTCTACGATAGTGGTGATTTAGTAGATTTTTCTGATCCTAAAACATTCATACTCCTGAGATAAATGCAGCTTGGCCATAATGCATTTTTAATACATTATTGCTTCTGATTTCTAGTAGTTTGCTTTGGATTTTTGCATGTATATTCATAAGTGAAGTTAGCCTGTAATTCTCCTTTCTCCATAGCCTTGTCTGGTTTGGTATCGAGATTATGCTAGCCTTGTAAAATGAGAGTATTTACTGCCACAGTCTATATAGTATTGAGATGCTCTGCTCCTTGTATGTGTTTTGGAACTCACCCATACAGCCAGCTATTTCCTGGGACTGTGGTGATTTGTGTATGTGCCTCTTTGTTGGTTGCTTGATAGATTTTAATGACTGTTTCAATCTCATTAATAATCATAAGTCTGCTCAGTTTTCCCATTTCTTCCTGCATCAATTATGACAAATTATATTGATAGTTTTATATGAAGTTGTCCATTTCATTTAAGTTTTCAAATTCACTGGCATAAAGCTGTTCACAAAGATCTCTTATTGTTGTGTCAATATCCTGTCTACTGTGTCAGTTACTTTATACCCCGTTCATTTTTATTACTTGTGCCTTCTCTCCTTTTTTCCAGATAATTGTCTGTTTTATTCACCTAGCTAGAGAATTGTGTGTTTCATTCATTTTTTTCAAACAACCAGGTGTTCATTTATTTCTCATTTGTAAATGCATTTACAAGATAGACTTATGAAGGCTGAGTCATTTAATTCTCTATTTAGTCAATAACATTTTTGAATAAAATTACATGAGAAGAAATACAAACTTTAACAAGAATAATTATCTGTTCATGTAACAGTTAAGCATGTGAGATCAAGCCCTATCCTGGCACATTCAGCATGCATATTTGTCATGTTTATATTCATATAAAAAACTGGAGTTTTATTTTGTTGTTCCTCTTGATTTGGCTTGGTGTTCTATTTTATTAATTGCTGTTCTTACCATTTTGAAATTCTTTCCTTCTACTTTCTCGTTTTCTAACTTCTTGGGTTACTTTTTAGCCTTTCACCTTTTCTTTTCTTTTTTTTTTTTTTTTAGAGTAGAAGTTCCATTTGTATTTCAAAAAAAGTTTATACATACATATACACACACATGTATATGAAGGATACACAAGAAACTAGTAATTGGCTGCTTTTATGGAGATTGCAGGTCAAGGGAGGAAAGGCAGAAAGAAGTTGAAGTTAATAACCATTTTCCCTAGTTGAATATTTTAGCATGTGACTATATTTCGTATATAATAATAGTAAGACAAATACCTCTTTTGGTATTATTAGTAGGCAATATAGAATACCAAAAAAGTAAGAAGAATCTCAAAAGCCAGTTATCTAAATGGAATTGTGCTCGTGTTCAGTTGTGTCTGACTCTTTGCGACCCTATGGACTATAACCCACCAGGCTTGTCTGTCCATGGGATTTCCCAGGCAAGAATATGGGAGTGGATTGCCATTTCCTTCTCCACACCTTTTCTAATGGAAGAATTTGAAGCTATATGTTTTCCTCTCAGGACCACCTTAGTTGCACCCTCACAAGCTCTGATATTTTGCATTTTTATTATCATTCAGTTCTAAATATTTTCTAGTTTCCAGTACAATTTCTTCTCTGACCCATATGATATGTGATTACAAATATCCAAGTATCTGTGGCTTTAAAATTATCCTCTTGTTTATTATTTCTATATAATTTCACTGTAATCAAAGACTGATTTCCATGATAAATATTCATTGGTGTTTGTTATTTAGTTTGCAAGTTAATGATCAATTTCTAAATTATTATATTTCTTGAAAAGAATATGTGTTACCTAATTGATAAATGCAAGGTTCTATGTATATCTGAGAGAAAGCCTTTTAATTGCACTTTTAAATCTTTTTTACACTACTAATTTCTTGTCTGTTTGGTGTTTGTTATTTAGTTTGCAAGTTAATGATCAATTTCTAAATTATTATATTTCTTGAAAAGAATATGTGTTACCTAATTGATAAATGCAAGGTTCTATGTATATCTGAGAGAAAGCCTTTTAATTGCACTTTTAAATCTTTTTTACACTACTAATTTCTTGTCTGCATGCTGCTGCTGCTGCTGCTGCTAAGTTACTTCAGTCGTGTCCGACTCTGTGTGACCCCATAGACGGCAGCCCACCAGGCTCTCTCAAATACAAACAGAAGTATGTTAAAATTTCTCCTATCTGAGTGTACTTTTCCTTTTCTCTTTGTAATTTTATCCATTTTTGCTTTTTTACAACAATATAATTAGATTAAATAGAGGCTTAGAATTTCTTTAACTTTTTCTTTTGTAATGGGTCATAGCAATGGCACCCCACTCCAGTACTCTTGCCTGGAAAATCCCATGGATGGAGGAGCCTGGTAGGCTGCAGTCCATGGGGTTGCTAAGAGTTGGACATGACTGAGCGACTTCACTTTCCATGCATTGGAGAAGGAAATGGCAACCCACTCCAGTGTTCTTGCCTGGAGAATCCCAGGGACGGGGGAGTCTGGTGGGCTGCCGTCTATGGGGTCGCACAGAGTCGGACACGACTGAAGCGACTTAGCAGCATAGCCAACTGAGCTTCCCAGGTGCACTAGTGGTAAAGAACCTGCTTGCCAATGCAGGAGATGCATAAGAGACGCAAGTTCACTCCCTAGGTCAGGAAGATCCCCTGGGAAGAGGGTATGCCAACCCACCCCAGTATTCTTGCCTGGAGAATCCCATGAGTAGAGGAGCCTGGTGGGCTCTAGTCTGTAGGGTCACAAAGAGTCCGACACAACTGAAGTGACTTAGCATAGCCAGTTAAGAACGTTGAGCTAGTTTCTGGTGAACATCAAAGGGACTCAGCCATACATATACGTGTATCCATTCTCCCCAAACTCCCCTCCCATCCAGGCTGCCACATAATATTGAGCAGAGTTCCCTGTGCTATACAGTAGGTCTTTGTTGGTTATCCATTTTAAATATAGCAGTGTGTACATGTCCATCCCACACTCCCTGACTATCCCTTCCCTGCATCCTTCCCCCTGGCAACCATAAGTTCATTCTCTAAGTCTGTGAGTCTCTTTCTGTTTTGCAAGTTCATTTGTACCATTTCTTTATAGATTCCACATATAACGGGTATCATATGATATTTCTCCTTCTCTGACTTGCTTCACTCAGTATGATAATCTCTAAGTCCATCCATGTTGCTGCAAGTGGCATTATTTTATTTTTCAATGGCTGCATAAAATTTTATTAGATATATGTATCACATCTTCTTTACCCATACTTCTGTTGATAGACATTTAGTTTAGGTTGTTTCCATGTCTTGGCTGTTACAAACAGTGCTGCAGTGAATATTGCAGTGCATGTATCCTTTCGGATCATGGTTTTCTCCGGATATATGCCCAAGAGTGGGATTGCAGGGTCATATGGCAGTTTATTTTTAGTTTTTTAGGGAACCTCCATACTGTTCTCCACAGTGGCTGTACCAATTTACATTCCTACCAACAGTGTAGCAGGGTTCCAGTCTCTCCACACCCTCTCCAGCATTTGTTGTTTCTGGATATTTTTTGATGATAGGCATTCTGACCGGTGTGAGGTGATATCTCATTCTTTTGATTTGCATTTCTCTAACAGCTAGCAATGTTAAACATCTTTTCACGTAACTATTGGCCATCTGTATATCTTCTTTGAAGAAATGTCTATTCAGGTCTCCCACCCATTTTTTGTGTGGTTGTTTGTTTTGATGATATTAAGCATCATAAGCTGTTTGCAAATTTTGGAGACTAATCCCTTATCAGTCACATCATTTGCAAATATTTTCTCCCCACCTGTGGGTTGTCTTTTCATTTTGTTTATTGTTTCTTTTGCTGTGCAAAAAGCTTTTGGGTTTAAGTAGGTCCCATTTGTTTAATTTTGTTTTTATTTCCATTATTCTGGGAGATACATCAAAAATGATATTGCTACGATTTATGTCAGGGAGTGATCTGCCTATATTTTCCTCTAGGAGTTCTGTAGTGTCTGGTCTCACATTTAGGTCCTTAATCCATTTCAGGTTTAGAATTTTTATATCTTCCTGATGGATTGTTCCTTTCATCATTATATAGTGACCATATTTATGCCTAATGTTTTCTACCTTAAAGTTTATTTTTGTCTGATATTAACATGGTATCAGTTTTCTTTTGGTTATAATTTTCTGGGTATATTTTCTTCTGTCTTTTTCTTTCAAACTTTCTGTGTCCTTATATTTTAGGTATGTCTCTTATAAACAGCATAGTTAGATCTTTAAAAACACAATTTTTCAGGAATTCCCTGGTGGCCCAGTGGCTAAGACTCCATGCTCCTAAGGCTATTCATAGGGTCGCAAAGAGTCGGACACGACTGAGTGACTGAACTGAACTGAACTGAACAAGGCATTGGATTAATCCATTAGTCCATTGGGTTCTGCTTAGTGAGGTCTTCTTTTTTTTAAAATTTTCTGCTTTGCTTTACATTTGTTAAAGTAAGTGAGCAACAGATTGTGACTTTTTGAATGCCTGTAAACAAGAATAAATTTCAAATAAATTTCAAAAAGAAAGAGCTGTGTCAAGACAACTGATAATCAGACTGTAAAGATAATCAAGCTCTTATAACATTAGTGGCAAGTAGAGTTGTACTTACTTGAGTAGCAGTAGGGACCCAGAGGAGGTGATACAGGAAGGAGAGTTGAAATGAACCATTTGACTCCAATAAAAAAAATACTATATAAAACTCATTGATAATATTAAATAACAAAGAATGAAACATAGCTCTTTTTTTAAAAATTTCAATGCTTAAGTCTTCAGTCTTATATATTTGATATCAGTTAACATTTATTTATATGAGTGGATCTGTGAACTGTGCTTTTACCTAGAGGCAGTATTTCCAATCTGAGCTAATACACTGAGCTAAGATCATTTCAGCACTTCTTAATTGCTCTGAAATGAGTAAATCCACTTAAAAATCGAAACAAATACTTTTGAACCTTGACTTTTTCCTTTAAATGTCCAGTATCTGTCCCTGAATTATACACTTGGAGAATAGCTATATATGGCAATCTCGAATATGACCAATTTTAACAGCTAGGAACTTGCATGTAATTTCTCTTTGTTTCCTGAAAATAACGCAGATGTATTCATTTTTTGTTACATAGCTGAGCAATTTTTAAGCTGTAAATAGTCATTTATTCTTCATTTAAAACATGCCTTTTAAACACTAAACCCTAGGGTATATTAAGCAAATTCAAAATGATAAATTAATTGGCATAAATGGGCAGGTATTTATGCCAATATACTATGTTATAGCTCATGGCTCTAGTCCAAGATTTTGCACATAAGATGCAATTCATCAAAGTATATCATGGGTCGTTTCTAGAATTATGCTGAGATGCTGGTTATTCTTTGCTATGGGAGAAACAGAAAATGTAGGACCTCATTTAAAAGTTATAGATCTAGAGTAATATACACAGTAGAGACTGCAGCTTTCTTACTTCTTGGTAATAAAGCAGTGGTTTGTGCACTTAACCTTATATTTATAGCTGAGACATTCAGTTCAGTTCAGTTCAGTCACTCAGTCGTGTCCGACTCTTTGCGACCCCACGAATTGCAGCACGCCAGGCCTCCCTGTCCATCACCAACTCCCGGAGTTCACCCAAACTCGTGTCCATCGAATCAGTGATGCCATCCAGCCATCTCATCCTCTGTCGTCCCCTTCTCCTCCTGCCCCCAATCCCTCCCAGCATCAGAGTCTTTTCCAATGAGTCAACTCCTCTCATGAGGTGGCCAAAGTACTGGAGTTTCAGCTTTAGCATCATTCCCTCCAAAGAAATCCCAGGGCTGATCTCTTTCAGAATGGATTAGTTGGATCTCCTTGCAGTCCAAGGGACTCTCAAGAGTCTTCTCCAACACCACAGTTCAAAAGTATCAATTCTTCGGCACTCAGCTTTCTTTCATGAGGTGGCCAAAGTACTGGAGTTTCAGCTTTAGCATCATTCCCTCCAAAGAAATCCCAGGGCTGATCTCTTTCAGAATGGATTAGTTGGATCTCCTTGCAGTCCAAGGGACTCTCAAGAGTCTTCTCCAACACCACAGTTCAAAAGTATCAATTCTTCGGCACTCAGCTTTCTTCACAGTCCAACACTCACATCCATACGTGACCACTGGAGAAATCATAGCTTTGACTAGATGGACCTTTGTTAAAAAAGTAATGTCTCTGCTTTTAAATATGCTATCTAGGTTGGTCATAACTTTTCTTCCAGTTGAAGGCCAATTGATATTTTATGAATTGGCATCAATCATGGAAGTATTAAAATAATTCAGAGAAGAGCAATAAAAATGATTAAAAGTTAATGGGATTGACACATGTAAAAGATTAAAAGACTAAATACATTTTATTTGGCCAAATAATATCTTAGGGAGGTATGTTGTTTAATTTTATGTGTAACCTGTCTAAACCATGCTACCCGTGTATTTGGTCAAACTCTAGTTGATATTATTCTTAAGGTATTTTTTAAGATTAGGTTCATATTTAAATCAGTAGACTTTGAAGAAAGCAGATGAATATCCATAATGTGAATGTATATCATCCAGTCAGTTGAAGGCCTTAAGAGAAATCAGAATGTAAATCTCTCAGGGAAGAAGAAATTTTGCTTCCATACTGTTTTTGGACTTAAGCTGCACCCTTAACTCTTCACTGGGCCTCCAGACTGATAGCTTATCCTTCAGATTTTAGAGTTGCCAACCTACATAATCACTTGATTTATTTATTTAAAACAAACCTCTCGCTCTATGTTGGTTTTTTCCTTTGGAGAACTCTAATACTGGAGTTAAACACAAGAGTATAGACTCCATGTATTGGAAGTGAGAAAATAGTTATGAAAGTAAAAGAGGGCTCCTATACCTAGGAGTAATGGGATGAAGTGTAGTAAAATCAAATATTGACAATAAAAATATTGTGTAATTATTAGCTATATTGCTATTCTCATTAGTATTATGTAATATTCATGTACCATCATAAACATATACTGTTGTATCACAAGTCAATTTATATTAAAGAAAAAATGAAATCTGTTCTCAACAAAACTAACCTTAAGTTGCAACTAAAATTGATACACTTGCATTATTATTGTGTGTGTTTCTGTGTCCCTATGTGTTTCTGCATATGGTCATTGAGATTTGAAAGTCAACTGCACAGACTCATTTTCATATTTAACTAAAATCTCGTTGCCTTCTATCTTTTTATGTTAAAATTCATTTCATTTATTAGGCATCTATGAGTAAGTCACAATGTTAAGCTAGTATATCAACTCATCAAAATGAGTAAAATAGAAATGCCTTCTCTCAAAGTGCTTAAAATCTTGTAGGAGAGTGATCACTAATTACATGCCATTTTAACTTAAATTAAACTTGATAAACATCATAATGGAAACAAAGACAAGTGGCTTAGATCTATAAGGGAGGGATTAATTCTTTGTGGGAAGATCAAGGAGAACCTTATTAAGGAATTGCCTTTGAACTTTCCCTTTTTTAGGGTTCATAAAACTTCAATAGGGGGATATGAATAGTATGACATACCAGGCAAAAAGATTAACTTAAGCAAAGTAATGGAGGTGGAATGTAAGTTAACTTAAGCAGTCTAATAGATTTGGGTATGTTATAGCCAATTGCTATAGCAATATATGTATACATATATAGCTAGCAATATATGTATACATTGCAATAAGACTGCAAATATAAGTTAGAGCTGGGCCATCTCTACTGTCCCTGATTCAAGGGATTGGATCTGATAGACAGAATGCCTAAAGAACTATGGACAGAGATTCATGACACTGTACGGGAGGTGGTAGTGACTTTACACATGACTATCACCAGATGGTCAATACTGAAATCAGATTGATTATATTCTTTTCAGCCGAAGATGGAGAAGCTTTACACAGTCAGTGAAAACAAGACCAGGAGCTGACTATGGCTGAGATCATGAACTCCTTATTGCAAAATTCAGACTTAAATTGAAGAAAATAGGTAAAGCCACTAGTCCATTCGGGTATGACTTAAATCAAATCACTTACTATTGATTATACACTGGAAGTGACCAATAAACTCAAGAGATTAGATCAGATAGAGGGCCTGAAGAACTATGGATGGAGGTTCATAACATTGTATAGGAGGTAGTGACCAAAACCAAAGAAAAAGAAATGTAAGAAGGCAAAGTGGTTGTTTGAGGAGGCTTTAGAAATAGCTAGGGGAAGAAGATAAGTGAAAGGGAAGGGAGAAAAAGAAAGATATACCTATCTGAATGCAGAGTTCCAGAGAATAGCAAGAATAGATAAGAAGGCCTTCTTAAATGAACAATACAAAAAAAAAAAAAAAAAAAGGAAAACAATAGACTGGGAAAGGCTAGAGATTTCTTCAAGAAAATTGGAAATATCAAGGAAACATTTCATGCAAGGATGGACAGAATAAAGGACTACTACTTAGTNGTATAAGAGACAGAGAAGGCCTTCTTAAATGAACAATACAAAAAAAAAAAAAAAAAGGAAAACAATAGACTGGGAAAGACTAGAGATTTCTTCAAGAAAATTGGAAATATCAAGGAAACATTTCATGCAAGGATGGACAGAATAAAGGACTACTACTTAGTTGTATACTGTCACCCTGCTTATTTAACTTATATGCAAAGTATGTCACATGAAATACCAGGCTGGATGAAGCACAAGCTGAAATCAAGATTGCTGGGAGAAATGTCAACAACCTCAGGTACGCAGATGATAGCACTCTAAAGGCAGAATAGTGAAGAGGAACTAAACAGCTTCTTGATGAAGGTGAAAAAGGAGAGTGTACAAGCTGACCTGAAACTCAGCATTAAAAAATCTAAGATCATGGCATTCAGCCCCATCACTTCATGGCAAATGGAGAAAAAGTGCAAGCAGTGACAGATTTTATTTTCTTGGGCTGCAAAATCACTGTGGATAGTGACTGCAGCCATAAAATTAAAAGACTTGCTCCATGGAAGGAAAGCTATGACAAACCTGGACAGCATACAATATTAAAAAGCAGACATCACTTTGGCAACAAAGGTCTGTAAAGTCAAAGTTATGGTTTTTCCAGTAGTCATGTATGAATGTGAGAGCTGGACATAAAGGAAAGTGAGCACTGAAGAACTGATGCTTCCAAATTGTGGTGCTGGAGAACACTCTTGAGAATCCCTTGGATTAAAAGATCAAGCCAGTCAGTCCTAAAGGAAATCAACCCTGAATATTCACTGGAAGGACTGATACTAAAGCTGAAACTCCAATACTTTGACTACCTGATACGAAGAGTCAACTCAATGGAAAAAACCTTGATGCTGGGAAAGACTGAGGGCAGGAAAAGGGGGCGACAGAGAATGAGATGGTTGGATGGCATCACTGACTCAATAAACATGAATTTGAGCAAATTCCAGAAGACAATGAAAGAAAGAAGAGCCTGGCATGCTGCAGTCCATAGGGTCACAAAGAGTCAGACACAAGTTAATGACTGAACAGCAATAAACAACATTTCACCTTTCAACTTTAGGCATGTGCTCCATTTGGAAGATGTCAACTCCGAGTGAGTTGAGAATTTTAGACACTCTGGTGTTTATATGTTTCAAAGGAAGGAAGTATGTGCTCCAAAGTCAGATGCTTCTTCTACCTTTAAATAAACCTTTCCCTCAATATTGGTGTTTCAATTCAGTTCAGTTCAGTAACTCAGTCGTGTCTGACTCTTTGCGACCCCATGAATTGCAGCACGCCAGGCTTCCCTGTCTATCACCAACTCCCAGAGTTCACTCAGACTCACGTCCATCGAGTCAGCGATGCCATCCAGCCATCTCATCCTCGGTTGTCCCCTTCTCCTCCTGCCCCCAATCCCTCCCAGCATCAGAGTCTTTTCCAATGAGTCAACTCTTCACATGAGGTGGCCAAAGTACTGGAGTTTCAGCTTTAGCATCATTCCTTCCAAAGAAATCCCAGGGCTGATCTCCTTCAGAATGGATTGGTTGAATCTCCTTGCAGTCCAAGGGACTCTCAAGAGTCTTCTCCAACACCACAGTTCAAAAGCATCAATTCTTCGGCGCTCAGCCTTCTTCACAGTCCAACTCTCACATCCATACATGACCACAGGAAAAGCATAGCCTTGACTAGACGACCTTTAGTTGGCAAAGTAATGTCTCTGCTTTTGAATATGCTATCTAGGTTGGTCATAACTTTTCTTCCAAGGAGTAAGCGTCTTCTAATTTCATGGCTGCAGTCACCATCTGCAGTGATTTTGGAGCTCCAAAAAATAAAGTCTGACACTGTTTCCACTGTTTCCCCATCTAGTGATGGGACCAGATGCCATGATCTTCGTTTTCTGAATGTTGAGCTTTAAGCCAACTTTTTCACTCTCCTCTTTCACTTTCATCAAGAGGCTTTTTAGTTCCTCTTCACTTTCTGCCATAAGGGTGGTGTCATCTGCATATCTGAGATTATTAATTAGTGTTTACGATAGTTGAAATGTCAGACGTGGCATGAGACTAAGTTCAGTATTGTTAGTTGGTTAGAGGTAGCTCTGTACAATGCATTTGGGAGCAACTGGAACAATGTTTGTGTGACTTTTTTTTTTTTTAAAGTAAGATGGCAAGACAAGACTGCTTAAGTCTGCCTACTGTAAAGGGCCTTCCTATGTATCCTTCATTTGGAATCACTCTCAAGTCTGTCTATCCTTTTCACCCATTACATTTTGTTCCAATAACTGTACATGTTACTCTCTACCTTAAGTTTAGGTGTTTTTTGAATATATAGAAATTAATTTTAGTTTAAGATTTTATTTTCTATAAAGTAACAACACAAGACTCATTGAAACGGACTTATCATTTAATATTAAGAAAGTAGCTTGTTCAAATAGGGCATTTACCTTTCTCCTCAACCTGGGCTACCAGACACTGATTCTCTTTACTGGAAATAGATCATTTTGGTCATCTATTAAGGCTTAACTCTAACAAGCAAGCTGATCTTCTCCATTTCTTGGTGACTCTATAATAGATCATTGCTAAAATGATCCAGATCTTTATGGAAAGAAAAGAGAAAGAAGTATATAATTAGAGACAGATAAATTCAGGAAGACTCACATACATCCATGAATTTTTGCACCTCTTACATCCCTCCACTAGAGAAATAACAGCTTTTAAGTTAATGTAGGAGCCAGTGAGTTGGGCACCTGAAAGTTGAGTTTGTCCCACTTTATACTTATCAATCTGGTCTATGCAAGGTGCCAAAGTCTCTATTAAGAAAATCTCTGTCTTGGAAGGGGGGCATAATTTGACTTGTCATTATGTTGGATTGCCTAATATATTATCTCCTCTTTTTTGTCTTTGAGGAATGACCTCAAGCCTCTCTCTGTTAATAGCTAACTTGATTCAAAACTTCTCTTTTTATGTATTCAGTCTCACCTATAATTATCATATAAAAAATAGATAATGAAATTCAGTGATTGGAGATAACAGTGAGAAAGAGAGTTAATTCCAGGGGATAAAGTACTATGGCATGTATAATGCTGCCTCTAGTCAAGTAATTTCTGTTAACACCACTAATTTTTATTAATTTGCCCTGTTTTCTGGAAGGAGGTCTATTAGAGTCCTTCTAAGGTTGGCTTCAGGGTAACTAGGCAGTACTACATTCAAAAGGTTCACTTGTGTCCACATTTCCAATCAGTGATATATCTATGCTAATATAATTATTATAATGCTATATATTATAGTGCTAATTAGGCCAATATCACAAGCTAGATCCTCCTAAAACCACAGCAGTAATAATTGCTATTACTTACTGAGTGCTTATTGTGTGCTAAGCACTTAATGTGAATTATCTCATTTAATCATCTTGGTAATGTTGTGAAGTATTATTACCAATCTATTCTCTTAATTACATTATCCTACTTCATGTAGAATATTGACACCAGAAAAACACCCCATCATGTAAATCTGGTGTCTTATGGGATTGTGCCTTGAAAAAAAAGAAGGTAGACATCACCACTTATGGAAATAAAATTTTAAGAGATTTTGGATATGGTTTCAGCCTCATCATGTGACAAATAGCAACCTTTTTTTTTTTAACCTTCATCCCATTAAGGCATAATAATATGGGATATTAAAATAGCCAAATTAAGGGGGGTTCAGGATTGGGAACTCATGTACACCCATGGTGGATTCATGTCAATGTATGGCAAAACCAATACAGTACTGTAAAGTAAAAATAAAAATAAAAAAATAGCCAAATTAAATATCATAAGATCTGAAAATCCTGTGGCTAGACCACAAATGTATTTATCTGGGAGCCAGGAAGAATTTCTATGGAAAAGAAGGATACAACTGTAACAGAGTTGCTGGATTTTCTCTTGTGGCTATAGCTCAGTCAGTCAGTCAGTTCAGTCACTCAGTTGTGTCCAACTCTTTGTGACCCCATGAATCGCAGCACGCCAGGCCTTCCTGTTCATCACCAACTCCTGGAGTTCAATGAAACTCACGTCCATCGAGTCTGTGATGCCATCCAGCCATCTCATCCTCGGTCGTCCCCTTCTCCTCCTGCCCCCAATCCCTCCCAGCATCAGTCTTTTCCAATGAGTCAACTTTTCACATGAGGTGGCCAAAGTACTGGAGTTTCAGCTTTAGCAGCATGCCTTCCAAAGAAATCCCAGGGTTGATCTCCTTCAGAATGGACTGGTTGGATCTCCTTGCAGTCCAAGGGAATCTCAAGAGTCTTCTCCAACACCACAGTTCAAAAGCATCAATTCTTTGGATCAGATTGGCTAGTTTTCTGTGATTATGGTTTCAGTGTGTCTGCCCTCTGATGCCCTCTCTCAACACCTATCATCTTACTTGGGTTTCTCTTACCTTGGACGTGGGGTATCTCTTCATGGCAGCTCCAGCAAAGCGCAGCCACTGCTCCTTACCTTGGACGAGATCACCCCCTCCTGACTTTGAACATGGAGTAGCTCCTCTCCGCCCTCCTGAGCCCACGCAGCCGCCACTCCTTGGACACGGGGTAGAGGTGGTATTTAAAGCCGTGGGAACGGAAGAGATTATCAAGGGAGTAAGTTAAGCAGGAGAAAAGCCTTGGACCAAGGGCTGAGTCCTGGAGCATTCTAGCATTTCTGAGATGAGACTTTGTCAGATCTGCCTTGTAACCTGAGGCTTGCCCTTCTCAATTCTATTTAGCTTCTTCTTGTTCACAAGTGTCAGGTCTGCACTATGGTCTGTGGCATTTCCTGCCCAATCCTGTTTCTTCCCCTCTCGTATTTCACAGCTGCTGCTGCTAAGTCGCTTCAGTCGTGTCCAACTCTGTGTGACCCCAGAGACGGCAGCCCACCAGGCTCCCCCATCCCTGGGATTCTCCAGGCAAGAACACTGGAGTGGGTTGCCATTTCCTTCTCCCATGCATGAAAGTGAAAAGTGATAGTGAAGTCACTCAGTCCTGTCTGACTCTTAGCGACCCCATGGACTGCAGCCCACCAGGCTCCTCCATCCATGGGATTCTCCAGGCAAGAATACTGGAGTGGGGTGACATCGCCTTCTCCAATTTCACAGCTAGTACCCCCAATAAACCTCGTGCACTCCAAACTCTCATATATGCTTCCCAGAGGACCTGAACTGGCAACAACTGGTACTAGGATTGATCTGAGAAAGCAGAGGTAAGGTGGGGCTTTGGGACTGGATCACTTACTACGTGAAATGAAATGAGGACCTCATCCCAGCTGGTATGTGGGCCTAGGATAGTCCCTGGCACAAGATGGTGGCCCAATTGCTAAAATTTTCACTAGTAGTGAGTTAACAGAATGCTCTGGTGATAGAAAATGCTCTGGCAGATGCAATGAAAAGATGTGGATAATGTTGTTTACAAGGACAGTGGAATTGGCTGGCTGTTATTATTAATAAATTGCTTTGAAACCCTATGGAAGAATAATAAAATTGCTGAGGGCAATTAACAACGTAAAACTAAGTGAATAGCCCAAGAATAACAGACTGACACGGCTTACCAGGTGGCTCTAGCAGTAAAGAACACACCTGCCAGTGCAGAAGATTTAAGAGATGCTGGTTCGATCCCTGGGTTGGGAAGATCCCCTGAAGGAGGGCATGGCAACCCACTCCAATAATCTTGCCTGGAGAATCTCATGAACAGGGGAGCCCGGACGGGAAGGGGGGTGGGGTGCTACAGTCCATAGGGTCACAAAGAGTTGGACACAACTGAAGTGACTTAACATGCATGGATACAAACAGACAGCCAATAAGGATGTTGTTTAATAAAACGATTTTTAAAAAGCAGCAATAAAAAAGAGGCCAGGAGTTAACACCCCAATAAAAAGCCATGATGCCCTACCCAGTTCCTGGACCTGAGTCAGTTTTCAGACCCAGAACCCCCTGGCTGAAGAAATGGCTAGGCCCCCAGGAGGAAGAACAATGCATTACCATGGCAATTACATACCATAATAATAGTTCCAGTCCTTCCCTGAAGGGATGTGTGGCCATTGACTTGGGTGACTCTATGCTAGGGAAAGGGGAGACATTTAGAGGATCACTGGACATTAATACCCAGAGACCTAAAGTGTCTCTCTAGTAAGGGGTTCCAGGTAATAAATAGGGAGGCAGAACACAAATTTGGATAAAAGATAGTTTATAAATACAGGAGTTTTCTTCTGGAATACAGGATTTAACACCCTGGCAAGGACCCTGAAAGATGATATAAACACACATAGAAGGTTGGATCATAGAAGCATGGAAAACATGTTGGTTGATATTAACTTTGCCTGAAATTAATAAATTAAAAATGCTTCAGTTGCCACAACAGTGATGAGAAGGCTCAGGAAGGTGGGCATGCTGGCATGGATGTGTTATCTGAGGTCAGAATACCCACTGCAGGATTATACTGTACAGAACAGCTCAGGGAATATACTGTTCATCAAGGCCATGTGGAATGTGCTGGTGAGAACACCAGCATCACTGAGAAGTGAAAGGGTAAGAGGCAGGAAGGCTAGGGGTCCCCAAACAGAGGAAACAGGCTGCAAGTGTCAGACTCATTTTATCTATCTCTTAAGTGGAAGGAGGAAACAAACTACAAGTGTCAGATTTTTTTCCCCTTCTCTATACAAAATTAAAAAGACGTTTCTTTTAAAATTCTGTATTGCCATGACAACACCTGGTTCCACCTGAACTTAACTTTCCTCAAACCTTGATCTAACCAATGCATTTTTCTTATGGAAATGTTCTCTTAAGCTATGTTAATGAGACTATGTATTTGCTTANTAAAAAGACGTTTCTTTTAAAATTCTGTATTGCCATGACAACACCTGGTTCCACCTGAACTTAACTTTCCTCAAACCTTGATCTAACCAATGCATTTTTCTTATGGAAATGTTCTCTTAAGCTATGTTAATGAGACTATGTATTTGCTTAGAAACCTGCCTTTCTTCAAGATTCATGTCAATCGTTTTATGGCCTGGGATGACTTACTTTATGCCAATGTTATCTCAAAATGCATGTTGTGGGTGAGGGGCTTGGTGCCACTCTCTGAGTTCTGAAACTTTTCCTTTCTCTAATTAGCAGCCTGCTAGTAGGTATATAACTTCCTGCTAAAGATTAGCAGGGGGGCACTCTTTCTTCCCTCTTCTGATGTCTGTCAGAAGCTTTCTCTATTTCTTTTATACTTTAATAAAACTTTATTACACAAAAGCTCTGAGCAATCAAGCCTCGTCACTGGCCCCAGATTGAATTCTTCTCCTCCAGAGGCCAAGAATCCTGGCATCTTTCACGGCTCAGCAACAACCTTTCAGAAGTTCATGTGGCTCTCCTCTGCAGGCCAGGGCCAACAGTAGGCAGGGCAAACCCAGAACTGGGCTTATAACTAGCAAAAGGGATAACAGGGCCTCTTCCATTTAGGAAGGACCAGAAATTCACTCAGAGAAATGGAAATTTACTCTGGGTGTGGTTTTGCCTTAACTGCCCATAGATCCTCAGCCAGCACCACTTTATCTAGGGACTTAAGGAGTACCTGACCATTCACACCATGGAATAGCAACTAACCAAGGACTTGCTTCAAGGAAAGTGTGGGAGTGTGCCGTGACCACAGGACCCCCTGGCATGTTACCATCCACACCATTCAGAAGATGCTGACCTCATAGAGCAATAGAATGGCCTGCTAAAGGTGCAGCTGAAGCACCAGCTCAGAAGCAATACTCTACAAGGATGTGGTACCATCCTCCAATATATGATGTAAATGCTAAATCCAAGACCTTTCTATGGCTCCATATCCCCCAGAGGAAAAAATACATGGGTGAAGAAACCAAGGAAAGGAAGCAGAAGTGACCACATACATGGTCATTCCCAATTACCTACTAGCAGGGAGACATTAGGCTTCCCAGGTGGCTCAGTGGGTGAAGAACCCACCTGCAATGCAAGAGATGCAGGCAGATGTGGAATCGATCCCCGGGGAAGATTCCCTGGAGAAGGATACAGCAACCCACTCCAGTGTTCTTGCCTGGAGAATCCCATGGGCAGAGGAGCCTTGAAGGGTACAGTCCATGGGGTTACAAAGAGTTGGACATGACTGAAGTGGCTGAGCACACACGCACACAGGGAGACATTGTGCTTTCAGTCCCCCATAGCTTTGAGCTCTGCACTGTAAGAGGTACTGGTACCCAGAGGGCACACTCTTACCAGGGGCATAGCAAGAGTCCCGTTGAACTATAAGCTGCCAGCAATGCCTTTGGGACACCAGAGGGATGGGAGATGTGAATCAAAAATACTCTGTTATTCATATAACCACCTGTATTACACATAGGCTGCTGCTGCTAAGTCACTTCAGTCATGTCCGATTCTGTGTGACCCCATGGACTCCCCCGTCCCTGGGATTCTCCAGACAAGAACCCTGGAGTGGGTTGCCATTTCCTTCTCCAATGCGTGAAAGTGAAGTCGCTCAGTCGTGTCTGACTCTTAGCGACCCCATGGACTGCAGCCCACCAGGCTCCTCCGTCCACGGGATTCTCCAGGCAAGAGTACTGGAGTGGGTTGCCACTGCCTTCTCCACACATAAGGCAGTATGGTATTATTTGAAGATGGACTTATATTAGTTTAAAGTGTATATTATAACTCTAGGGCAATAATTATAATCATGATACTAACAGAGGGGTAAAAAGGTGAAGAAACACACATTAGAACTGTTATACTAAGAAAGAATTGGTATACTAAGGAAATAAAATGGAATCATATAAAAAGCTCAATTAAAATCATAGAAGACAGAAAAAGAGGTTGGGGAGGAAACAGAACAAATGCAATAGATGGATAACAGAAAGGTGATAGATATTAATCTAACTATATCAATAATCACTTTAAACACAAATGGTCTAAATGCACCAATTAGAAGACAGAAATTGTCAGAGTGGATTTTAAAAAGACCCAATTATAAAGACAGGTAGGTTTAAAAAAAAAAAAAAAGGATAGACAGAAATATATCAAAAAAACACTAAGCAAAAGAAAGCTAGGGTAGCTACATTTTTATCAGACAAAGGAGGCTTCAGAACAATGAATACCATCAAGAATAAAGAGGAGCATTACATAATGATAAAGTGGTCAATTCTCAGGAAGACATAACAATCCTTAATGTACATGTACCTGACAACACAGAATCAAAATAAGTGAGACAAAAACGGACAAAACCAGGGACTTCCCTGGTGGTCCAGTGGTTAGGACTCCATGTTTCCACTGCAGTGGGCATGGGTGCGATCCTTGGTCAGGAAACTAAGATTTCACCCAAAAAAAAAAAAAAAAAACCCTGACAAACTGAAAGGAAAACTAGATATACCCAACTATCAGAATTTGAGACTTCAACATTCTTTTGTTAGTAATTGATAGATCCAGAAGACAGAAAATCAGTATGAATGGAGAAGGGAGAAGATGAGAATCAGTGGAAGCCCTGAGACAATTGCAGCAAGGTTCGTCTAGACTCTTCTTCTGTTTCCCCTCAGATGTAGAGGCTCACGGAAACATTGTGCAGGTTTGGAGAGATGAATCAATGCAACACAAAGGGAAGGCTGGGCAGGCATGGAAGTGCATGGCTTAGATCACCGTTCAGGAAAGAATTTGCCATATATCTGTAAGGAGTGAAGTTAGCTGACAGGCTCAAACTTCAGTGTCTTCCAAGATCAGCTGCAGTATTCTTGACAAAGCCATACTTTCCCTTGGAAGATTTCAGCCAACAACCTGGAATAGAGGTGATACTAGGGCCTGGCCATTTCTCTCCAACTTCGGACTCTTCTAACAGGCAATCTTTCCTCCAGAACTCTCCATTGGGTTGACCAAGACCTTGTCACATCTGTCTTGCAGCCGAAGGCATCTCTGCCCAATTTCCCTCCCTCCCTCGACCCTTTCACATGTGTTAGATCCACATTATAGTCCTTTAACCTAGTCTTGTTCCCTGCCCTTTTATCTTTCACAGGCTTTATCTCCAATTAACATCTGGCGTTCCTAACTCCACATTAGCATCTGCTTCCCAGAGGACCCAAATTAATGCAATTAAGCATTCACCACCGCCATCCACATTGAGAAATTCTGCAGGAGACATTTAATCAAGCATTTTGAGAGTCTCTCCGTTATGATCAACATGTTTTCAGCAAGTTCCTCAGTTGACTTCACAGCTAGGTAATTCAGACAATGAAAATCATTTACTACCCCAAACTCACCATCTCCATCAAAAGCCGATGTGCTACAGCTACAGTTTTTCCCATCACTGCATTCAGTTTCTCTTGCATGGTACCATAATGATGAAGCTCATCATAAAAGCATAAATTTGGATTGTTCAAAGTCAATCTGAGCCATGCTTATAATCATTCAAATTGAGGGGTTTTTTCCCCAGAAAGACACAGATTTTTCTTGAAATTCAAATAATCAAGTGATGACTTTTCTTTATGAGTCAGTGACTTTCTTGAGCAAAATTCATAAAGCTGAGGAAAAAAATCCTTAACAAAACTGACAACTATTAAGTGCTTCTCTTGAATCTCCATGTGTAGCTCCAGTGGAGAGAGTCTTCCTATGGATAACAGTGTGTAGACAGACATGTTTGTCAGGGTAGATTAGACTCTGCTGTAATAATAAACAAACCCTGAAATTTCACTGGCTTAATACAGAGATTTTTTTCTCACTCACACAAAGTCCTATGAGATGGTTCCTGTCTGAACAACTATTCTAGATAGGTTTCCTTTAAGTGGTGAAAGATCAGTCCTGGGTGTTCATTGGAAGGACTGATGTTGAAGCTGAAACTCCAATACTTTGGCCACCTGATGCGAAGAGCTGACTCATTGGAAAATACCCTGATTCTGGGAAAGATTGAGAGCAGGAGGAGAAGGGGACAACAGAGGATGAGATGGCTGGATGGCATCACCCACACAATGGACATGAGTTTGGGTGAACTCCGGGAGTTGGTGATGGACAGGGAGGCCTGGCGTGCTGTGGTTCATGAGCTCACAAAGAGTCGGACACAATTGAGCGACTGAACTGAAGTGGTGAACTCAGGGATCCAGGTTTTTTGCATCATGCTATGCCATCTCAATTCCTTTGCTTCCAGCTGCATCAACATCAGAGAGTTTCAGCATGAAAAATTATGAGGGCTATTGAATGGGCCAGGCCTGAAGTGGCAGTTATCAATCCCATCATCTACTTCCATTTGTCATATCAAACCACATGACGCCACTTGGCTAAACAGAAAACCATAGGAAAATATAGAGGAGCACATGAATACCGGTGTACAGCCTCTGCCATAGTAGACTTTGCTTTTGGTATAACAGTTTGAATAAGCCCTCCAGTTGGATTTACTACAGTTTTAACATTCTTCATCTGGTGGCTTAGAGGGTAAATAATCTGCTTGCAATGCAGGAGGCCCAGGTTCAATCCCTGGGTCAGGAATCCCCTGGAGAAGAGAATTGTTACCCACTCCAGTATTCTCACCTGGAGAATTTCATGGACAGAGGAGCCTCTGTCTCTTATACACATCTGAAGACATAACAATCCTTAATGTACATGTACCTGACAACACAGAATCAAAATAAGTGAGACAAAAACGGACAAAACCAGGGACTTCCCTGGTGGTCCAGTGGTTAGGACTCCATGTTTCCACTGCAGTGGGCATGGGTGCGATCCTTGGTCAGGAAACTAAGATTTCACCCAAAAAAAAAAAAAAAAAAACCTGACAAACTGAAAGGAAAACTAGATATACCCAACTATCAGAATTTGAGACTTCAACATTCTTTTGTTAGTAATTGATAGATCCAGAAGACAGAAAATCAGTATGAATGGAGAAGGGAGAAGATGAGAATCAGTGGAAGCCCTGAGACAATTGCAGCAAGGTTCGTCTAGACTCTTCTTCTGTTTCCCCTCAGATGTAGAGGCTCACGGAAACATTGTGCAGGTTTGGAGAGATGAATCAATGCAACACAAAGGGAAGGCTGGGCAGGCATGGAAGTGCATGGCTTAGATCACCGTTCAGGAAAGAATTTGCCATATATCTGTAAGGAGTGAAGTTAGCTGACAGGCTCAAACTTCAGTGTCTTCCAAGATCAGCTGCAGTATTCTTGACAAAGCCATACTTTCCCTTGGAAGATTTCAGCCAACAACCTGGAATAGAGGTGATACTAGGGCCTGGCCATTTCTCTCCAACTTCGGACTCTTCTAACAGGCAATCTTTCCTCCAGAACTCTCCATTGGGTTGACCAAGACCTTGTCACATCTGTCTTGCAGCCGAAGGCATCTCTGCCCAATTTCCCTCCCTCCCTCGACCCTTTCACATGTGTTAGATCCACATTATAGTCCTTTAACCTAGTCTTGTTCCCTGCCCTTTTATCTTTCACAGGCTTTATCTCCAATTAACATCTGGCGTTCCTAACTCCACATTAGCATCTGCTTCCCAGAGGACCCAAATTAATGCAATTAAGCATTCACCACCGCCATCCACATTGAGAAATTCTGCAGGAGACATTTAATCAAGCATTTTGAGAGTCTCTCCGTTATGATCAACATGTTTTCAGCAAGTTCCTCAGTTGACTTCACAGCTAGGTAATTCAGACAATGAAAATCATTTACTACCCCAAACTCACCATCTCCATCAAAAGCCGATGTGCTACAGCTACAGTTTTTCCCATCACTGCATTCAGTTTCTCTTGCATGGTACCATAATGATGAAGCTCATCATAAAAGCATAAATTTGGATTGTTCAAAGTCAATCTGAGCCATGCTTATAATCATTCAAATTGAGGGGTTTTTTCCCCAGAAAGACACAGATTTTTCTTGAAATTCAAATAATCAAGTGATGACTTTTCTTTATGAGTCAGTGACTTTCTTGAGCAAAATTCATAAAGCTGAGGAAAAAAATCCTTAACAAAACTGACAACTATTAAGTGCTTCTCTTGAATCTCCATGTGTAGCTCCAGTGGAGAGAGTCTTCCTATGGATAACAGTGTGTAGACAGACATGTTTGTCAGGGTAGATTAGACTCTGCTGTAATAATAAACAAACCCTGAAATTTCACTGGCTTAATACAGAGATTTTTTTCTCACTCACACAAAGTCCTATGAGATGGTTCCTGTCTGAACAACTATTCTAGATAGGTTTCCTTTAAGTGGTGAAAGATCAGTCCTGGGTGTTCATTGGAAGGACTGATGTTGAAGCTGAAACTCCAATACTTTGGCCACCTGATGCGAAGAGCTGACTCATTGGAAAATACCCTGATTCTGGGAAAGATTGAGAGCAGGAGGAGAAGGGGACAACAGAGGATGAGATGGCTGGATGGCATCACCCACACAATGGACATGAGTTTGGGTGAACTCCGGGAGTTGGTGATGGACAGGGAGGCCTGGCGTGCTGTGGTTCATGAGCTCACAAAGAGTCGGACACAATTGAGCGACTGAACTGAAGTGGTGAACTCAGGGATCCAGGTTTTTTGCATCATGCTATGCCATCTCAATTCCTTTGCTTCCAGCTGCATCAACATCAGAGAGTTTCAGCATGAAAAATTATGAGGGCTATTGAATGGGCCAGGCCTGAAGTGGCAGTTATCAATCCCATCATCTACTTCCATTTGTCATATCAAACCACATGACGCCACTTGGCTAAACAGAAAACCATAGGAAAATATAGAGGAGCACATGAATACCGGTGTACAGCCTCTGCCATAGTAGACTTTGCTTTTGGTATAACAGTTTGAATAAGCCCTCCAGTTGGATTTACTACAGTTTTAACATTCTTCATCTGGTGGCTTAGAGGGTAAATAATCTGCTTGCAATGCAGGAGGCCCAGGTTCAATCCCTGGGTCAGGAATCCCCTGGAGAAGAGAATTGTTACCCACTCCAGTATTCTCACCTGGAGAATTTCATGGACAGAGGAGCCTGGTGGGCTACAGTTCATGGGGTTGCAAAGAGTCAGACACAACAAAGTGACTAACACTTTTCCTTCTCACTTTAACATCCTTCATACTATATCCTTATACATTAATTCTAGTCTAAATTATTCTCATGACATCCTTCCCTGTCTCTGTTAATTGCCTCACTATCTACCCATTTCCTCCTTCCTTGCAAGTGTGCTCAGTCATGTCCAACTCTTTGTGACCCCATGGACTATATGCAGCCCACCAGACTCCTCTGTCCATGGAATTTTCTAGGCAAAAATACTGGAGTGGGTTGCCATTTCCTACTCCAGAGGATCTTCCCAACCCAGGGATCGAACCCAAGTGTCCTGCATATCCTGCTTTGGTATGTAGTGCTTTACCACTGGGCCACCAGGGAAGCCTCTCTATCCATTTATAAGTCCAAAATTTAGAAGTTACCTTTGTTTCCTCTACATGGAAACTAGAAAAAATAAAGCCAAAGAGCCCAATGCATGGGTGATTCCAAAGCACCTTCTACGAATATTATGGTCTAATAGGAAGGCCAAAGAGTTGATGCCTTTGAACTGTGTGCTGGAGAAGACTTCTGAAAGTCCCTTGGACAACGAGGAGATCAAACTAGTCAATCTTAAGGAAGATCAACCCTGAATATTCACTGGAAGGACTGATGATGATGCTGAAGCTCCAGTATTTTGGTTATCTGATGCAAACAGCTGACTCATTGGAAAAGTTCCTGATGCTGGGAAAGACTGAGGGCAGAAGAAGAAGAGGGTGTCAGAGGATGAGATGGCTGGATGGCATCACTGATGCCATGAACATGGACATGAACTTGGGCAAACTCCAGAAGATGGTGAGGGACAGGGAGGCCTGGTGTGCTGCAGTCCATGTGGTCGCAAAGAGTCAGAGATAGACTGGGTGACTGAACAACAACGACAGTGAGATATAGAAATGTTACTCCTATACAGCTCCATCTCCTTTTCCAATTTTGTATTGTTTGCTCAGCAGCAAAACCTGCACTTCTTTACAGCATCCTTAAACTTGAACTTCCTCAGTCTCTATTCCAAATAAAGTTAGTCTCTTCAGGAGAGCTACGCACCTCTGTTCATATGGCCTGACTCTCACCCTCTGCAGAATCTCTGTGCTACTACTCCAGAGATGGGACAGGAACTTTTATTCTATCAATGCCATTCTCATATAAGCAAGACTCTAGGCTGGGGGGCAGGAGGGGATGGGGCATTGCTGGTCTTCTTGGTTTGTCTCTCCCAGTATGGAATCTCAGCTCTACAGGGAACCTGGTTTGAAGATTATTGAAGCCTAGTATTCTCAGCTTACTATGTCTGGAGTAGAGTTTCTGTCCTATGGATGTGAGCTGGGTGGAGGAAATGTCCTTTAATAGCTGAATGGATAAACAAACTATGGTACATCAATATAACAGAATATTATTCAAGAATAAAAAGAAATGAGCTATCAGATCACAGAAAGAAATGGATGATAACTGAATGAATGTTATTAAGTAAATAAGCTAGTCTGGAAAAGGTTATACACTGCCTGATGCCAATTATACAACATTCTGGAAAAGGTAAAACTTAGAGCAAATAAAAAATATCAGAGACTATTTTCTTTTACTTCAGAATAGTTTTATTAGTTTGGATACAGTATGTCAACGCTCAACAATTCCTCTCCTACTTTGACACACAAATTCACTCACTCAGAGTCTTTGTTGCCCCAGAGCTCATATACTGTAATGTTACTGTGTGCGTCTGCAGGAACCTCAACATTGGGAGGGTCGCCAGTTGCCATGGCGAGTTTCAGATTATGCACCCTGGACACAAATTTCACAAGGTCCATCTCGAGCAGGGTTAAGGTATCGAACATATAGTCTTTGTCGGGGGAAGCCTTTTTCTTTTCCTTTCCCGGAGAGCCAGATGAATCGCCCTGATGAGAAGGAGGAGTCTGCACATTACTCTCGCCACTCTCTCCTGCCAACTTCACTGACCCGTACATCAGCACAATGAAGAAAAGCCAGAGCAACATGATCTCAAGCCAGTCTTGGGCATGCTCTGGTAGATTCTGCCGAATTAGAAAGTGTCCTCCACAGAGCACCTTCCCCTGGAGTTCTTCCGCTTTCTTTCTCTGAGAAGTAAACAACACTGATAACACCCATGGATAAGCACAGGAACCATTTGAGGGACCACGTGATGTGCCGAGAGGAAATGGCCCCTGGTGTTCTGGTCTGCCCTGGCACCTGGAAAGTGAGGACCAAGCAAGGTTGGGCCCTTGGTAATGGCATAGAGGGCCCTGCCCCAGCCAGAACCCATGTGGCCATTGTGATGACTTCAGGGCAGAGGATAAGGAGGCTTGCAGGGGTCAACTGGGAGTAGGGCTTAAAGGGAAATGGTGACATTTCCAGCGGGCAATCAAAAAAGAGGTAGGGAGTGACAGAATGCCATCTCCTTGCCAGTGTATTCTTTCTGAACCTGATGCTCTACTGGGAGGGTAGTTCAGTCTTCTATTTTTATTTTTCCATCTGTTAAATCCAGACACTGTGCTGAGCAGAGCAGACATGGGCATGTGGGCATGTGCCCCTGTGGAGCAGACAGCCAAGTGGGAAAGAAACATATTAAACCAGAGGCCACAAACTAGGAGCCACTGATGTATTTTGTGTGGCCTACACTGTTCCTAAAAATGGCTGTGCTCAGTCGCTAAGTCATGTTTGACTGTTTAAGACCTCATGGACTATAGCCCTCCAGGTTCCTCTGTCCTTGGGATTTCCCAGGCAAGAATACTTCTCCAAGCATAGAGGATGTTTTAGGGCAGTGAAACTATTCTGTAAGATGTTATGGTAAATATATGACCCTACATATTTGTCAAAACCCACAGAACCTTACATACAGCACAAAAAGTGAATCAATGTATGCATATTAAGAAAAACATTTTGACATCAAGAATGGAATGCAGAATTTGACTGAACAATCTAATTATATTACAACTGTATGAAACCACCTCACTAAGATTCCCTGACTTAAATAACTTTAGAAATCTAGTTTGCAAGACTAAAAGCAAAAGATAAAAACATTGTAATCTAGTTGATAGTGTTCTTTCTCTTATGGGTATAGGTTAACAATCCTGATACGTTTATACATGTATGCTTGAATTGAACAGTCAAATAAATGGCACATGTGTAAACATACATATATTTTTTTGTCTTGTTAGCTGAAAGGGTCTAAGAGAAATGATACTCCCAAAATCTGAAAGAAACAAATGTAGAAATAAGCACAGATCTTGGTTCCCAATACTATTTTCCAATAAAGGAACCAGACTTCTTGGAGAAATTACTGATTGTAGGGCTCAGAGAGGAAATATAGAAGAGGAGCCTGAAAGATCTTATTGTGTCCGAAAGGAAGTGCTAAAAAACAAAAAAGCCCCATGGTAATGGGGTTACATCAAAGAAGACAGGAATGAGCTCCCAATGGCCAGAGCTGTAACACGATAAGCAAATAAATTAAGTAAGTAACCTTTTGGTACTATACCCCAAAGTATAAAATAAATATCTATGGGTCAAAACTGATAGAAATAAACAATTGGATACATGTGAGAGAATAGACCAATTTCCCATGCAGAAGAATTTCAGATATGTGACATAGGTAATTCGGCTCTCAGGGAGGTGGAGTGTAACTCCCTATTCCTGAAGAGTGAGTTACATGTAGTGAATTCCTTCCAAAAAAATACAACAACATGGAATGAGAGAAAAAGAGTAACTTGACAGTGGAATAACTTGACAAACACTACTTCAGCTATGTGGTCAACATCAACATTAACAGGGATAAGGCATGTTGACAGTATCACACAATGAAAGGGATACTCAACCTCTGCAGTCTTCCTCCCCCAAAATCCATAGTCCCAGGCTAATAGGAAAAACATCAGACAAATCCAAGTGGAGGACTATTTTATAAAATACTTGACTAGTACTCCTCAAAACTATCAAGGTCATAAAAAATAAGGGAAGTCTGACAAATTGTCACATCCAAGAAGAGCCTCAAGAGACATGGCTACCACATGCAATGTGGGATCTGGGATGGGTTTCTGGAACAGAAAAAGAACATTGGGCACAAAGAAAATCTTAGTAGAAAAAAATCTTAGAAATACAGTAAGCACTCTAGTTAATAACAATATGTGTGATATTTGGGAACTTTCTGATATATGGAAACTACCTTTGCTTTTTTGTAAATCTGAAATTGTTCTAAGATTTTTTAAAGTTTATCTTTAAAACATAGAGCAATAGAGGCAACATTAACATTATTTGCTGATGACATAATTGTATATCTGGAGACTCCAAGAGAAAAGTACTATATACAGCCAGCCTTTCCTATTCATGGGTATCATACCCAAGGATTCAACTAACTCTGGATTTAAAGTATTTATTTTAATTAGCCTCCAATTAAATACATTTATATTTTAAAAAAAAACTAAAAAAAAAACTCTAGAAAGTTCCAAAAAGCAAATTTACCATGTGCTGGCAACTACTTACATAGCATTTACATTGTATTTTCAACTATTTATGAATCATTCACATTGTATTAGGTAGTATAAGCAATCTAGAGATGATTTAAGGTATATGGGAAGGTGTGTGTAGTTTATATGTAAACACTAAAATGCTACACTACTTTTCATAAGGGACTTGAACATCCATGGATTTGGGTATCTGATGGTTGGCAGTGGTGTCCTAGAACCAATCTCCCACAGATATCAAGGGACAGCTGTACCTTAAGGGAATTGAGCTAGATGGCTGGATAACAATAATAATATATAAAACAGTGTTCTTATACACTAACAACCAATTACATTTATAATGAAAGACACCATTTATAATAGCTACAAACAGAAAATTACTTAAGAATATATTTTAAAAGAAATATGCAATAGCTATTTTAAAAGAAAATTCTGAAATGCTACTGAAAAACACAATGTAATGCCTGATGAAATGGAAAGATATCTATTTTGGGGGATATGAAAAATTTTATACAGATATCAATTTTCCTCAAATTATTCTATAATTGTGATAAGATCTCAACAAAAATACTAATATGACTGGTGTAGGAAATAAGCTATTTCTAAAATCTATGTGGAAAAATAAACATGTAACAAGAGGCAGGACATTTCTGAAAAAGAAGACTAATGAGCATGGAAGGCAGTCCTTACTAGCTTTTAAAGCATATGGTTAAGACTACATAGTTACATAGAGAAGTACTGGTATATGATTAGTACCGGTACATGGTTAGACTCACCATTCGCTAGGTAAGAAGAGAGTACAAAAATCAACCACACACACACACACATATACACAGAGCTTTTGTCTGAATGTGTTTCCCCCCAAATTCATGTCGAAAACCTAATGTCCAGTGTGATTGATATTAGAAGGTGGGCCTTTGGGAGATAATTAGATCATGAGGGCGGAGCCCTCAAGAATGAGGATTAATGCTCGTACAATGAGAACTCACAGAGCTCCCTAGCTCCTTTTGCCTTGTCAGAATACAGTAAGTCCCTTACATAGGAATCTTCAAATTGCAAACTTTCAAAGCTTAGAACTTGCATTCCCATGTCCAGTCACACAATTTAGTTCATGTGTCTGGTGGACATTGTCACATGCATCCATCCTCTACAAGTGGTTGTGCTTTTGCATACTTTACTGCATAGTACAGTATAGAGCACATTAGTACAGTCTCTTTATTTCTAGCCCAGGATGTCCCAAAGCAAGTGTAAAAGCGGTAGTAAATAGCCAATTCTCTTAGTTGGGTACTAAGGCTAACTTTTTTGGATTTACGTACAAATTGGGCTGACAAGCACACTTTCAAAATGGAACTCATTCATATGCAGAAGATTTCCTATAGGAGAGAAGTCTGGAACTCAGAAAAGGGCCTCCATCTGGCCATACTGGTACCTGATCTTGTACCTCCAGCCTTCAGAACTGTGAGAAGTAAATTTCTGTTGTTCACGGGCCCCTCTGTGCCTGGTATTTTGTTATAGCAGCCCAAATGGACACACATACACATTAAGAATATGATAGAGGTAGAAGGTGTCATTTGACACTGGGAGAAGAAAGTTTGTTCAACAAATTGTGATGCAATTACATAGCAACCTTCTGGAAAAAATATAAACTTGAAGAATTCTTTTTCTATACCCCATAATTCACATATAAGTTCCCTACCTGAAATGTGCTTTATCTGTCTTTGACTGGCAATGCCCACTTGTCCTTCAAAATTCAATTCAAGACATCCCCCCCTTCTCCTTCTGTCTCTTGCTGAGTAAGTCATCATAAAGCAATTAGGTGAGATCAATCAAGACAGGCATCCATGACGGGGCCATGGAGCCGACTCATTTGAAAAGACCCTGATGTTGGGAAAGATTGAAGGCGGGAGGAGAAGGGGACGACAGAGGATGAGATGGTTAGATGGCATCACTGGCTCAATGGACATGAGTNCATGGAGCCGACTCATTTGAAAAGACCCTGATGTTGGGAAAGATTGAAGGCGGGAGGAGAAGGGGACGACAGAGGATGAGATGGTTAGATGGCATCACTGGCTCAATGGACATGAGTTTGGGTAAACTCCGGGAACTGGTGATGGACAAGGAGGCCTCGTGTGCTACAGTCCATGGGGTCGCAAAGAGTTGGACATGACTGAGCGACTAAACTGAACTGAACCTATAAAGAGTATCCTAATATTTCCCTAACTTCTCACTGTAGTGTGATAGCCCATTAAGACTCCCCTAAAGGGAAGAGGGTACCCTGAATATCTAATGTGAGTATTCAGATCTGCTTAGCAGTCATACTTCTCACAGCCAACTAAGAGACAGACATTCTGCTGATACTGATACATCAGTATATATCAGATAGGTCAGTATCTTATGAGTTGGTTCATTCATTCATATATTCAACAAACATTTAATGAGTGCTTACTAACCTACTCTGTGCCACAACACTGTTTTAAGTGCCACAAATATAAAAGTATACAAAATTTTAAAAACTCCTGCCCTCATGGAGTTTACATTCTAGTGGGCTAAAGGAAGACAGGTTTTTAAGGAAAATACATAGTATGTCAGATAGTGATAAACTCTATAGACAAAAAGAAAGCAGGGAAGGGGACAGTGGTGGGCCTGTTAGGAGGAAATTCCAATAATGGAAGGGAGAGAGAATACATTTTAAAGAGAAAAATGAGTGTCAGATATAAGATTTTTGGCCTGAGTTACAAAATAAAACAATAACAACAAAAAAGTTTTCATTTACTGACATGGGGACAACAAAGGGAGGAAAGGATTTGGTGGAGAAGACCAAGGGTTTGGTTTGAAGTACATTAGGCTTGTGATGCCCATTAGATGTCCTAGTAGAGCTAGATTCTCTAACTCTAGTAGAGAATCTACTAGAGTTCAAGGGGGCATTCCAAGCTGGAGATACCTATTTGAGAGTCATCAGGACAGAGATGGTATTTAAAGCCACAAGACCAGATGAATCACCATGGAAATTAGTTTAAACAGAGAAGAGACTCAAGGACTGAGCCTAGAGCACTCCAATATTTAGAGATTGTGGGGATGAGGAAGAACCAGCAAAGGAGACTGAGAAGGAGTGACCAGTAGTTAGCAAGAGTAGGCCCCCAGGGACTTCCCTGGTGGTCCAGTGGTTAAGAAGCCACCTGCCAATGCAGGAAATGAGGGTTCGATCCCTGGTCCAGGAAAATTCCACATGCCTCGGGGCAACTAAGCCTGTGTTACCACTATTGAGCCTGAGCTTTAGAGCCCATGAGCTGCAACTGCTGAGCACACACTCCACAACAACTGAGCCTGCCTGCCCTAGAGCCCCTGCTCCGCAACAAGAGAAGCCACCACAATGAGGAGCCCTCGCACCCCAACTAGAGAGTAGCCCCTGCTCGCTGCAACGAGAGAAAAGCCTCGTGGCAACAAGACCCAGTGCAACCAAAAATAAATAATTTTTTAAAAAAAGAGTTAGCCCCCGGAATGAGTTTACCCCAGGGTACACTGATAACACCGAATTTCTGGATCCACAAAGCTACGGAATAGATAGCAGGGACCCCTACCAAGGTACTACTGTCCTATGAAATCTGGCTGATTAGTCAGTCAGTTTTTCCCTTTGACATCTTTGAAATGCAACAAACCTCATGCAAATTACATGCAAAATAGCAGTAGCATGGCAATACTGCGGGAGATGTGGCTAGACTCTGGATGGGGACACTAAACACCAGAACTATGGCTGCCAAACTTGCAGGAGGAGCTGAGCCCTGTGACCTTCCAACCAGGCCTTCAGGCTCAATCTTGAAGAACATCCGGAGAGACACTGAAAACCACTACCAGTGCCCTAAGGGCAAAGGGCTATAATGCTCATTGTAGCCGGTTGCTGCTATTTTCATTGCTGTTGCCAGCACCAGCTGATCTACACTTGATCTTAGCCAAAAGGCCAAGAAGCAATCCAGCAGTTCTAGAAGTAAAGGAACACACACCATGACAACAGCTGAATCTCACCAGCAGGTTAAGGTGAAGATGAGGGTTAAGTGGGTGTTAGGATTGGATATAGGTTAGAACTTCCAGTCCGTGATGGGCCAACTCCAAGGAGGGGCTTCCCTGGTGGCTCAGTGGCAAAGAACCTGCCTGCCAATGCAGGAGAGGCAAGTTTGATCCCTGGGCGGGGAAGATCCCCTGGAGGAGGAAATGGCAACGCACTCCAGTATTCTTACCTGGAGAATCCCATGGACAGAGGAGCCTGGCAGACCACAGTCCATGGGCTCGCATGGATTCAGACATGACTTAGTGACTAAACAACAATAGGTCCCAATAGTCTTGAACCTCTCCTCAGGACGTTCCCTCTACATCCTACTGTAATTGAATCTTTCACTGTCTGATGACATCTCTAAAGCACAGGCTGTTTATTCTCTCATCTCCCCACAGCTAAATTTCTTAAAGAGTGCCAGGTGATAGAGCTGGAACTCTCCTTGCACCCCAAGGCCACTTTCTGATTTTTGTTCCTCCCACCCTTGAGAAGTCTCTGGCTCCTCCTCCTTTCACACCTTCCTGTTATTTCACCCTCTCCCCACCCTGGTGGTAGTCTTCTATCACCTTCCTGGTGATTGCCCTCATTCATATAGGCTTTCAGTTCAGTTCAGTTCAGCCACTCAGTCGTGTCTGACTCTTTGTGACCCCATGGACTGCAGCACACCAGGCTTCCCTGTCCATCACCAACTGTCAGAGCTTGCTCAAACTCATGTCCATTGAGTCAGTGATGCCATCCAACCATCTCATCCTCTGTCATCCCCTTCTCCTCCCACCTTCAATCTTTCCCAGCATCAGGGTCTTTTTCAATGAGTCAGTTCTTTGCATCAGGTAGCCAAAGTGTTAAGTTTCAGCTTCAGCATCAGTTCTTCCAATGAATATTCAGGACTGATTTCCTTTAGGATGGGCTGGTTGGATCTCCTTGCAGTCCAAGGGACTCTCAAGAGTCTTCTCCAACACCACAGTTCAAAAGCATCAATTCTTCAGTGCTCAGCTTTCTTTATAGTCCAACTCTCACATCCAAACATGACTACTGGAAAAACCATAGTTTTGACTTGATGGACCTTTGTTGGCAAAGTAATGTCTCTGCTTTTTAATAAGCTGTCTAGTTTGGTCATAACTTTTCCTCCAAGGATCAAGCATCTTTTAATTTCATGGCTGCAGTCACCATCTGCAGTGATTTTGTAGCCCCCCCAAATAAAGCCTCTCACTGTTTCCATTGTTTCCCCATCTATTTGCCATGAGTGATGGGACCAGTTGCCATGATCTTCGTTTTCTGAATGTTGAGTTTTAAGCCAACTTTTTCACTCTCCTCTTTCACTTTCATCAAGAAGCTCTTTAGTTCTTTGCTTTCTGCCATAAGGGTGGTGTCATCTGCATTTCTGAGGTTACTGATATTTCTCCCGGCAATCATGATTCAGCGTGTGCTTCATCCATCCTGGCATTTCTCATGATGTACTCTGCATATAAGTTAAATAAGCAGGGTGACAATATACAGCCTTGGTTTACTCCTTTCCCAATTTGGAACCAGTCTGTTGTTCCATGTCCAGTTCTAACTATTGTTTCTTGACCTGCATACAAATTTCTCAGGAGGCATGTAAGGTGGTCTGGCATTCCCATCTCTTGAAGAATTTTCCACAGTTTGTTGTGATTCACACAGTCAAAGGCTTTGGTGTAATCAATAAAGCATAAGTAGATGTTTTTCTGGACCTCTCTTGCTTTTTTGATGATCCAACAGATGTTGGCAATTTGATCTCTGTTTTCTCTGCCTTTTCTAAATCCAGCTTGAACATCTGGAAGTTCATGGTTCGTGTACTGTTGAAGCCTGGCTTGGAAAATTTTGAGCATTACTTTGCTATGATCACATGGACCACAGCCTTGTCTAACTCAATGAAACTATGAGCCATGCCATGTAGGGCTACCCAAGACAGATGGGTCATGGTGAAGAGTTATGACAAAATGTGGTCCACTGGAGAAGGGAATGCAAACCACTTCAGTATTCTTACCTTGAGAACCCCATATAGGCTTTAGTTCTTAACTATCTGTCCTCTTTGTCCCAACTTCTCCCATCATTCTCAGTAACTGCAACATTCACATAGTCAACCACCCAGCACCCTGGTTTCTTGTTGCCTTATCTGCCCATTGCCAGGGACCACTGCCACTTCACAATCCAGAGCAGCAGTATGGGGCCCTGTATCTTGAAGATCCATGCATTCTTTTCATTTACACATCAGCACATGATTTCCAGAAGCTGACAAATCTTTAGTACAGGATGTATGTAGAAGTATATACATTTTTTTAAACTAAGAATTAGGCCTGTGCTTCATTCTTTTCAGTTTTGCTTTCCATAGAACTCACCAAGGATCAGTGATTACAAATAGGATTTTAAAGTTTAACAGTAGATTAAAAATAAACCCCAATAATACAAAAATACACATGCACAAGGTTATTCATTGCAATATTTTTTATAATTGCAAAAAACTGGAAACCACCTAAACACTCATTCCTAGGAGTGTGGCTAAATAAACTGTGGTACATCCATGAAACTGTAAATAAATATTTTTTATCTAAATAAAAAAATAATAAATATTTTGCTGCTGTAAATAAAAGTGAGAATGATATCTATAAACTGAGTTGGAGTAACACCTAAGACATAGTATACAATGAAAAAAGCAAGTACCAATGTTATATTTATAGAAAGTCACCTTTTATGTAACAAAAGGAGATATTTTCATGTGAGCACCTATACACGAATGTTTTGGTAGCAGCTATTCATAATAGCCAAAAACTGGAATCACCATAAATGTTTATGAATGGATGACCAAATTATGTTACATCCACATGATGGAATATGACTTAGCAATAAAAAGGAAGAAACTACTGATGAACATGACAACATGGTTGAATTTCAAAGGCATCGTGCTAAGTAAAAGAAGATGGTCTCAAAAGGTTATACAACCATGTGCATGCATGCTAAGTCACTTTGCCATGCCCTCCTCCAGGGGATCTTTGTGATCCAGGGTTCGAACTCATGTCGCTTATGTCTCCTGCATTGGCAACTGGGTTCTTCACCACTAGTGCCACCTGGAAGCCCCTCTATAACCATATGTTTTCATTTATATGACATTCTCAAAGGGAAAAACTATAAGAAGAGATCAGTGGTTGCCAGAGTTGAGAGTCAGGGAGGCTTTGACTGCAGACAGACAGCACAGGAGAATTCTGGGGGCTGATGGAGCAGTTCTGTATTCTGACTGGGGCTAATTATACAGATCTATACATGTGTTAGTACTCGTATAACAAATTCTATACCAAAATAAGGTAATTTTACTGTACACAAACAACAAAAAGTGTAGAGGTGGAGTTGGTGATTAAAATGTGATGAGTTCAGGGACTTCCCCAGTAGTCCAGTGCTGAGGGCTCTATGTTTCCACTGCAGGAGGCATGGGTTTGAACCCTGGTCAGAGAACTAAGATCCCACATGCCACACAGCAAGGCCAAAAAAAATGTAATGAATTTAGTCCTGTTGTAGCCACGCGTTCCAAGAAACAAACTCACTCAGAAGGTAATGCAGATAGTGAAGTACAGTTTATTACACTGGCAGGCCCAAGGCAGAGTCTCCTCTTAGTCAAGGACCCTGACCAGCATTTGTGAAAACCTTATATACCCTAAGTGTACGTGCCCAAACCCACCTCCCCAAATTCCGTGAAACTAGTCTGAACAAAGGAAGAGAAAGATACAATCAAAGTTGACCTGTGATTCATATGCCTTAAGCCTAGGTCGTTAACAGTGGACAATTATCAATAGGCCTGTGGTCATACCCCAATAAGCATAATAGAATTTATGATTCTATTTGGTTACACAGATAATTAGGGAATTCTTTTAGGCAATGGAGAGTCTAGGTATGTGCCCTGGGGTTCTTCCATCTGGGGGGTCTGATTTTCCAGTTGGTATGTCGTTTCCCTAGATACTGGGCATATAGTCCACAGTCCACCCCAAGTCTACAGTCCAGCCCAAGTCCACAGTCCAGCCCAAGATGGAGTCCTGCTTTCAAGATGGAGTTTGTTCTGTCTGTTTCCTCCTTCAGTCCTAGGTCTTCAGACATATATTAAAGATGTATCATTTCATCACCTGGACCATCTTAGTGTTATAAAAATAACAAAGAAACTAAACAAACCAGCAGTAAAGAAACTAAAAGTATTGTGTGACTACCATAAAAAAAGCCACACACACACATTGATATTTGGATTACCATGGCTTGGAAAGAAAGGCAATGCCAAAGAATGCTCAAACTACTGCACAATTGCACTCATCTCACATGCCAGTAAAGTAATGCTCAAAATTCTCCAAACCAGTCTTCAGCAATACGTGAACCGTGAAATCCCTGATGTTCAAGCTGGTTTTAGAAAAGGCAGAGGAACCAGAGATCAAATTGCCAACATCTGCTGGATCATGGAAAAAGCAAGAGAGTTCCAGAAAAACATCTATTTCTGCTTTATTGACTATGCCAAAGCCTTTGACTATGTGGATCACAATAAACTGTGGAAAATTCTGAGAGAGATGGGAATACCAGACCACCTAACCTGCCTCTTGAGAAATCTGTATGCAGGTCAGGAAGCAACAGTTAGAACTGGACATGGAACAACAGACTGGTTCCACATAGGAAAAGGAGTACGTCAAGGCTGTATATTGTCACCCTGCTT
>SJYX01002280.1:381142-428808 GCA_006410675.1 Oreotragus oreotragus
TTGGACCATAAAGAAGGCTGAGCACCAAAGAATTGATGCTTTTCAGCTGTGGTGTTGGAGAAGACTCTTGAGAGTCCCTTGGACTGCAAGGAGATCCAACCAGTCCATTCTGAAGGAGATCAGCCCTGGGATTTCTTTGGAAGGAATGATGCTAAAGCTGAAACTCCAGTACTTTGGCCACCTCATGTGAAGAGTTGACTCATTGGAAAAGACTCTGCTGCTGGGAGGGATTGGGGGCAGGAGGAGAAGGGGACGACCGAGGATGAGATGGCTGGATGGCATCACGGACTCGATGGACATGAGTCTGAGTGAACTCCGGGAGATGGTGATGACAGGGAGGCCTGGCGTGCTGTGATTCATGGGGTCGCAAAGAGTCAGACACGACTGAGCGACTGAACTGAACTGAACTGATGGCTTGGTAATGGGAGCAAACTAAATTGCACTGTGTGAAATATGTATTTACAACCTAGTTCCTGATACAGAGTAACAATTCAGCAAACATTTGTGGAATGAATAAACGAGTGAGAAAATGAAAGAAGGAAAAGGCTTACACATTTTGATATGAAACCTTGTGTCTTCAACATCATCAAAAATTTTGAAGCAGAATGGAAGTGTATTCAAACATCGCTTTAAGGTAAAATACAGTGTGCCAAGGGAGAAAAATGAAAAAGCTGTGGAAGCCACACTTTATAGTGTTCTATTTAACCACAAAGGCCAGGGCTACTGAAGTCATTGTTGACACACTTGCCAAAACTTCTGCTCAAGACATGGTGAAAATGATGACTGGGTACAAAGAATCTCTATCAGATATCACAGTTCACTTTAGAATTACACATGTGGCTGGAAATTTAAAATGGCAAACATCCAATTTCTGACAAAACTGACAGTATTTACTGAGAACTGATAAATCTACAAGCTTGTGAATCTAGCTCATCTTTTGAGTTTTTACCATGGCTGCGAGAGCCGGGCCGGCGCACTCAGTGCAGGCGAGAGGAGCTACCCCACGTCCGAGGTCAGGGGCAGCAACCTAGAGTGCCAGGCTGCGACAGNGACTGAGCGACTGAACTGACTGAACTGAACTGAACTGATGACCAGTGCCTTCTTCTTGGCAAAACTCAGTTAGCTTTTGGCCTTCTTTGTTTTGTAATCCGATGCCAAACTTACCTGTTACTCCGGGTATCTCTAGACACTCTAATTTTCCATTCCAATCCACTATGATGAAAAGGACATCTTTTTTGGTGTTAGTTCTAGAAGGTTTGGTAGATCTTCATAGAATCAGTTAACGTCAGCTTCTTTGGCATCAATGGTTGGAGCATATACTTGGATTACTGTGATGTTGAATGGTTTGCCTTGGAAATGAATTGAGATCATTCTGTCATTTTTGAGATTGCACCCAAGTACTGCATTTCTACTCCTTTGTTGATTATGAGGGCTACTCCATTTCTTCTATGGGATTCTTTTCCACAGTAGTGGATATAATGGTCATCTGAATTTAATTTGTGCATTCTTGCCCATTTTAATTCACTTATTCCTAAGATGCTGATGTTCACTCTTGGCATTTCTTGCTTGACCATATCCAATTTACCTTGAATCATGGACCTAACATTCCAGGTTCCTATGCAGTATTGTTCTTTATAGCATCGTATTTTACTTACCACCAGAAACATCCACTGCTGAGCGTCATTTCCGCTTTGGTTCAGCTGCTTCATTCTTTCTGGAGCTATTAGTAATTGTCCTCTGCTCTTCCCCAGTAACATATTGGACACCTTCCAACCTGAGAGGCTTATCTTCTGGTGTCATATCTTTTTGCCTTTTTATACTATTCATGAAGAGTTGACTCATTAAAGACTCTGATGCTGGGAGGGATTGGGGACAGGAGGAGAAGAGGACGACAGAGAATGAGATGGCTGGATGGCATCACTGACTCGATGGACATGAATCTGAGTGAACTCTGGGAGTTGATGATGGACAGGGAGGCCTGGCATGCTGCAATTCATGGGGTCGCAAAGAGTCGGACACGACTGAGCGACTGAACTGAACTGAACTGAACTGATGGGGTTCTCGTGGCAGCAATACTGGAATGGGTTGCCGTAAGTCAGCTCTTCACATCAGGTGGCCAAAGTATTGGAACTTCAGCTTCAGCATTAGTCCTTCCATTGACTATTCAGGATTAATTTCCTTTAGGATTGACTAGTTTGATCTCCTTGCAGTCTGAGGAACTCTAGGAGTCTTCTCCAACACCACAGTTCAAAAGCATCAATTCTTCAGCACTCAGCTTTCTTTATGGTCCAACTCTCACATCCATATATGACTATTGAAAAAAACATACAGACCTTTCTCAGCAAAATAATGTCTCTGCTTTTTTCTTTAATTAAAAATTTTTTACATTATTTGTTTTAATTGAAGGCTAATTACTTTACAATATTGTAGTGATTTTTGCCATACATTGACATGAATTAGCCCATGGGTGTACATGCGTCTGCCCTCCTGAACCCCCTCCTACCTCCCTCCCCACTATCTAGGTTGGTCATAGCTTTTTTCCAAGGAGCAAGCGTCTTTTAATTTCATGGCTGCAGTCACTATCTGCAGTGATTTTGGAGCCCAAGAAAATAAAGCATTCCACTGTTTCCATTGTTTCCCCATCTATATGTCATAAGTGATGGGATCGGATACCATGATCTTAGTTTATTGAATGTTGCATTTTAAGCCAGCTTTTTCACTCTCCTCTTTCTCTTTCATCAAAAAGCTCTTTAATTACTCTTTGCTTTCTGCCATAAGAGGTGTGTCATCTGCATATCTGAGGTTATTGATATTTCTCCCGGCAATCTTGATTCCAGCTTGTGCTTCATCCAGCCTGGCATTTCGCATGACGTACTCTGCATATAACTTAAATAAGCAGGGTGACAATATACAGCCTTGACGTACTCCTTTCACCATTTGGAACCAGTCTGTTGTTCTATGTCTGGTTCTGTTTCTTCTTAAACTGCATACAGATTTCTCAGGAAGCAGATAAAGTGGTCTGCTATTCTCATCTCTTTAAGAATTCTTCACAATTTGTTGTGATCTACAGAGTCAGAGGCTTTAGCAAAGTCAATGAAGCAGAGTAGATGTTTTTCTGGAATTCTCCTGCTTTTTCTATGATCAAACAGATGCTGGCAATTTAATCTCTGGTTCCTCTGCCTTCTTCTAAATCCAGCCTGAACATCTGGAAGTTCTCGGTTCACATACTGCTGAAGCCTGGCTTGGAGAATTTTCAGCATTACTTTGCTATCATGTGAAATGAGTGCAGTTGTGTGATAGTTTGAACATTCTTAGGCATTGCCCTTATTTGGGACTAGAATGAAAATTGACATTTTCCAGTCCTGTGGTCACTGCTTAGTTTTCCAAATTTGTTGGCATCTTGAGTACAGCACTTTAACAGCATCAGTTTTTATGATTTGAAATAGCTCAGCTGGAATTCTATCACCTCCACTAGCTGCTGGATCATATGGCAATTCTATTTTTAGTTTTTTGAGGAACCTCCATAGTGTTTTCCATAGTGGCTGTACCAATATTCATTCTCACCAATGGTGTAAAAAGGTTCTCTTTTCTCCACATCCTTTTCAGCATTGATTATTTGCAGACTTTTTAATGATGGCCATTCTGACCAGTGTGAGGTGGTACCTCATCATAATTTTGACTTGCATTTCTCTAATAATTAGCAATGATGAGCGTCTTTTCCTGTGCCTGTTGGCCATCTGTATGTCTTCTTAGGAGAAATTTCTATTTAGGTCTTCTGCCCATTCTTTGATTGGGTTTTTTTTTATTGTTGTTGTTATTGAATTGTATGAGCTGTTTTCATATTTTGGAAATTAGACCCTTATCAGTAACATGATTTGCAAATAGTTTCTCCCATTCCATAGGCTGTCATTCCATTTTGTTTATGGTTTCCTTTGATGTGCAAAAACTTATAAGCTTAATTAGATCCCATTTGTTTATTTTTTGCTTTTATTTCTATTGCCTTGGGAGACTGACCTAAGAAAACATTGGTACGATTTATGTCAGAGAATGTTTTGCCTATGTTCTCTTCCAGGCATTTTATAGTGTCTTGTATTTAAGTCTTCAAGCCATTTTGAGTTTATTTTTGTATATGGCATGAGGTTGTGTTTTAGCTTCATTGATTTACATGCACCTGTCCAAATTTCACAGCACCACTTGCTGAAGAGGATATTTTTGTTTTGATAAAGTTTCAGTTTTACAGAAAAATTGCAAGAAGAGTACAAGGAGCTACAGTCTTTGATCCATTTGTTTGCATTTTTGTCTTATTTATATTCTGGTTCATGTTCTCGCTCTCTCTCCCCTCATTTAAAAAGCAAGTTGGAGACGTGATGTCCCTTTACTCCTAAATACTGCAGTGTGCATTTTCCAGCAAGACATTCTTCTACTGAGCACAGTTCAGTGAACACAATCAGGAAATTAAACACTAACAGTACTATTATCAGAGAAGGAAATGGCAACCCACTCCACTTTTCTTGCCTGGAGAATCCCGTGGCCAGAGAAGCCTGATGGGCTGCTGTCCATGGGGTTGCACAGAGTCGGACATGACTGAAGCAACTTAACAGCAGCAGCAGTACTACTATTTCATCAATTGTTCCCAAAATATCCTTACTTTTTTTTTCCCTCCCTGAGTCCAGGATTACTTCCAAGATAATGTACAAAAATTAGTGTTTAATCTATTTATTTTCCTTTATTCTGGAACATTCAGTTCAGTTCAGTTCAGTTNAGGTGGCCTTCTTTTTCTTGTCTCTTCATACATGGAGAGTAGAGACAGAAACAAGCTCTCCTCACACTCTTCATAGCAAGGGCACAAATACTATCCTGTGGTCTCTGCCCTCAGGATATTATCTCTCACAGTTCCTGTCTCCAACTATCAGCACACTGGGGAAAAGAATTTCGACATACAAACTTTGAAGGCATACAAATGCAGTCCATAACACTAGCCAAGGGTCTCCCTTGAATTTTTCACATTAGAACTTAACTTGGGAAAGTCTGAGTTCAAGGAAACCAGGAAATTATATTTCCTATATGGTGGATAAAGGCAGGCTGAGATAATGAAGCCAATGAAGAAAATGAAAAAAAAAGGTTTGAGACAGTGAGAATTGAAAGCATTGACAATTTGTCCTGATTGATTCCAAGACAAGCTGCACTCCAGCATTTTCTGTGGTTTGGCTGGTCAGTAAATTTCCCTTCTCCCTAGGCAATCAAAATTGGTTTTCCAATACACTTTTCTAAAATAATGTTTTCATGGTAGCAGGTAGGCTTGTTGGTCCACTAAAAACAATGGAAGGTATCTGGAGGTCCACTAAAAACAATGGAAGAAAGGCAATAGGAATAGGGGATAGATGTTGTAAGGCATCATAGACCATTGTACATGTATTAATAATACATCATGTACATTGTACATTAGGAGGAAGTTGAGGATTTTATGACTAAATGACTAGAAGGAGGGCTCAGAACTATCAAATGCTATACAGTTATTATATAAAATAAAGGCTGAAAAATATCAGCTTTATTATTAACAGTTAATTTGTGGGAGCTGAGTCAGTGCAGTGGTAGTTAAGATACCAGATTGCAAACTGAGAAAAACCAAATGATAGATAAACATCTAGAAATCATGATGAAAATCATCTCTCTTGTTCTTTTTTTTAAAGAAATATAGCTTTAAAGAAATAAAGATAAAATTGTAGGTATAGGAGTACAGGGAATTAGGGGAGGATTATTAAGCATAATTTTATAGAAATGGAAAATAATTTCTTACACATTAAAAAATTTATTTATTTGTCTCATCTCATATTCACATTTCTTGTATGTGTGCAGTGCACATGGCTATAATTTAACTCAGAAATGTAAAAATATTTCCCTGCTTTTCAGAATATTCATCTCAGGATGAGTTAAATCAGGAGCAATTTTCTGAGAACATGACTTTTTCACCTTAACAAATTATAAGGGAAATATACTTTCTTGGGTACTATCCAATATGATTAACATAATGAAATGTAATATCTGTGAGAACATCTATTTTCCTCTGCCTATTACTTTATGTTTCCTGAAACTCTGGCACTCCTCTAAAATGTTTGCTATCAGTTAGAGACAGAATACATTTTTAGAAATTAATAACAATCATCAGTGACACACTCCTTTGTCTTAGTTATATGTTTTATTACCTTACATTCTCTTAGGTGATCAATTTTTTCTAAATGATGCTAGAACACTTCATACAAGGTCTTCCCTAAAGTTCCTTATGGTGAATGTGCCATTTTAAAGCTCACTATTATTATTTTTAAAGCAGGTACATAAAAATTGTTAGTTTCTCCTGAGTGATGGAGATTGATGACAGGTGGCTAGTGGTAAAGAACCACCTGCCAATGCAGGAGACTAGAGACATGAGTTTGATCCCTGGGTAGGGAAAATCCTCTAGAGGAGGGCATGACAACTCATTCCAGTATTCTTGCCTGGAGAATTCCATGGACAGAGGAGCCTGGTGAGCTACAGTCCATGGAGTTGCAGAGTTAGACATGACTGAAGTGACTTCACACACACACACACACACACACACCACTCCATGCACACACCAACACACACACACATCCCTGTGTAACAGAGATTGATGGCTAAGCCAAATAACTGTGTTTTTTTTTTTTTTCCTTTTATCAGATCAAAAGACCTCTCAAGTTTTTAGATGGGCACATGGCCACTCGAAGTAAATCTTTTATTTCCCAAACTTATTTGTTCCAAGAGATTGACATGTGACTAATTTTGATCCAATGGCACAAATAGAAATAGTCTATGGAAGTTCCCTGGGTCTTCCCTTAAATAACACGTGCTGCTTGCCTTTTTTCCTTTCTCTTCATTCCTTCCTCAGCCCTACTATTACTATAAGGTATTATTATATTTTTAGCTACTATCATATGCCATGAGGACAAAAGCCATACCTTAGAAATCAGAAATAATCATCTGGAATGAGCTGGCTCCCAGAAAAATGTGGGGAGCAGAGCTAACATGCCACCCCTGAACTTTTTATCCCTAAATTCTTGCATGAGCTAGAAGTAAAGTTAAGCCACTGTTGGTGGTCTTTGCAATTTATGACTGAATTTTAAGTGAAAAATCATGATTCTCCTTATGAAATTTTACAACTAAGTGTAGAATAATATGCCTTTTAAGCAAAATAATTTATAATTGCTATCATATTTCTGCTGCAATTTCCTAGTCATATTTTAATATTTTCTTTAAATGATTCTTTTGAAATATTATGTACATGGAGAAAAATTTGCAATTATTAAGGGAATTTAGCTGTACCTAGAGTTAGCTGTCAGACCTCTCCACCATGACCCGCCCGCCTTGGGTTGCCCTTCAGGCATGGCTTGGTTTCATTGAGTTAGACAAGGCCCTGGTCCTAGTGTGATTAGATTGACTAGTTTTCTGCGAGTATGGTTTCAGTGTGTCTGCCCTCTGATGCTCTCTTGCAACACCTACCATCTTACTTGGGTTTCTCTTACCTTGGGCGTGGGTTGTCTCTTCACGGCTGCTCCTTACCTTGGACGAGGGGTATCTCCTTACCGCCGCAGTTCCTGACCTTCAACGTGGGACAGCTCCTCTAGGCCCTCCTGNCCGCCTTGGGTTGCCCCTCAGGCATGGCTTGGTTTCATTGAGTTAGACAAGGCCCTGATCCTAGTGTGATTAGATTGACTAGTTTTCTGCGAGTATGGTTTCAGTGTGTCTGCCCTCTGATGCTCTCTTGCAACACCTACCATCCTACTTGGGTTTCTCTTACCTTGGGCGTGGGTTGTCTCTTCATGGCTGCTCCTTACCTTGGACGAGGGGTATCTCCTTACCGCCGCAGTTCCTGACCTTCAACGTGGGACAGCTCCTCTAGGCCCTCCTGCGCCTGCGTAGCCCCTGCTCCTCGGGTTGCTCCTCCATTACTTCAGCTTTTCTTTTTGTGTCTTGACCTTAACATTTTAAAAGAGTATGAGCCAGTTATTTTGTAGAACATCTTTCAGTCTAGGTTTGTTTCATATTTCCTCATGATTAGATTCAAGTTATAAATTTTTGACAGGAATATCACAGAATTAGTGGTGTGTCCTTCTCCCAGTATTCCAATCGCAGATACATGATATTAAATATTGGTTTATACCAATATAGCAATGTTATGGTTCAAGACCTGAAGTGGTTTCTGCTACTGTGAAGTTATTTTTTTCCTTTGTAATCAGTAAGTCATTGAGGAGCATATTTTGCAACTCCGTAACTATTCTGTCTTTTTGTCAAACTTTTACCTATCAGTTTTCTACCTCAATGAGGGCCCCATTAAGCAGACTTCTGAGTCCTTTCAACATGATTCTTTGAGTATTTCTTTGGGGCTTCCCAGGTGGCTCAGTGGTAAAGAATCTGTCTGCCAATACAGGAAACACAGGAGATGCAGGTGTGATCCCTGGGTCGGAAAGATCCCCTGGAGGAGGGAATGGCAATCCACTCCAGTATTCTTGCCTGGAGAATTCCATGGACAGAGGAGCCTGACACCCTGCAGTCCATGGGGCCACAAATAGCTGGACACGACTGAACAGTCTTGCTTGTTGGCTACCTTACCTTTGTCATTTTGGCGTTCTGCTATAGTGAAGTAGTTCCCTTTACCTCCATTTATCCATTTGCTTATTATTTTATTTGTTTGCTTGTTTGGCTGGTCTTAGCTGCTGCACGTGGGATCTTTGTCATGTCACTTGAGGTCTTTCACTGAGGGAACGGACTGTGGACTTGTTTGCTCCATGCTCCATGGTATATGTGATCAGTTCTCGGATCAGGGATCAGACACACAGTCCCTGCACTGCAGGGTGGATTCTTAACCACTGGACCACCAGGGAAATCCCCATTTACTTATTTATCAAACCTGCGTCCCCTGCATTGAAAGGCATGTTCCCGGACTACCAGGGAAGTCCCTTAATATTATTTATGCTAGTGTGAGATGATAGCAGATTGGGCCAATGGGAGCCCCATTCAGCTGCCTTCTGAGTCCTTTCAACATGATTGAGTATTTCTTTACTTCTTGGCTCAGTGCTAGGCTCACCCTTTACTTTTCCTGTCCTCAACCCTGGAGTAAGTCACTTCTCAAGGATTCCTGGTTCCTTCATTGGGGAATGGTATTTAGAAACCAAGATCTGGGGGTTAAATTGCTTGTTCCTACTGTATCATTTCTTTTAGTCCCTTTTAGCAGACAGAAATAATTTTATTACCTATATATAAATATAGAAATAGAGGCATAGATATATATTAGAAATATAGTGTGTGTGTATATATATATACAGAGAGAGATATTAGACATAGATATATAGTTATACTGATAACCCCAATTCCAATGCAAAAAAACGCCTTTTCTTTATCTGTAATTTCTTTCTCCAACAGCTAGAAGTCTGTTTCCCATTTACCTCATGCCCAAGAATATACAGATTGTGGTTTTAGAATTGCTAATTCCTAGCAGTGCTAGAAGTCAACCTAATTAGGGTTTGGTTTGTTTACAATTTTTTAGGTAAAAGTTACATGCACTGAAGTGAACAAATCCTAAGTATGCAGTTCAACAGCTTTTGACAAATAGGTACGCCCATGGAACCCACTCTTCTCTCAATAGTGGTACATTCATCTCTGTATGTTCTCAGAAAGTTCGTTCGAGTTTCTTCTCAATTAGTCCTCCCACCACCTGAGGCAAACAGTGTTCCTGTATTTTGCTTAGTCCGAAGACATGAGCTTCTTGGTTTTGAGCCCCGTCTTCATCCTGTGCTCTTTTTCCCCGCTGACTCTCATGCCACCTCAGTGCCTGGACTGAGAGGTTCTCATGTCTGCTCTTCCTTAGCAATCCCAGATTTGATTTCCAATTCCTCCTCTAGCCTTTTTCAGTTCCTTGGTACCAGTGAATCTGCTGCTTCTGTGGAGTAGATGCTGCTTTGGTTCCTGCACTAATTTGTATTTCTCATTCCTTCTGGATTTTTGACCTTGTTCCAAGGGATGTCTGGCCTGGAATGTGTTTCCAGGACAATACAATTTATGAATGATAGTTTCAGTAAAAGGCTCCACACCCCACACTTGGCAATATCTTCCTGTCTTATCCTGCTCGATGCCTGGATTCTGAGGCATACCTATTCCTCTGTTCCTAAAGCTTGCTTCCTTATTCCAGTTGGGTGACAGTCACAGTTCTCCCTTCACAGTGACAGCTGGAGCCAACAGCTGGTGAGGCTTTTCTCACAAGGGTACCTTGTGAGCATGACTGTGATAGACAGAAACCATGTGTCTTGTGGGTGTTTAGTAAATGTGAAACCACTCAGCCCACCACTAAGACCTGGCACCTGGCCAGAGTCAGGGGCATAGTCAGAGAAGGTGGATAGACCCTGTGTACCCTGTAAATGCGTAATGAATAACTCCCTTTCAGTAGTACTCAGCCTAGCCAGATCTATAGTGTGTAGGCGAAAACTAAGGTGAGGCCCCAGAACCAGAAAGGCACACTCGTATTAATATTAAGGAAACAGTGAGGCTATAATAGCTCATTTTCCCGGCTCCCTAATGAAAGGAGTTAAGTGTGATACAATCATAAGGGCTTCTGAAAAGGCTCCTTCACATGAAGGTACTTAGCTCCACCCTTCACGTTGGCCCTTGATTATATTAGCAGTTTAATAAGCAGTTGCTTGTTTGGATTTTTGTGTGCTTGGATTGCCCTGAGCAGGGCTAGAAGCTTCTTGAGGGAGATGACAGTGTTGTGCATTTTTCTGTTTTCCTCTTGCCTCAGCACCAGCTCCTGGTCAGGTGACAGGACGTGTTCAGTAGATACTTCTGTACTGAACTGAGTCTTCTTAGTGTTTTGTTGAAAGTTTTAGTATCATTTTAGGTTTAAAGGATTTAAGCAATTTCAATATTTAACAGGGGCTTATTTGACTTAATTTCAATATACAGTCATTAAAATAAATAGAAACAATAGAGAGAGGTAATAGTGTGTACATCACCAAATTGGGCTGAAACATACATTCAGACTTTAGTAGCACTGAGTAACAGCAGTCTGGAATCCCAGCTGGGAAAGGGTGGGTCCCAGGCAATGTGTGGCTACCCCCTGGGTGAAACTACAGATTGCCGCTTTGGGGGCTACCATTTATAATCTCAGGTTGCATACTGATATCATCATCAGTTTGTATGCAAAAATGCAGCTCTGGTTTAACTGTTACAATGCTGTTTATTTAACCTTGTGAGTTATAAGACTTCTTTGACCCCAGGGGGCTGGTCAGGCCTCCAGGGGCTTGAGGATTCCAAGACCTACTCCCTTTCTAATCTGAAGTGTCACCTGACTTGTTGATAACAATTGGTGTGCTTGCAAACAGGCATGTAGTCCAGGCAAGGTCCAGGCAAGGTCAGAAGTCTGTCAGAGGCCTGCTCCTCTACTTCAGAACCCTGAACAAGACTACCTCCACTTTAATTTCCCTAACTCGACTTAGTTACCTTAGTGAGACCTTTCCAGTGTATCCCCGTTCCCAGTGTAGTACCAAGCGCAGAATAGGCATTCAGATTGGCTGAATAAGTCATGAGCTAATTCCATTAAAGTTGTTACTGAATCAAAGAATCATTCCTTTTAGGAGTCTGCATTTTTTGGAGAGGACAACAATGAAGGGGCAAATGCTTAATAACTCAAGTGGAAGTAATCTCAGAGTGGAATTACAGGCAACAAAGAGTCTGGATGGCATAAAGGGGTCATTCTATTCTGCTGGTTGACCCCTTTTGCTGCTTGTCTTTCTTGAGTTTTCTCTCCTATTCAATTCTTATTTGATTATTTTGGCCCATCAGCAAATTGGCTGTCACAGCTTCTTCTAAGGGGCCCTGTAGACACCAGAATCTCCTAGTGGTAAAACTTCTAAAGTGATCCCTGCTAGCAATACTGTGGAGGTTGGCACCAGCAGGCAGGCAGCCAGTGGCTCTGTAGGGCTATATCCCCTTTTTGTCAGGTGACACACATTCTGGGACTTGGTTCCAACTCTTTTGCTCAGGTGCCTAGCTTTGTAGGATCTACATCTGCTATGCCTACCAGTGCTGACCTGACCTCATTCAAGCTCATGTGTCTTAACTGAGATGATCTTAATTCTCTGCTTCCTAATGAGTCTACCTGCGGCTGGTTCTGGTAAGATGGAAAGTAATTTGGCCCTCATCTCAAATTTATGGTTAGCCTCCTACTGGGGCCACTGCACAACCCTCTAGTCATTATATGCAGGACAAGGCCAGGGAAACATAGGCCATTCAGAACCCCATGTAGAACTCTAACCAGATGAGCTGGACTGGGCCACAACTGAAGTGGATCATTTTGATCCAAAGTCAATGGTTCTCTGTCAGCCTTGGCTTCAAGTAGAGTCATTTGGGAAAACTTTAAAAGATTCTCATGTCCAGACCCCATCTCCTGAGCCTCTGATTTAGTTAGATTGAGATATATCTCAGTTGGTAAAGAATCCCCCTGTAATGCAGGAGACCCCGGTTTGATTCCTGGGTCAGGAAGATCCTCTGGAGAAGGGATTGGCTACCCACTATTGGCTACCCGATATTGTTGGGCTACCCTTGTGGCTCAGCTGGTAAAGAATCCGCTTGCAATGCAGGAGACCTGGGTTTGATCCCTGGGTTGGAAAGATACCCTGGAGAAGGGAAAGGCTACCCACTCCAGTATTCTGGCCTAGAGAAGTCCATGGACGTTATAGGCCATGGGGTCACAAACAGTCTGACACGACTGAGTGACTTTCTCTCACTCACTCAAAGGCCGGAACTTGCTTATTCTTTCTTATGATGAGCTTTTATATAAGTGCTAAAGTACTTTTGTACCAAAAAAAGCTACGAGGCCATCACTAGTACATTTGAATTTATTATTACAAATTTTTGTTATAAAGTTTGATTGTTGTGCAGTGTTCCACGGAGCACATATGTTTTACCAATCACCTGCCATTGTTGAACATTCAGTTTGTTTCCAAGTTTTATCTATTATAAAAAGGAAACATAATTAAAGCAATCTTCCTATGCATTTTCCTATTTGCGGCATTTTATATTTCATTAGGAGAAATTCCCAGGGGTTTTATTACTGGATAAAATAGTATGAAAATATTTTAGACTCTTGATATTGCCCAATTGCTCTTTGAAAGGCTCTTAACCAATTTGCACTCATTCCAGAATGGATGAAAATTTCCATTTTACCCAGCATGGGCCACTTGCTAATGTAACAAAGCATTTATTCTTTATTTCAATGTGTGTGTCTATATTTGAGGTTTATATTTTAAGAAAACCTCCCCAAGAGAACAGCAGTAGTCTTGACTAAAAGTTGGCCAAGCGCTGAGTCCCTTTTCTTTGGCCCCTGGAGAGCTTGTGGCAAAGGCCCAGGAAAAGAACCCCAAGGAAATATGCACTAAAGAAAAGAAGCCTCCCTGCTAAGGCTTCAGGCCAAATGGGCACCTCCTAGGGAGGGGCCCTTCTCCTCCGGCTGCCTTGGGTTGGAAGTGACCCAAAGAACCAAAAGCACATGACCCCAAAGAGAAAAATCTGTTATGCATATCCAGGAGCTGCCAAAATTCTGGGTGAATCTACTCCTCGGTCCTTGATCCTGACTCATAGAAGCCTCTGGCTGTGCTGACCATGCCCAGCAGATGTGCCTCCTCCATACCCCACCCCTGTAGCCTTGATTTTTTTTTATTTTCATTTTTTAAATTGATGCTATGTATTTATTTTTTATTTGGCTGCATGGGATCTTCTTTTTTTTAATCACTAAAGAGCTACTGGTACAGCATAAATAATAAAAACAGAAATGCCAAATTTGGAATGCTCCCCCTTACCTACTTCAATTCCCTTTCCTAGATGTAACCTGGTGAATGTGCATTCTTCTAGATCATTTACCAGTACTGGCATGTGGGAGACTGTGGGGGTGAGCATACAGGATTTTTTAAATATATAAATGGAATCATGCTTTATGTAGTTGTCTCCAGCTTGCCTTTATCATTTAACATTAAAGTGTAGACCATTTTCTGTGTTATTTAACGTAGAGCTGCCTCGTTATTTTCATGGCTGTATGATAACCCATTGTATGTAACGACAGCATCATTTAACACATTTTGCCACTGGAGGCTTTGCTTGCTTCTCATTTCTCTGTGACGACAATGCCGCAGTGAATTCCTCTGGGTCCATGTTGTTGTGCCATCTACTGACTTTGAGTGTTGCCACTGCCAGAAAACTCCTGGCTCCAACTATTCATACCCCGGGGTATCTCTGCTCCTCTGGGACTCAGTTAAACCCTGGAGGAGCACCACCAGGCTCAGTCCTGACCTCTGCTCCCGCCCTATTGTTTTGCTGTTGTGGTCACAGTACACCTTATGGCCCAACTTCCAGAGTCCTGACAATCCCACCACATCAAAGTGAAAGTGTTGGTCATTCGATTGTGTCCAACTCTTTGCGACCCCATGAACTGTAGCCCACCAGGCTCCTCTGTTCATGGAAGTCGCCAGATAAGAATACTGGAGTGGGTTGCCATTCCCTTCTCCAGCGGATCTTCCCAACCCAGGGACTGAACCTGGGTCTGCCGCACTGCAGGTGGAGTCTTTACCATCTGAGCCACCAGGGAAGCTCACCACATCATGGAAAGGTGCAAAAAATACAGCTAGTGTCCCTCTGACCATTGGGAGGGAAAAAGAAGGCCAGCTACTCCAAATGCAATCAAGCTGGAGGAGGTATCAAAGTGGTTTTTAAGGTTTCCACTCTTACATCCCGAGATGGAGTGAGAGTCCGAAACAGCAGTAATCACTGACGTAGGAGACAGAAGCAGCTGAAGTGGTGAGAGAAACTCTCCAAAGCAGCAGAGGGAGCCAGGGTGTGTGTGTGTGTAGCCAGCCTGTGTGTGTGTGTAGCCAGCCTGTGTGTGTGTGTGTGTAGCCAGCTTGTGTGTGTGTGTGTGTGTAGCCAGCCTGTGTGTGTGTGTGTGTAGCCAGCTTGTGTGTGTGTGTGTGTGTAGCCAGCTTGTGTGTGTGTGTGTGTGTGTGTGTGTGTGTGTGTGTGTGGAGCCCTAGACCTAATGTCCTTGGCCCACGGATGAAGATAGCCAATCCTTGATCTAACATGTTGTTGTACTTTTGTCCTTTTAAGATTTTCAAGCCCCCTCATCCTGTTAGAAGCAATAAGGGCTGATGAGAAGCAGGCTGTACTCTGGGCAACAGGAAATCTGGTTCCATTTATGAGTTCATCAGGCCCTGCCATAGAATTTTGAACAGCTTCGGTTTGCTGCCCCGTGTTTTGTGTTTTGAGATTCTCTTGTCTAGAGGTGCCATCTGCATCTTTGGGATGCAGGGGTTAGATTTCTTGTTCTGTTTTCCCTGCAAGGTAGTGCTAGTGTTAACAGCAAGACAGGCAGGGAAGCTTTGCCATCTGGAGATGTTCGCTGGGTTTGACTCACCTGCTTGCATGTCTCCTGTTTTACTTTCTGGACACCCAGAATGAACATATGTTTGTAGTAGTGCAGGCTGGGGATGAACTTCCTGTGGGGCAGCCCTCCTGAAATGTATTTTTGCACGCACAAATGCAAAGGCAGATGTTGACCTGCTCTCTCAACCCTTTGAGAACTCTCTGGGGAATGGTGATGTGGTCACTGCTGGAGTCGAGCAACAAACAAGTCTGCTTTCATCAGGGATGAGCCACATTTGAGCAGTAGTAAAGTTGCTCATGGAAAAGTTATTTAACTTTTTATATACAGCTTGGTGAATTTGTGCAAATTGACACACCTGTCCCACTCAGATGACTACTACCTAGGCCCAGAAGTAGAACATTACCGGCACCCCAGTAGACCCCTGTGTCCCCGTCCCAGTTACTAGTAGTGGTATAACCTCTAACGTGTCCGACTCTTTGCAATCCCATGGACTGTAGCCTGCCAGGCTCCTCTGTCCATGGAATCAAACCCGGGTCTCCTGCATTGCAGGAAGATTCTTTACCATCTGAGCTAACAGGGAAGCCCCATAACTTCAAATATTTTGTATGAATTTTGCTGCTTTGTACTTTATATAATTTGTGAAATTTTTTACATTTTGCATAAATCTTGTTCATTTATTCTCATTACCACATGGAATTCACGATAGAAATATACCACGGTCTACTTATCCATTCTGTGTTGGTTGGACTTGGGGTTGGTTTCCCTTTGGGGCCAGTTCACGTAATTCTGCTATGAACAGTATTGCATATGCTTTCAGTGCCTGTGTGCATGCGTTTCTGCTGTATACATTCCTCCAAGTGGAATTGCTGGGTCATGGGGTTTGCGTACATTCAGCTTTTAATAGACCTTGGAAACAGCAGTGCTGAGGGTTAGGAATGTATTTTTGATAGGGGACAGAGCACAGGGCTATCGGGCCCCAGGCATCTAGTCCCCTCCCAGGCTTAAATTATAGGGAGCCAGAGCAAATCATTCACCCTCTGTGTTTCCTCAGCTTTAAAGTGGAAATAATCAGTACCTGCTCTGTTCCTTGCTGTGGGTGGGAAAGCCCTCGCTGCAAAATCTCAAGTTGCATGAACGAAGCTGTCATTAACATGGAAGCAGGGGAAGGAGGCTTTTAATTATTAACGAGAACTAAAGAACAACTATACTTATGTGAATTTCCATTTCCAATTAAAAACCCAGAGATTAGATTAACTGCTCTGCTAGGCCCAGTGGTTTTGCCAGAGGGGCCTGTAGTATTATTCTCTCAAACCCAAACACAGAGAGTAACCTCCCAAGCCTGCCTCCTCTGTATCTTACCAGAAGATTCCTTACCTGCTTGGAGGCCCAGTGATTTAGTCGCTAAGTCGTGTCCAGCTCTTTGCGACCCAGTGGACTGTAGCCCACCAGGCTCCTCTGTTCATTGAATTCTCCAGGCAAGAATACTGGATGGGTTGCCAGTTCCTTCTCCAGGGGGTCTTCCCCTCCAGGGGATCGAATCGAATCTGGGTCTCCTGCCGTGCAGGTGGATTCTTTACCAGCTAAGTCATGGGGTCTCCCTAGTTCTTCCTCTCATTCCCCACATGCCTCAACTTCCTCCTTTTCTCTGCATCAGCCTGGATCTTCTTGATCTGAAAAAACCGTTTAGTGTGGCTCTGCCTAACCGCACCAGGGAAGCCCAAGGACATGTGCATTCTTAATTGGAAGTCATGTCAAAACCTCTTCCGTCCTATTGGTTCCCAAGCAGATGGTCACACAAGTAGGTGGCAGTGCCCTCTTCTGGCCAAAGCCAGACTTGCATGGCTGTGGCTAAGGGGAGACGCTTGTGATTGGGGTGCAGGGGCTGGTCGTCCACTTGGGAGCAGGCACATCTCAGGGTTAGTCTTGTGATAGTGGATCACATTTGGGAATCCACCCTCTCTTTCCTCTTTAAAAAGGAAAGATCACAACTGTGATAGTTAATTTTATGTATGGTTAACATTTAAATCTGTACTTTTCTACCTTCAAAATGCAAGTGGGCCTTTATCCTTAAGAGCAAATACTGAGGTTTCCCAAAGAAATTCTGCTTCATGGCTACAACAAAGAAACTCTGTGTTTCTAGTGTACAGATTTTAAATTCGATACTACAACGTCAAAACTTTTCCCTGAATTTTCAACCTGCCCTACAAATTCCAGACTTGTCAGAGCCCACAGTCACGTGAGCCAGATCCTTAAAATAAAACTGTGTGTGTGTATGTGTGTACAGCTGACCCTTGAATAATGTGGAGTTTGAAGAGTGAAAGTGTTAGTTGCTCAGTCGTGTCTGATTCTTTGCAACCTCATGCCTGTACCCTCCAGGCTCCTCCATCCATGGAATTCTCCAAGCAAAAATACTGGAGTGGATTGCCATTTTCTTCTCCAAAGGATCAAACCCAGGTCTCCTACACTGCAGTCAGACTGTTTACTGCCTGAGCCACCAGGGAAGAGGAAACCACTATTATGTCACAAAAGTAAGTTCAGTAAATCTTGGTAATTATTTGAAACAGCAAAATTATTCTTTTAAGTCAATATGAGGCTTCCATAAAATGTAATCTTCATCATACAACTTATCATCAATTAACAGTTGTTTGCCTTCTGACAATTTAGAAAAACTTTCACAAGATTATTTAATTGGTCAAAATCTGTTATTTTTTTTAATAGTGAAAACTTTTATACTTGGAATTAGCTGGCTGGACTCAGTTTAGATGATCCCAATTTGGCAGGCAACATCCAAAGCACCATAGGAGCCAGTCAAACATATGCCTTCTTCTCTTCATTAGGCCTGACCAAGGTGTTGACCTCAGCCACATCAGTGTCGTAGAGCTTCTTCACATCCTGTTTCATGTGGTGCTTATTGGCCTTGACATCCACAGTGAACACCAGTGAGCTGCTGTCTTCTGTTTCCTTCGCAGTTGATTTGGTGGTGAGGGGGAACTTGATGACATAGTGGTCAAGCTTGTTTCTCCTAGGGGCGCTCTTCCGAGGATATTTGGGCTGTCTCGTGAGCTGCAGTGTTTTGGGCCTTAGGAAGGTGGGTTATGTCCAGATCTTTTTTGTGTGTGGCTGTGGGCGCCTTTCAACACTGCTTTCTTAGCCTTCGAAGCCTTTGCTTTGGCTTCAGCTTTGGAGCAGCAGGGGCTTGCTTCCTTGCCCTCAATGCCATCTTATATATATATATATGTGTGTGTGTGTGTGTGTATTGTGTTTCCTTCAGTGATTCATCAGAAGGACCCATGAGACCTGGTAGCAGGTTATACTCACTGAGATTTATGATAGCAAAGATTCAGAGCAAAAGCAGCAGGAGGAAGATATGCATTAGTGGGATCCAGAGAGAGTCAACCCAGGCTTCCCATGTCCGTCCTTGTCTGAGGTCACACAGGAGTGCTCTTTCACTGTTGACTGTGGACTCATCTGTGAACTGTCTTTGCCCCTAGAAGCCTTGTGAGTCTCAGAGTCCAGAGTTTTTATGGGGAGCTGGTCACACAGGTATATCCTCTTAAGCAACCAACCATGAGAAGGCAGACTCAGGACCCTCACAGTGAAACCAGGTGCAGACCGTCGATTTTTATGTTCGTGCAAAGCAACCTGACAAGCAGGTAATGGTATGGTCCATTGCTCCAGGAGTGTATAACACACCCATCAATCTCTAACAGAAAGAACACTCTACGGCCACATTCCCAGTGGTTGGGATCACAGGTCCCTTGAATACAGGTGGTGAGTAGGCAACCAGACCTGCTGAGTTAACTCTTTCCTCACAGTCTGTATTTCCTTAAATGTCTATGATTAACCTCTATTATTTAATCAGAAAAGCAACTATTAATATAAAGGCATCCATAGTTAATGATTTTCCTTTTTAGTCATTTAATGATGCTGCTTTATGATCTCAGTACATTTCCCTGTAGTCAGCAGAGCTGCTGAGAGAAGGAAAGTCACCTTACTAGACACTTCCTGGACGGCCAGCAGAGCCTTCAGACTCTGGGGAAACCACAGCAGGCCGGGACGGAGCACGGGAGATCTAGAGGGACCACAGCAATACCAGGCTCAAGTTCCCCGCCTTAGAGATGAGGCAGTGGGAATACTGAGCAGTGAAAGGATTCGCCCAAGGTTCTAATTTAGCTCTTTCATTAAAAACCTATCTTCATATTCCTGAAATGGGAAAAGGCAATGTTTGATCAGTTGCTTCTGATTAACTTGGGCAGAACTGAAGGCGCCCTGCCTGAACTAAGTGTGTATGGTCCAATTTCCTTTGGTCTACATAGAGGCTTCCCATCCCTTCCCACCAGCCTCTCCCTTCTCCAGTGGCCCTTCAGAAGCACCAGGACTCTGTATCTAGAGCCTTGCCCGTGTCATTCAGCCAGTGGTCTGGCTTGGAACCTTGGAAGAGCTTAGTTTCAGCTGTACTAAAATTTCTCTTTCTTTCCCCGTCAGTGACTCTGTTGTAGTTGGGAGATGGTATCTGTGGTGGCATCTGTCTCTCCGTGAGTGCGTGCTTAGTCACTCAGTCATGTCCAACTCTGACCTCATGGACTGTAGCCTGCCAGGCTCCTCTATCCATGGAATACTCCAGGTAGGAATACTGGAGTGGGTTGCCATTTCCTCCTCCAGGGGAATTTTTCCAACCCAGGGATTGAACCTGCGTCTCCTGCATTGGCAGGTGGATCGTTAACCACTGAGCCACCGGGGAAGCCTGTCTGCCTCACCACTGGGCTGCAAATTCCTTGAAGGCCTCTTGGAATCATGGTATCCAGAGGGAATGATTATAGGTAGTGAAGTCAAGGGTTTGAGTTCTGGCTTAACATCTCACTGGTTTATGTAATTTGAGTGAGTTACTTAATGGAAATAATACTGCCTCCCTTATAAAGTTACTGGGAACTAGTAACTTAATTAGCATAATGTTTACCATTCTAAAATGTTCAATGAAAAGAGAGTGAAGTCGCTCAGTTGTGCCCGACTATTTGTGACCCCGTGGACTATAGCCTACCAGATTCCTCCATCCATGGGATTTTCCAGGCAAGAATACTGGAGTGGGTTGCCATTTCCTTCTCCAGGAGATCTTCTAGACCTAGGGATTGAACCCAGGTCTCCCACATTGTAGGCAGATGCTTTACCATCTGAGCCACCAGGGAAGTCCAAAATGTTCAATAAATGTTGGCTATTTTTTTTTTAATAGGTATTACATTTATTTTGGCTAACTCTATTCTCTTATCTTTTTAAACAGTTTTATTGAAATAATTGAGAGGTAACATACACTGTATATATTTAAAGTATATAATATTATAAGTTTTAACATGTACACACCTATGAAACCATAATCAAGTTAATGAATAATACATCCATAATCTCCCAAAGTTTCCTTATATCTTTTTTTTTAATTTAAAATACTGTGTTGCTAAAAGATGCTAACTTTCATCTGAGCCGTCAACAGATTGTCATCTTGCTGGTGGAAGTTCTTTTCTTTTATCTTTTTGTAATCCATTTATCTGTCCTCAGGCAATCACTACTCTCTTTCTCTACGGATTAGCTTCCATCCCTTAGGACTGGATATAACTGAAATCGTATAGTGTGCACTATTCTTTTGGCTTCTTTCACTCAGCATTATTTTGAGTTTCATCCAGGCTCTTGAGTGTATCAGTGGCTCAGTAATTCTCCTCTGTTGAATTTATCAAATGCTAAGTAGATATACCACAATTTGTTTATGTATTCACCTCCTGATGAACATTTGGGTTGTTTCTGGTTTTGAAATATTAGAAATAAAGCTTCTGTGAACATTTGTTTATAAATCTTTGTATGGGCACATTCTTACATTTCTCCTAGGAATAGAATGGATAGATCATAAGGTAGGTAAAGATTAATTTTTTAAAAGAAATTGCCTAAAAAATAAAAAATAATAAAAGAAATTGCCAAATTATTCTCCAAGTATTTGTACCATTTTGCATTCTCCTCAGCAGAATATGAGAGGTCCAGTTGCTCTGCATGATTGACAACAGTTGGTATGATCAGTCTTTTTAAGTTTGGATATTCTAATAAGCATGTAGTGGTATCTCTTTGTGATTTTAATTTTGATTTCCCTAATGACTAATGATGTTGAATGTTTTAAAATATGTTTTTTTTTTTGCCATCCATGTATCTTTTTGATGAATTATCTGTTCAAATTATTTGCTCAATTAAATTTTTTTTTATTTTGTAATTCTCTTTCTTTTTTCTTTTTTTAAATCATGAAAGTATGGTAACACATTTATAGGAGACTTGGTATTTGCACTGTTTCAATGGGGTTTTTGTTTTCTTATTTTTGAGTTTTGAGACTTTAAAATTCTTAAATTGAAGAAATACAGTTTATTAATTGTTTTATTTTAGGGATCATGCTTTTGGTATTCTAATCCTTTACTTTCTTCTAGAAGTTTTATAGTTTTAAGTTTTACATTTAAGTCTGTAAATGTTAAGCTAACTTTTGTATATGGTGTAAGACATAAATCAGAGTAGTTTTTATCCCCCTTGGGTAGCCAGTATTTTAGCAGTCTTAAGATAGTCCTTTCTCTACTAAATCATTTTACATGTTTGTTGAAAAATCAATTTACCATATACGTGTAGTCTATTTCCACATTCTATTTTTCCCCCAGTGATCTATCTTCATGCCAACACTATACTGTCTTGATTACTGTGTCTTTTCCACAGTCATTTAGCTATTCTAGGTCTTCTTCATTTCCAAATAAAATTTAGAATAAGTTTGTCAATTTTTACACAAAAACCTGCTGGGGCTTTGAGTAGAATAGCTTTGTATGTAAATTCAAGAAGGACTGACATCTTAACAATACTGTCTTCTGGACCATCGAGTATCTATTCATTTGTTGAGGTTTCCTTTAATTTTTTTAGCTATGTTTTGATCGTTTTCACTGTGCAGGACTTGGACTTCTGTCAGTTTCATTGTTATATATTTGACATTTTTGGAACTAGAGTAAATGGTATGATTTTTTTTTTTTTTTTTTTGCCATGCTGCAGGATCTTAGTTCCCTGACCAGGGATTGAATTCAGGCATGTGGCAATGAAGGTGCTGCGTCCTAGCACTGGACTGCCAGAAAAGTTCCAAAATGGTATGTTTTTTATTTCAATTTTCAATTGTTTGCTAATATAATGAAATTCGGTTGATTTTTTATATATTGAGCTTGTATCCAGCAGCCATGCTAACTCAGTTACTACTTAGAAGCTATTTTTGTAGACTCCATAGGATTTTCTTCATTGACAACCATGTCTTCTCTGAATAGACAGTTTTACTACTTCCTTTTCAGTCTGATTGTGTTTTGTTTTTTTTTTCTTGCCTTATTATACTGGCTTGAACCAGAACAGTGTTAAATAGAAGTGGTGAAAGCACACATCCTTCCCTTATTCCTGATTTTAGAGGGAAAACCTTCAGTCTCTTATCATTTAGTATGACGTTATCAGTAGATGCCCTAAAACAGAGTGAGGAAGTTCCCTTCTATTCTAGTCTGCTAGGAGGTTTTTTTTTTTTCCTTTAACTAAGAATCAGTGTTGGATTTTCTGCATCTATTATACAATTTAGACTTTTTCTTTTATAGTCCTTAATATGATGAATTATATAGATTGCTATATATAAACAATAGCTTTGCTAGGATATAATTCATAGAGCATAAAGTTCACCCTTTTAGAAGGTCCAATTCTGTGGATTTTACTGTATTTATAGAGTTGTGCATCCATTACCACAATCAAAATTCCACAACATTTTCATTCCCCTAAAGAGAAACTCTGTACCTACTAGAAGTCACCCTGATTTTCCCCACTGTCCCCAGGCCCTGGCAATCACCTGTCTACTTCTATGGTTTTGCTAATTCTGGACATTTCGTATAAATGAAATCATACTCAATGTGGTCTTTTGTGACTGGCTTCTTTGATTTGGCATGTTTTCAAGGTTTATCTATGTTATAGCATATGTCAATATTTCATTCCTTTCCAGGTCTGAATATTTTATGGTGTGCATATACCACATTTTGTGTATTTATCAGTTGATGAATCTGGATTGTTTCCACATTTTGGCTGTCATGAATAATGCTGCTATGCACAGTTGTGTACAAGTGTTTGTGTGAAGATGTTTTCATTTTTCTTGAGTATATACCGAAGGAGTAGGATTATCGGATCATACAGTGACTCTGTTAAACCTTTGAAGAAATTGCCAGGCTGTTTGTACCCTGATGGAAAGGTTTTACTGCTGTTGTTTTTGTATTTCCAGCTGTGCCGGGCCTGGGCTGCGTGTGGGTTTCTCCCGTTGCTGTGGGGAGGGGGCTGCTCTCTAGTGGTGGTGGGCGGGCTTCTTACTGCAGGAGCTTCTGTTGTTCAGCACAGGCTCTAGGCACGGGGGCTTCAGTAGTTGCGACGCCACGGGCTTGGTTGCCCCTCGGCTTGTGGGATCCTCCCAGTCCAGGGATCACACCCAGGTCCCCTGCATTGGCAGGTGGATTCTTAACCACTGGACCATCAGGGAAATCCCACAATGAGAAGGTTTTAAATTACAACTGCAATTTCCTTGAAAGATAGTGCTATTTAGATTATTGTTTCTTCTTGAGTGAGGATTGATAGATTATGTTTTCCAAGGAATTTGTCACTTTCATGTAAGTTGTTGAATTTATTGGCATGTGAAAGTCGCTCAGTCGTGTATGACTCTTTGTGACCCCAGAGTGTGCAGTCCATGGAATTCTCCAGGCTAGAATACTGGAGTGGGTAGCCTTTTCCTTCTCCAGGGGATCTTCCCAACCCAGGGATCGAGCCCAGGTCTCCTGCATTGCGAGCAGATTCTTTACCAGCTGAGCCATAAGGGAAGCCCAAGAATACTGGAGTGGGTAGCCTATCCCTTTTCCAGTGGATCTTCCCGACCCAGGAATCGAACCAGGGTCTCCTGCATTGCAGGCGGATTCTTTACCAGCTGAGCTATGAGGGAAGCCCTTATTGGCATAAAGTTGTTAATATTTCCGTATTCTTCTTTTAGAATCTGCAGAATGTGTAGAAATGTCATCTCTCATTCCTGATACTGGTAATTTGTATTTCCTTTTTTTCCCCTGATCAGCCTGAAAGTAAAAGTGTTAGTCACTCAGTGATGTCCGACTTTTTGCGATTTCATGGACCGTAGCCCTCCAGGGTCCTCTGTCCATGGGATTCTCTGGGCAAGAATACTAGAGTGGGTTGCCATTCCCTTCTCCAGGGGATCTTCCCAACCCAGGGGTTGAACCTGGGTCTTCTGCATTGCAGGTAAATTCTTTACTGTCTGAGTCACCACGGAAGCCCCAGCCTAGCCTAGGTTTATCAATGTCATTGATTAGATCAGCTAATTTTAAAAAATCTGTGTGTGTGTGTGTGTGTGTGTGTGTGTGTGTCACTCTGTTCTGTGGAAAATTATCTTCATCTAATAACAGCCTCTAAATATACTGCTAGACAAGCTGTCCCAGAATTCATGGAATATAAAAGATCACACACCAAACTGAAATGCTTGGATTACAAAGTTTATTAAATAGTCAATGTAAAGCATAGTATGAGAAATGGGGTAGAAAGAAATCTATGGCAAGATAGAAAAATTGGGGTTGCTCCCAAGTGAGCTGACCAAATTATGCAATCAAGGATTTCTCTAGTTTCTCCTTTGGAATAAACCCAGCGATGGAGAGCCCATTCCCCAGTCAGCACAGTGCTGACAATGGTTCTTCCACTAAATGGCTTATCGAGTGTGGCAAAGTCAGGCACTTTGAAGTATTTTAAGACTATAAAAAGAAGACTGCCTCTTACACCAGGCTGGGAAAATATTAGTTTAATGAGACCGCAGAAAACCCAGATCTCTATGCAAAGGATCTCCCTGATATGGTTACCCTGGATGGTCACGAGAGTCTAAAGACTTGAAACTGAGTTTATTGGAGTCTCTGCATTTGTCAGTGGGAACACAGCTGGCTTAGTCTAGTAGACAAAACCGGGAAGGAAGCAGAGTCAATCACAAGACTTCCACCCCGTTGCGTGTGCTCCGTTTCACATCCTCTACCACATGGGGGCTTCTCTCAAAGCTCAGTTGGTAAAGAATCCACCTGCAAAGCAGGAAACCCTGGTTCAGTTCCTGGGTTGGGAAGATCCCCTGGAGAAGGGAAAGGCTACCCACTCCAGTATTCTGGCCTGGAGAATTCCATGGACTATATAGTCCATGGGGTCGCAAAGAGTTGGACATGACTGAGCAACTTTCACCATCCACATGGAGGCAAGTACCCCCACTCCTGGCCCTCCCTCCTGCACACAAGGGTTGCCTACTTGGCCCACCTTTCTCCCAATTTGTCTCCTGCGTGGGGTCGCAAAGAGTCGGACACGACTGAGCGACTGAACTGAACTGAACTGAAAGTCCTGCTCATCCTTCAGATGGCAGCTTAAATGTCATTGCCTCTGGCAAGCTTTACTTGATGCCTACATATTAAGTTATACTTTCCTCCCCATCATTTATCATAAGTGTGAACGTGAAGGTCACTGAGTTGTGTCTGACTTTTTGTGAACCCTTGAACTATACAGTCCTTGGAATTCTCCAGGCCAGAATACTGGGGTGGGTAGCCTTTCCCTTCTCCAGGAGGTATTCCCAACCCAGGGATAAAACCCAGGTCTCCCCCATTGCAGGTGAATTCTTTACCAGCTGAGCCACAAGGGAAGCCCCTATCCCAAGTGTAATTAATATTATTTCGTAGTTGTCTCTTCCACTAACTTGTGAGCTGTGTGAGAGCAGAAACTATTTTACTATTAAATTACTAACATTTGGCAGAGTCAGTGGTTAATAAAAATAACAGTTGAATGAAAAACTCTTGGTGCTGATATATTTTTGCTCATTTAAGTTAGGGCTGTTTTGTCTGCCTTCGTCTTAGGTCAAAGTCTTTTCAATTCTCTTTATCCAAGGCTCAGATCCTCTCACACATATTCCAAGAAATGACCCTCTTATCTATTCCCTGATCCAAGTAGTAACTGGTATATGGGCTAAAGTCTCTCATGCTTTGGAGCAAAGGAGCCTTGGAAAAGCAGGGCTCTCTGTTTAAAAATGAGGTGTTCAGAGTTCCGAGTGGCCCGAGGCTCTGTGATGAATAGGTCTTGTGTGCTCCCAAAGCCCAGCAGGAAGGAATGCTGCAGCCGTGGGCAGCCATGAAGTGAGCTGTGTCCCCAGGTATGCTGCTGCTGTCACTGGGAGTAATGCTGGGAAAGCTGTTCCAGGGTGGGGCTGACCGTTCTCTGGAATGTTGGGAACACAGGCTCCTCAGTGGTAGAATAGCTACACTCAACCTGTTTCAGTCACCTCCTCTCAGAGAACTTGCCTGCCTCTCATCCCACCGGAAACTCACTCGTACAGACTTGGGTTCAATCCCTGGGTGGGGAAGATCCCCTGGAGAATGAAATAGCAACTCGCTCCAGTATTCTTGCCTGGGAAATCCCATGGACAGAGGAGCCTGGCGGGCTACAGTTCATGGGATGTCAAAGAGTCGGACACAGCTGAGCAACGACCGCGTATTTACATGGGTGTGATTAGGAAACTGTGGCTGGAGCAAAGGAGCTGGAGGTAAGGACTGTCTCCCTCTCGGATTCCCTTTTCCCCTGCATTGGTCTTCACTGTGGTGTGTAGCCTTTCTCTTGTTGTACAGCATGAGCTCATTCGGGTTGCAGGATGTCGGCCTCTCCAGTTGCCTTGAGCTGGGTTATTTCCCTGTGGCACATGGGATCCAGTTCCCCACCAGGGACTGAACCCACGTCCCCTGCATTAGAAGGCACATTCTCAACTACCAGGGAATGTCCCAGGCCTTTTCCTGAAGTGCCAGATCCCTTGAATGGAGACCTGCGTCACAGAGGGGAAAGAATGCAGCCGGGGGCACTCACAGAGCTGAATTTTACCCTGGGACTCAAAGGGATTATGCAATTCAAGCCCTTCGGAGACTGTAGTACTCAAAACATGGTAGCTGTTCAACTATTAGGTGCTTCCTGGGTCTTCTCAGAGTCACCTGCGCCTCCTGCATCTGGAACATCACACTGGATGAAAACGGCCTGTTTACTTTTCTCTTTCCTCTGCTAGACTGTAACACATGGGAAAAGTGCCTTCCAGGTTCCATGATACGTTCATATTTGTTGAGTGCCTATGACATCAAGCAGTAAATTCTTTACCTGGATTACTTCATTTAATTCTTAAAACCCTGTGGAGGTAGGAATTATTGTTATCATCCAGTGTGATATATCTTGTTCTAGTCACTAAATTTTGTCCAACAGTTTTGCAACCCTGTGGACTGTAGCCTGCCAGGCTCCTCTAGACAGAGGAGAGACATTACTTTGCTGACAAAGGTCTGTCTGGTCAAAGCTATGGTTTTTCCAGTAGTCATGTATGGATGTGAGAATTGGACTTGAAATCTTGAGTGCTGAAGAATGATGCTTTTGAACTGTGGTGCTGGAGAAGACTCTAAAGAGTCCCTTGGACTGTAAGGAGAGCAAACTAGTCAATCCTAAAGGAAATCAGTCCTGAATGTTCATTGGAAGGACTGATGCTGAAGCTGAAACTCCAATACTTTGGCCACCTCATGCGAAGAACTGACTCCTTGGAAAAGACCCTGATGCTGGGAAAGACTGAAGGCAGGAGGAGAAGGGGATGACAGAGGATGAGATGCTTGGATGGCATCACCAACTCGATGGACATAAGTGTGAGTAAGCTCTGGGAGTTGGTGATGGACAAGCCTGGCGTGCTGCAGTCCAGGGGGTTGCAAAGAGTCGGATATGACTGAACAACTGAACTGAACTGACTGAGGTTCCTCTGTCCATGGGATTTCCCAGGTAGAAATACTGGAGTGGTTGCCATTTCCTTCCTTAGGGGATCTTCCTGACCCAAGAACTGAACCCGGATCTCCTGCATCTCCTGCACTGGCAGGCATATTCCTTACCACTGAGCCACCAGTAAGTGGTGTATATCACTGGTCAGGTTCCAGGACCTGTGCTCTTTACACTGTACAAATACCACCTCATCCTCACTCTAATTATGTTTTCCTCACTTTTCTCCATTTATTCTACCACCACCACGGAACACATCCTCCCAGTCATCTCCTCCTGTGTGTGGGGACTGTCTTTACTCTAGGATTCTTTGTACTAACCTAACCTAATGCCTTACATAATCGGATGCTTTATCATCACTTCTCCACTTGCCTCACGCTGGGTTTAGGTATCTGTTATACTTTCACCAGACTGAGTGGACCGCTGGACAGACTCTATGCTTTTGTGGGTTTTTTTGGCCACACTACAGCATATAGGATCTTAGTTCCTTTACCAGGGATTGAACCTCTGCCCTCTGCAGTGGAAAAGTAGCGACCTAACCACTGGACCACCAGGGAGTTCTGTGCTTTTGTGTTCTTAATGACAACCATCTGTTTCCTAAAGCAACTGAGATTTTGTTATTAGGAAAAAATAAAACATTGACACTAGGTATGACTGTATGCTACTAATATATATCTGAATTCTGGCCTTTCTACCTTTCTTAAAGAGGGTCTGTGTGAAACGGGTTTCCTTTCAGCATTATGTGCTCAGGCTCCATATGCTTTAGCATATAAATTATACATCCCAAAGAGTATTACATATCTTTGGAGCCAAATAAAATAGAATGAATACTCATGTATAGCCATCACCCCTATCAATAGAACAGTATCAGACTCTATGAAGTCCTTACACATCTCAATTGCCTGTCCTTCCAACCCTTCCCCTGGTAAATGCTAATAAGCTTTTCATTAAACAGAGTATGAGTTGCTTGAGAGCAATAATTTTCTAACCAATAAGTCAGATGTGACCCTCACGTACTTTGTTATGAAAGGTAGTAGCAGCAAATGGATATTTCAAACTTTGAAGGATTTTGAGGTTTCACTTTCTATTCAAACATTTCATCAGATGTTTCCAGTGAGCTGTTTCCAGTTCTAATTTCACCACCACTGTGGCATAATAATGCACCAAGCACAGATGTGTCAACTTAATTGTGGTCAATGTGAAAAATTTATTTTTGCCACAGCGGGGTACAAGTGCTTTTATGACAATGCTGTCAGAATGCTAAGCTAGGAAGATGCTGCAGGTTGTGAAGATCAGCATTCAAATCGCTGGTGTACCAGTACACCACCACCAAGGAGAAATGGTTTCCTCAACTCCAAGAACTTTGCCCATGTAACCATGTGAGAAGACTTGAGAACTCGGTTGTGGCAGCAGACATTCTACTAACAGCTTGCTGAAGGCTAGTGTGGTAACACTGAAGCACTGAATCCTTGCAGGAGAGCCTCCCGTTTTGGTATTCAATGTGCCTCAGATAGCAAGAAATGGAAAACTATTACTCCTGCCAACTGTTACTATTATTTCAGATATTTCTGAAGTGGTTTAACAAGTTTTCATCATTTATTTCCTGTCACTGATGTACCCTATGATGATAATTTCACTGTCCCCTCCCCTCCACTATCATTGTGAATTAGAAGCACTCCTATTAGCCCGGGACTGGAGATGAAATGCAGTTCTACCAGATTTGCTGTTTGTATGCAGCAGCTAAAGAGCCCCTGAAACTGGACATAGTTTTCAGCATCACTCAGTTTGTGACAAGATTAAGTTAGGAAAGAACTTGGAGCTTTAAGGGAAATTGCTTCCAGAACGGGGAGGGAGGGTGGGGTGGGGGGTGGTGGGGAAGACATTTGAGGCTATGAGGCAGAAACCTTTGGACAGATGCCCAGAAAAGTAGGAAGCCTATTCCCATCTCTCCTTCTCAATATCTAGCATCTCTATTTAAAAAAGGCACAGCTTCCTGGCCTAGGATCAGAATGTGCTCTTTTTGTTGGGAATTTTTTGAAGGCAATTGTGGCTGCAATTAAGTGAGATTGTTCTTCACTTTAATAAGATACGGTGTAAGTGGCACTCTAGATAATGTATGTGAAGGAAAGGTCAATTCTGTGCTGAAACATGTTTTTTTAGGATGATTTTTTTAATCTCAGGAAACAAACATGGAAAATCTCCATTTGCATTTCAGTAGGCTAGATAATCATATAATTTGTCCTTAAATCCAGACCCTTTTGAGAATGCAAGGAGTGTGCTATTAATAATTACACCTAGGCAACATAAACCAGAGTTGTCTCAGGCAAACTGGCATGTATGATCACTTATAATGCATCCTTTGTGTTTAATAAACATACCAACACACTGTGTGCATTTTAGCCTTCAAGCTTGACTGATTCTGATTTTACCAAAGTCTTTTAATTTCCCTGACTTCCCTGGTGGCTCAGACTATAAAGTGTCTGCCTACAATGCAGGAGACCTGGATTCGAGACCTGGGTTCAATCCCTGGGTGGGAAAGATCCCCTCGAGAAGGAAATGGCAACCCACTCCAGCATTCTTGCCTCAAAGATCCCATGGATGGAGGAGCCTAGTAGGCAATAGTCCATGGGGTTGCAAAGAGTTGGACATGACTGGGTGACTTTTATTTGTTCCTAGTTGCATGTGAGACCTAATTCCCTGACCAGGGACTGAACCCAGGCCCCCTGCATGGGAGCAGAGTCTTAGCCACTGAACCACCACAGAAGTCCTGACGATCCGATTTTTTTAAAAAAGCATTTATACAGATACTATATACTATTAGATGTGTAATCTTTTAGTTATGCTAAAATACTAAATAGAATCATTTGGCTAGAGGTAAGAATGTTCCATTTTTCCCTCTTGGTACTTTTGAGGATTATCATCTGTTTTACAGATAAGCTAAATCAGCACAGGAAGCTAGTCAATTGCACCAAATCACACTGCCAGGCTGAGCTCAAGGCTAAAAGCTCTGTGCATGAATCCCCAGCAATTGTGCTGCTCACTGAATCATGAACAGCTACATTCTAGAATTTGATCAGATTTCTATTACAGACTCACCAGAGGTGGAGACTTATTACCACCTTTCAGATGAGAAGTTTTGTGAAGTTTGTAAACAGGTTTTTCTTAGTTCAGGTCAATCGTCTTCATTCCCCTTTTATTAACAGCCCAAGATCCAGTCCTAATCGTTAGTCCTATAGTTTGGTCTTTTTTTGTAAAGATTTCTTTGGGCATTCAAGAAGGGATCCAGGTATTCATTAAGTTTAGCACTTGGGATTTTTCTGTGTTGCAGTAACTAAGCAACAGTTAAGAGGTTTTAACTTAGCATGTCCTGTATTGGCAAGTTTAAAAAAAGAACTGTCAGGCCATACTTGGCAGAACCTCCCTCGGACTCTCCCACCCTCTGTAGAGTTCCTGTACATCTTGGTTGCTCATCTACTAGTAACAGAGACCTCTTTTGTCTCAGCCACTCTGACAGCCTTGTCCAAGCCTTTGCCTCTTGGGGACAGATGGATAACCAGTGTCTTCAATAGTCGGTAGGGCTGACACTAGTGATTTGATCATCCTAAACCTTTTGCTAACAATTCTCACATCCATATTTAACCTACTTTAAAATGCTACACCTCTGAAGATTATGGTTTATGAAAATACAACTCAGTAAGTTAGCCGTTTAAGAACTGTGCTTACTTACCAAACTGCAAGGATATACATTTCAAACACTAGCTTTTTAAAGTATCTGATGAAACTCATTCAGTGACATAAACTGTGTGAAAGGTATGAAAGTGAAAGTTAGTCGCACAGTTGTGTCTGACTCTTTGCGACCCCATAGACTATAGCCTTCCTGGCTTCTCTGGCCATGGAATCCTCCAGACAAGAATACTGGATTGAGTTGCCATTTCCTTCTCCAGGGGATCTTCCTGACCTGGGGATCAAACCCGGGTCTCCTGCATTGCAGGCATTCTTTACCAACTGAGCCGCTAGGGAGGCCTATGTGAAAGGTTTGCTATGTAACATTCAATGTTATATGGATGTGACTTCCCAGGTATACAATTTTGGAAGCAGTGCTACAGCACTGAGGCAACCATGGCAGGCACACGAGAGATGGAGAAGCTGTTCTTAGGAAAGCTGCACTTTGCAGCAAAGCAGAGCAGAGTAAAACTTTGCCATCAGTCACACCTGACTGTACTCAGTTCCGTAACATACCAGGTTAGGCTATCTCTACCTCTTAGCTGTAGTTTCATTATCTATAAAATCGAAACTAAAAACTGAACTTTAGGTTTATTGTAACTTAAATTCCAGGTGTTAAGAATTCAGTGGGCCAAAGTATATAAAATTTACATTAGAGCTATCATTATCAGCTCCCAGGAAATGAAACTGGATAAGTAGGACAATACATGAAGCTGTTTAACTTGGCCTCTTTATCTAAAAAGTTAACCAGATGAGTGTCTTCCTAACCTCCCCATAGCTTTGGAATCTACTCAGTGGTGTCTTAAGGGGACAAGAACAAGTCAGGATGTCCACTGAAAAAGGCAGAGGTCTAGACTGATAATCAAGGAACTGCATATATAAAGATATCTGGTACTGGGATCTGAGCAAGGTATAATCTAGTGGACACAATTTTTAAGTCTTGATGCCATTCTCATGTAATTAGACCTTGGGGTTTACTTAACCTCTTTTAAAGATATTCTTACCCCTAAAAAAGGCTTTTTATCTGTCTTACAAAGCAAAAACTTACCTTGTGTGACACTAACACTTTAAGCATAGCTTAGAAATCTAGATGGAGATTCTACTGTAATCTGATCTCAGGTAATCTCAACTAGATGTGGTCATCTAAAATAGCTTTAAGAGTTTAAAAGGAGCCAAACTTTCTGTCCCCTCAAACACCTTATCTGTGTTATGAACAAATTGTTCCCCCTTTCCCCCCCTAATCAATGTTTAAGTTATAAGCTGCAATGTAATGGTTTATGGAGATGGGACCTTTACAGTGGGATTAGTGTCCACTTAAGAGACAACTGAGAGCTTTCTTTTCTATGTGGGAGCAGTGAGGAGCTGCTAGCCAGGAAGAGGCTCTCATCGAGTAACCGAATTAGCTGGCATCTTGATCATGGACTTCCTAAATTCCAGAACCGTTAAGAATTTCTCGTTTGAGCCATCCAGTCTATGATCCTGTTGCAGCAGCCCAAACTGACCTATAGTGGAATTGTGGAACTGCTTCAGGGAAAGCAGAGAGGAACCAAGCTGAACCTGCTTTGTCTTCATTCCTGGAATCCCAGAGAATTAACACAAAAACCTGTCCCCATGAGAATAATGTTCAGATGCTATAGGAACAAACTCTAGGAGAAGGACCAAATTTTCTTCCGGTATTAGAATTCTATTGCACTGTCTTGTCTAAAGTGTGCTTATATTAATAGTTAGGATTCTACTTTAGAGATCTGTTGCAAAGGGACTAGTGCTTACTTTTAATATGGTGATAAAAAAAACAAACTGCTTGTGTCAGATATTCAGGCAAGAACGTGTTTGCCAAAGGAATGTCATTTCATGATGGGAAAACCTCCCAGCCCTGCTCCAGAGTGGTCTTATATTTCACTACCTATTTTCACAGCTCCACTTTAAGTGGGTCCTTTTAGGAGACAGGAGTTAAGCCATCAAATGCAAATTTAAAAAAAAAAATTTTTTTTTTTGAGGGGTCCAAAGCAAAAAGCAGAAATCCCTTTCAAAAATAGAATATACCACAAATTATTTCACTCATTTATAGCCCCACTCATATTGGGTTTCAAGGAATGCTAGCAAACCCCCTGTGGACAGAAAACAGCAACTGTATGCCAAGTTAACAATGTGACCCTTAGTGCAGGCACAGCAACATCTTTTGTAGAGGAAAGGAGGGGTGTGCGGCAGCAGGGGCAGATAGGGAAGGCTCCCTGATTTCATGTGCACAGATAACCTGGTTACAAAGAATAGGCCAGCCTTAAAGGGAGGAGAGGGGATCCTCACTAGGGACACTGTGTGGCTGAAAGATGGGTTTGTGGAGGAGGCATATTCCCAGGCAGCCTTAGTGAACGCAGGTCACATGATGGGGGGGGGGTGTCCCCTCAGGCTGTTTTACTTTCTTTATGACAACAAATTTGTAGTTAATTAGGCTCTTGACTTTTTCTGGGAAGCCCAGAATTGGGCCTAAAGATTAAAATAAGTGAAAAAAAACTGCAAAACCATGAAAATACATTAAAAAAAAAAGTTTTCAGGTATAATACACAAAAGCAAACAAGTTTATCTTAAAAAATATCAAGTATCACATCCATATACTATCCCTAATTATAATTACGTCTTAAAGCAACATTTGTCTTTGTTTACAAATACAGCAGCAGGTGATAAAACCTAACATCTCCAACGGATTGCTTACAGTTTATAATACAAACATATGTATATGTGGCAAATCACATTTTAGGCAGTTTAACTTAAAATGCATAGACAATTACATACATTAAATCAATGAAAAAAATTACAATATCAAGGAAAAAATACAAAATTTTTATAGAGCACACATAAGAAGTCAAGTTTACTTAATGGCAACAAATCAGGATCTGCTGATCAGTGGCAGGCAGTGAAAGTGCCTTTATCCAGGGGAAAACTGAAGAGGCAAAACATCCCGTTACTTTGTGTGCTTGAATAGTTCCATCAACAAACACTACAGTCTTGAAAAGCATTTTCTTACTCAAAAAAAAAAAAAGGTATTCCATACTTTGTTCTTTAAATGCCCAAAGTCTAGTCCAAAACTTCCACCAGCAGGAATACTAAAATGTTTATCCAGGGAACTAATACTGGGTGTACTCATCAAATCTGTAATGCCTGCCCCTACCTAGGCCGTAAGCCTCTGAAGGGCATCCTCTTCATCTCTGTATCTCTGGCATCTGACAAAAGCACCTGGATTATGGACATTTAAGTGTCTGCTGAATGAATGCAGTCTTCAGAGGCTTTCTACTGCCAGAAGCTTGCATGGCCATTTCTTTAATACCAATTATTTTATTGGCAATTTTTGTTTTACCTGGCAGAATTCTGAAATTAAAAAGACAGTGCCTGTCCTCAACACTAAATATTGCTCTATTAAGATAAAATTATAGTCTTCCCTGAAAGCCACCCACCACTTTCTATGCATAGTACAGTGGATCAGTGTGATCCATCTGAATTAAGCCTTATGCTTTTCAAAAACTTGAACACTTGAAGGTCTGTGCTTAGGTTTAATTTCCAAGGTTTATAAACCAGGCATTTTATAAATCTAGCACTAGATTATTCAGGGTGAGAAAGGAAGACACTGGCACGAATCTCCTCGAAGTGTAGGCAACTGACTGATTTGCAAGCTAGGCACAGTATTTTAACTGAAACTCTTACTCTTGAGTAGAGCTATGTTGATATAAACAAAGTTCCAAAAGTTGTACATCTGAGTACAAAAGGTTAACACTAATAACTGTGAGGTAAAAATATCAGGGGCACAACTGACTTGTCTCCTAGAAAATATTCCAATATCCCATTGTAGCAGTGTGATAGACCACCCCCTTTCTTCTCTGCCCCTTTATTATTCTCTGTCCACGGAATTCTCCAGGTAGGAATAATGGAATGGGTTGCCATTCCCTTTTCCAGGGGATCTTCCGGACCCAGGGATCGAATCTGAGTCTCCTGCATTGCAGGCTGAGCAATTACTGTCTGTCCATTACTGTCTGAGCCACCCTTATTATTCTCTACTGAAAATGGTAAGCAATAAAACTAACAAAGGAAGGAGGCCCTTTAGTAATTAAAAAATGCACTTATTCCTGAATAATCAATATATTACTTTACAGAAAACAAGGCTATGCAGTCAGAGCTGTAAACAGCCATCTTCAAAAGCATTAGGCCAATTCTAATAAGACAAGCCAAGGCATTGTAAGCACTTCTTTAAGGAGCCTTGATTTTTGAGGACTGTGTGTATGAGTGAGGACCCAAGGTCTGTATTTGAATTTCTGCCACCTTTAGGCTCAACAATTTGAAAACCTAAGATCCTAACTCCAGACATACTATTCCTCAACACATCTCAACTATCTCCATCAAATTTATCTTAAAGTTTCTGCTCTGAAAGTCCAAATGCCAGTATATTTACTGCATACTCCCTTAAGGCCAAACATACTTTCTAACAAGCAGCCTGTTCCACAAACCAATCTCAGCCTAGTGTAATTTGTTTTAAAATATTCCCTAGTAAAGACAAAAAACCTTCTTAGATGCTTTCTTCCACTTGGCCCTTGAAACAACTTCTGCTTTTCTTAACTCCACCCTGAACCCAAAAATACCTGCTGACCCAGAGTACGCTTAAGAATTGAGATGTCCCTCCCCCAAGTGGAGAAATTCTATTTCCTTCAATTTTGATTCACTAAAAAATTTTCCCCAAGTATCAGTTGGAAAACCCTTGAAAAGCCAATTTTAAAATGGCAGTATCGTCTAGGGCACGCTGGGCAGTGTGGGTCGCAGCAGTTAATATAAGGGGTAGTAGTTCCAAATCTAGTATTCATGGCCCTTCAAATCCTTTAGCATAAGATTTTCTCTCATAATAATAAACAGATTCCACGATTAGATTCCCAAGCTTGCTGCCTCTTCTTCTTGTAGTCAAACATTATCGTCTCTAGTGTTAAATATTTTATCTAAAGCCAGAGCTGTCAACTTATCCCAAGGTAGGACAACGAAAATAAGCAAAAGGAGAGAGATCTTTGTTGCCATCTCAATTTTCTAATCATCCTTCCAAAATTAGCTAATATTATGATATTAACTGATAATTTAAGCTATGATACCTTCTAAGGCTACTGCCTTACAAATTGAAGGCTAGAACAGATTTCAAGAGTACTGTAGATAGCTGCCACTTGTCCCTGCAAAGAAGTGAAAGAAAAAGATTGTGCCACTATGAAAAAGCTAACATTCCCCAGTCTGAAAATACCTAAACAAATTAGTTTCAATTCTGAAAGCCTGAATCTATCATTACTTAAGGGAGGCCTAAATACTGAATGTTACTCTAGAAAGTTGACAATCTTGCTTTCTTAAAAGGAGGTAGCTAACAAACCATTAAACTGGCAGCATTTGGCATTCTTGACATTTTAACTATAGGAGAGATAAAACCACCAAATATTTTCTTTCTAAGCAAAATTAAGAGCTCCTGCATAAATCTCTCATATATTGGTCAAGAAAGTCACAAATACATTTTAGTAACCTAATGGATACATTCAAAATTTCAAAATGTTGTTGACAAGTAACATGGTCAGTTCTATCCCAAATCTAAAAATATGATTTAAAGATAAGGTGCCAAAAAGCTATTTTGAAGGTTACAAACAACACTTATTTTTAAGCAACACAGTCACACTACTTTAAACTCAATTGTAGAGATCTATACTTTATGATTATGCTCAGTGTTAGAGCTAGAGAATAATTTTTGGGTGGCACTCATTCTTCTACCTATTTACCTGTCTTACTGTCAACAAATACAGAACTGAACTATTAACCATAAGCACTTTACAAACAGATCCAGGAAAACTATGCGAGACACAATGACATAGCTTAACCAGACTCTGAAAGACATGACCATATTTCGATCACACTTCTACAAAGAACAGTCATGTCTGTATGACTGAGGTTCTCTAAACATAACTTGTGTTTGTGACAGACCCCTAGAGTGGGCCAGTTTTCAGTATCAGGGAGGAATTATGGGATGTGCCCCTTCTAAAAAATTGAGGGAAAGGAGACTACAGGAAGGGCCCTGTAGAAGAGTGTTTTGTGGGAATGCAAATTACTTATTACTATGAAGTAGTTCCCAGGGTCTCCTCCAATTTGAGGTTTCAGACAAATGAGAGAATTATTTCCTCCTTGAGCTCTTCCCAAAGCAATATGGACAGTTCAATCTATTCTAAAACAATACAAAGAGATCACCAATTCTCTTAAGAATATAATTTACATTTACACGTCGGCCTGCATCATAAAGAAACAAGTTTCCACAAAGGGCATATTTTAGAGCTGTATGGCCCATCTGGCCAAAAGTAAAACGTATCAGTGGAACTAAAAATGAAGGGAAAGTTTTTACTAAAAGCTCAAGGATAAAAATGAACTCAACATCTGACAGTAATCACCAACAGTTTTAAAATGTATATCCAAAATATAACCTCAGAAGGACCAGGTTTATTTATCCTGTAGAGACAACAGCTCAAGATGTTGAGAAGCATCATTTGTTTAAATTATGACAATGTGATTGTTTTCAAAGTGTGTTTATTTAGGGGAAAAAGTGATTATATAAGTGTTTAGTTTCATAATTTAAACAAATTGAAAAGTTTGTTTTAAACAAATTGTACCAAAGAGCTATTCAATATACGTAATTACTTAACTTTCCATAAAAACCAAATAAGAATCACATTTGAATGATTTCCGTTTACATTTTTATCTGATTATATCCATCAGATGTACTATACATCCAAGCACAAGAGGCAGACATCTTCTGGGAGGTGCAAGAGTTGTTCTTTCATGAATGCCCTCTAAGAATAGGGAAACAGCAATTTTTATATATGCATTCATGTGCATATATCTATGTACTTCAAAAAGCAAAGCGTCATCTCTTCATCCATTGTTAACTTAATGGTAAGACTGCAATAGAAAAAAGAAAAAGTAAACTTCTAGATTTTGTAAATGGAGTTTATTAACTCCTTGCTGTGACTTAAACTTATTGCTTAATAAATCCAAACAGCAAATCATCACTTATTCTGGCATATACTTTACTAAAATATTTAAAACCATATATATATATGGCAAAAAGTTACACTAATGAAAAGTTTCAGGGACACTTTATTAATTGGTTGTGATTATTGGAGATAATCTGGTTGGAGATTTGATTAGTCCTTTTAAGAATAAACAGATTTTCTTTTCCCCTGTGGAGAATGTGACTTGGCTCAATTCATAGGGGAACATGGTGCTTTTCTACTTGGTCATATGCCCAAGACAGGGTCCTCAACTAAGATGTCAACCCTACTCCAGCTTGGCTGACAGTAGAGCACACAGCATTACATATAATTGGCGATGCAGAAGAGTGGGTATACTCTTGAGCTCAGTACCGTGAAGGATCTAACATAACCCTGGCTGAGAAACACGACAGCTGCATGAACGATGGGCAATGTTACACATTCATGGCTCTGGATTCTCTAAAAATCTACCTCTATATCTAGCCAGACTGGGAGAGATGACTTTCATTGAACTTTGTGCTTTGGTTTGATGCTATTAAAACGTTACTGAGAGAAGTTAAAAAAAAAAAAGTCCAATGAAACACATCTCTGAGTTTACTTCAGGAATGCTGCTGAAGATATCACTTACTACATTACAAATCCTTTGAGGGATATCTGAGCAATTTTTGTATTTTTAATACCAGGAATATCTGTGCTTTCAACCTTTTAAATGCTTTATCTAAATTTATCTGAAGGTTGAAATTTACTTATTTTATATACACACCCCTTAAAAAAAAAAAAAAGGTTTAAAAGCTTTCTAATTGTCCATTCAAAACTGGAGACAGTTTTTCAGCTTATGGGACTATTACTGCATGTTAATAACAAATTAAACACTCACATGGGGGCCACCAGGCATCGGTGGAGCACCAGAAGGTCCTGAAGGCACTTGGAAAGGATTATTGGGAGTGGGATACAGTCCTGGTGTGGGATACGATCCCGCAGGGGCAGGATACGGCGCTGGTGGTCCCCAGGCTCCTGGTGGCACAGTGCCCCACGGAACAGGTGGGGCCGCCCCTGGTGCCTGGGGAGGAGGAGGAGCAGGGTATGGCCCTGGAGACGGATATGGCATATTGGGGGTGGGATACTGCCCTCCCATTCCTGGTGCCCAGGGTCCCGAAGACATGGATCCCCATGGACCTAAAGGACCAGCTGCAGTTGGATCTGTGGGTGCACCATATGGTCTTGGAAGCTCAGGAAAGGGCATATTTGGTGTAGGATATGGCCCAGTGGGGCCAGGGCCTGGATAAGGACCCCCAGGTGGGGGGCATGAGGGTCCAGAAGGAGGAAAGGGAGCCGGGGGTCCCGGAGGCGGTCCGGTGGGAGGCACAGAGGGATACATCCCTGTTGGCGTTGGTCCAAAAGGCACGGGGGAGGGTGTTGCACTTGGCGGGAGTCCAGATGGCACAGCAGGTGGAGCACTTGGGTTATTCCAGGGGTTGGAACCTGGCCAGCCTTGAGGAGGTTGGCCGGGTTTTGTATTGCTCACAGCAGAGGTTTTGGCAGGGGAGTTTTCAGGTAGCGCATCTGCCAACTGGAATACAAAACAAGCATGTCTTATTGATCTTATTCAGGGACAAGCAATGCCATACACGATTATCAACCTATGAAGGATGGTAAGCTATAAGGTCAGGAATTCTTCAAAAGCCAAGCTGTTCCGTTAAAAAAACCACCTCATTTAATACAAAATTTAGGAGTTTCCTTGAATATCAGCTTTACAATGCAAATTCCTCAGAGAAGCTCAAGTTTTCTAAATACAAGTGATCAACACAGTGTGAACTGAATCCTGGCTTTTCTTCAAACAAGTGACATACCCTCTCTGAGCTTTGGTTTCTTCATTTTCAAAACAACAGTTTAGGGTTAACCTGAGGCCTAAATGAGATAACTCACTCAATGTACTTAACACAGTGCCCAGTATATAATTATCAATAAATGTTGGCTATAATTAACACCATCCGGTTAAAAGAAAACAGAAGTAAGCCTTTAAAAAATTATACTTAAAGATTCATCAAGAAATAACTACTACAGAATGCATTTTCAAATAATATAGCTAAATAAAGACAAATCATCCATCAAAATCACATGCTAAAAAAAAAAAACACACACAAAAATGATGAATCACAAAAAGCATTTCTTTTAAATTGGAAGACTTCGGGCCCACAGTTAGGACCATGTCTTTTTTCTAAGAGCCAAAAAACTTATGAAGAATAAATGCGTCAACTTACCGAAAATTCATCAGACATTTTCCTAAAAACAAAACCAAAACAAAACAAAAAAAGAAGGAATATTTCAAAACCAGTTTATTTTATATTCTTTAAGGAATTATGCATATATTATTTTATTTAAATGGAATCTTAATAATTTATAAAATGACTTTCTTCATGTAGGAAAAATCTCCATAATAGTTCATACACCTTGATAAACTTCATCCCTTTTTACTGGCTACACAGCATATAAAAGTGATGCATAATTTACTTTGTACTCTCAAACTGGTGGCTGTTTAGGCTGTTGCATTCCGAGGTTTTAAAATGACGACACTGTGAACATCTCTAAACACTTATCTTTTTGAGTCTATTACGAGGAAAAAGCACTAGATGTGAAATACACAGCCACCAGGCAAGGTCATCTAAAGTCCATCTCAAAAAGGCCATCCCAACTTACACCACCTTTTTAGAGCTCCTCTTCCCAACTGACGTTACTAAATTTATCCATCATTTTCAAAGACAGGTTAAAGATTAGCATCTTGGTTTTAACTTACACATGATTATTAATTAAGTGGAAAGTAGAGCATTATTTAAATTTAATACCCCATTTAGACTTCCTTTTCTGTGAATATGCTTGGACCACTTTCTTCGATTTTTATAACTCCAGTATAATTAACTTCCAATGAAATGCACGGAATAGTGCTCAGGTCAACAAGCTCTGACAGTTGTATATGCCCCTGTAACCATCCAAAATATAGAACATTTCTCTTAGTCCATAAAATTTACTCATGCTATTTCCCAATCTATTCCTAAAAAAGCAATCCCTTTTTTAGTTTTTGCTTGTTCCTTGATTTTATATAAACAGAATAATACAGTATGTACTTTTTTTGCATTTGATCATTTTACTAATTAGTACTACTAGTACTAGTCTGACTCAGTTGTGTCCGACTCTTGGTGAGCCCATGGACTGTAGCCTACCAGGCTCCTCCCTCCATGGGATTCTCCAGGCAAGAATACTGGAGTGGGTGGCCATTTCCTTCTCCAACTAATTAGTAGTACATCTTTTTTTTTTTTTAATGCTTTGTAAGACATTAAGGTTATTAGATGACACAAAAAAAATTCATCTATGCTTTCTAATAGTATTTATGCAGTTTAACTTGTTTAAAAATCTTGTTTTTCTTTCAAACAATAATTAGATAGCATATTGAAAAGCAGAGACATTACTTTGCCAACAGAGGTCCGTCTAGTTAAGGCTATGGTTCTTCCCAGTGATCATGTACGGATGTGAGAGTTGGACTGTGAAGAAAGGTGAGCGCCAAAGAATTGATGCTTTTGAACTGTGGTGTTGGAGAAGACTCTTGAGAGTCCCTTGGACTGCAAAGAGATCCAACCAGTCTATTCAAAAGGAGATCAGCCCTGGGTGTTCTACTTTGGCCACCTCATGGGAAGAGTTGACTCATTGGAAGAGACTGATGCTGGGAGGGATTGGGGGCAGGAGGAAAAGGGGACGACAGAGGATGAGATGGCTGGATGGCATCACCGACTCGATGGACATGAGTTTGAGTGAACTCTGGGAGATGGTGATAGACAGGGAGGCCTGGAGTGCTGCAATTCATGGGGTCACAAAGAGTCGGACACGACTGAGCGACTGAACTGAACTGAACTGAATCTATCTTAACTGACCCAACAAGCTACCTTTAACACATTCTACAGCTGCTATTGATAACAAACACTGAAAATCTATCTACCATTACCACTCCCAGTTTACAGCTGGAGAAAAGGAAGCTTAGCAAGTTAACTTGTCTCAAGTCACAGCTAGTGACACTGAGATTCAAACCCAGGTACAGTCTGATTCCAAAACCACCAGGCCACAGAGCTTCCATCATTTCCCAAAGGTCCTGTGAACACTATTCTACTGATCCACAGTATAACATTCCATCTTATTAGGGCAGCTTTATACTTTTAAACAAATTTTATAACCTACTATTACTATTTTTTCAGGTTTTCCTGACTATCGTCATGCTTCTTTTTTCTAAGTCACTTTGTGAAACAAAAAACCCCAACAGCACAATGATAAAACATAATTAAATTTACAGATTTAGGGGACATTTGATATATTTAAAATATAAAAATATTATCATTTGAGAAACAAGGTATATCATCCTGGTTCCCATCACTGTCATTTATTATCACTCAATAGTTTTTAAAAATCAAGACTCCTATACATTTTTTGTGAGTTAGATTTCTAAATGGTAAACTTTTTTTCATGGTTGTAAATTGGGTCTTCCATGTTTTCTAATTGGTTGGTTGTTCATATACGGGAAAAGCCGTTTAAATTTTAGTGTATTACTTTTGTAAGCAGTGACATTACTGAATTATTTCTTAAAGTCTCTCAGTTGATTCTCTGGAATCTGCAGATAAAGAATTAGGCCATTAGTGAAAAATTTTACCTTCTCTTTGCAATGTTTATACCCTTCTTCTCTTTTGCGTAAGCCAGCATTTAAGCAATGAAATGTTAAATAAGATAGTGCGAACACAGCAGTCTTCCCAGCTCTCCTGGTAATGCTTATAATGTTTAAATGTGATTCTCATTTTTAGTTTTGAGATTTTAAAAAATTACAGTAAGGAAGTTTCTATTTATGCTACTTTTGCTAGATTTGGTCCTTTTTTTTTTTTGCTAACTTAAAAAAACCCAACAACATTGAATTTCTTCAGAGTTTTTGGGCATCTAATGATTTGATCTCAGTTTTTTTCTCTGCCCCATCAATACACAATGTAGTTATTTTATGTTGCTTAATATTGAGCCATTTACAGAGTTTTAGTTCGTGTGGTATGGTTATTATGCGGAATGATAAAGAAAATGAAGAGGAAGCCTGCAGTCACAACAGCTATAAATTCAGAAGCTCTTAAATTCATCAGATTCATTAATTCATAACTCAACAGCTCTTAAATTCATAAGATTAAAAAACACATCATGAATGTATAGCAAATATATTTATCCATTTGTTTCCATGTTAAGGTTTTATACTAAAAGTAACATCACACAATAGTAGATTCTTAGGACTAACACTTGAAATAAAGTTTATTGATGCACAAGTTTCAAGTCTACCTAAAACTAACATTCTTTCCACACAGGGTGAGCCATTTAGAAACAGAAAGTGGTTCTGTATCAAAGTTCATATTAATTCTGGAGCAAAAAACCTAACTAAGCAACCCCATTCAATTTCACCTGGTCTTACAGTTCAGGTTTTTAGAATTACTCATTTCCTTCTTAGTTTTGAAAAACTATGGTTAATTAATCATAGCATGACATTAAAATCTAACTCTGGCTTTCAAAAGTTTAAATTCAACATCAAATCCTGGAAGATAGAGGAAATAATAAAGCCTTGACCAAAGGGATTAGAAATAGAGGTCACTTCCTGTTTTATAGCACTGCACTGTAAAGCAACTTGTTCTCCTGCCCAAACAGTATCAATTGGAAACATTCCAATTTACTATTTGGGGAATACTTTCACCATAAAATGGTTAAAAAAATAGAGCTGGACATCAGTACTCCAATCTAGAGTACAATCCAATAGAGTGGACATCGAGTAGACTTGCAAAAACAAAACACAACCAACAAACCACTGGACTGCCAGGAAATCCCCCCAAACTCTAGATTTTCTCGAGGGGAAAGAAAAAAAAAAAACCAGAAAAACAAAAAACTCCAAAACACACAGATTATGCTAATTAAGATGAGTCCAGTGTGATCTTGAACTACAAAAAAAAAGGTTATAATCAAGGAAGACTTTTTCATTTTGGAAAAATCTAAAGCTGTCACTTCCAAAAGTTTCCATTAACACTTTATGGCAATACACATCATGTGTAAAATAAATCACTGTATTTTCTGAAGAGCAATTTTAAAACAATACGTAATTTCTTTCAACTAGCACTGGAAACAAAGCATTTCTGTAACACCTATGACCTTTAGAATAAAAATAGTAATTCGATCATGGGGGAGTTTTTAAAAGTGAATTACTGGTGAGTATTGGACAAGGAGTATTTCAAAGGGCCATCAAACTGTAGGAGTCAAAAACAGTATGGGACTACACACTTATGAAACCTGGACACCAAATCTTTTGTCTGAATCTTTTGACAACGACAGTTTTTAGCCAGAGACCATTTTTCTCATCAGCAAAACAGTTACAATTCCTGACTACTTCACAGATAAATAAAATATCTAAAAATCTACAGTTATAAACAAGATATTTATTAAGAGTCACTAAGCGAAATCAGGATTTTTGCATTGACTTGTTTAGTATGGGGAGAGGATACTGGAAATATATTGTAATGAAAATATAAATTTTGAATGAGCATTTTTATGTGATAGTTTCTAGTATTGGCATTTATTAGCTAACACTCTGTTTTACATTTGGACAACTCAAGAAATTGGGATCTGCATGTTTTTGAACATTTTAAATTACTTAAAAATATGTAATTAAAAAAAATAACTTTTCAACAAGCTCCTGTCAGTCCTATTTTCTACACTCATATTTATTGGAACCTAAGTGCCTGGTACTGCGTTGGGCCTTGGGGAAATGAATAGTCTTAGGTGGAATAAACACTTAACGGCAGTTCAGTCTGGTGGAGAACTACCATTTAAACAGTAGGCTACCTGGGGTAAGTGCAGGGCACTATGGGAGCACCCTGAAGAGCTCCTAAAGGTATCAAGGAAAGAATTATCAAGGGAGGAATCCTGAGGAGTCCTGTTTTTGCAGTGTGGAAGAACAAAAAGACCTGGGGTAGGTCCTAGGGAAAGGAGCAGTTTGTGCAAAAGCTGGGGTGGGGGCGGGCAAGAGATCTGTGGGACGTATAAGCAGATCAGATAGGCTGCAATGTAGAAAGGGGAGGAATATGAAAGCTTCAACCAGAGAGTCTCTAGACCAAAGTTTGACCATCTCAGAGATAGCTCACCTCAATGAATCTGTTACTTCAACTATAATAATGGGCCCTTAAGGTCAGGGCTAAATGGGTCAGGACTAAATGAGACTGGTAAATCAAGTGCCTATAATAAAAGTGCCTAGAAAATAAACATATCATCTTCTCTTCCTCGGTGTACGGGCTATTGCATATGGTTAAAACAGTGCAAGCCTGGGGAGGGGGGTTGGAGGGAAGTTCAAGAAGGAGGGGACATATGTATATACCTATGGCTAGTACAGGCTGATGTATGGCAAAATCCAACACAATATTGTAAAGCAATTATCCTTCAATTACAAAAGCATTAAAAAAATAAAGCGTGCACACCGTAAGTATTTCAAACTAGGCAATGCTGCAGTTCATCGGTGGGCTCTGGACAAGCCAAGCTGTGCAAACCCCAGAGGTGAAAGTTGACAGTAGTATCCACCTCACAGATTTGCTGTGAGACTTACACAATAAATCTCCTGGTCACTGTCTGGCACGTAGCAAAAATTCAACAGGTGTCAGTTTTTACAAATTGCTATGATAGGTTCGTAAACTTTTACCTGCCGTTCTCAATTCAGAAACCTCTAGAAATGAAAGAAGTGTTTCCAAGTTTGACATAAAACTTACTTGGTGGACTTCCCTGGTGGCTCAGACGGTAAAGCGTCTGTTTACAATGTGGGAGACCTGAGTTCGATCCCTGGGTCGGGAAGATCCCCTGGAGAAGGAAATGGCAACTCACTCCAGTACTATTGCCTGAAAATCCAATGGACAGAGGAGCCTGGTAGGCTACAGTCCGTGGGGTCGCAAAGAGTCGGACACGACTGAGCGACTTCACTTTTCATCGCTGCACAAATATTAATGCTGGATTGGGGACGCTGCCCCGACTCCGCTGGTGTAATCTCTCGTCTTTGCACCTTATCGTCTTTCTAAAATCTAAAGATAAAATTTTAGGATTTCTGAATTCCAAAACACACTGGTCCCAAGGATTTCAGTTAAGGGGCTGTCTCTGGGTCTCCGTTCCTCGTGGAGAGAGGTAAAGGGATATTCCAGTACACATAACTCAAGTTTCTGAAACAAACTAGCTTTGAATAGAAAGTTCAGAGACACTAGTATTGAGAAAAATGTCTATTCCTCCTGCCCAAAGAACACTATTTCCGAACAAAGAACTTCTGAAAGATTTCTGAAGGGTACCTTCGTCTTTAATGGAGGGTTCGTTTTCAAAACAAACTCACAGCCATCAAGTGTACGAGCATGTATTTCTTTAGTAGCAACCCTATAAAAATTTTTTTCGTCTTCTGTCAGATGAGTATGCTTCCACGCTCCAACATTACGATCCTCATTTATTAAAAGCACTACTCTTGGTTTTCAAAAGAAAACGGTAAAAAGCCACCAGGCGCTCCTAAATCCTAA
>SJYX01002283.1:0-41618 GCA_006410675.1 Oreotragus oreotragus
TTTCAGTCTGAATTTGGCAATAAGGGGTTCATGATCTGAGCCACAGTCAGCTCCCGGTCTTGTTTTTGCTGGCTGTATAGAGCTTGTGATTAAGTATTTTATATATAGTAGGATATGGACTGGGAGTGATCTTGGACTGTTCTTTTTAATTTGCATGTAGCCTTTGTGTGTGCGTGTGTTGGTAAGTCGCTTCAATAGTGTCCAACTCTGTGCAGTGCTATGGACTTTAGCCCACCAAGCTCCTCTGCCCACGGGATTCTCCGGGCAAGAATACTGGAGTGGGTTGCCATGCCCTCCTCCTGGGGATCTTCCCAACCCAGGGATCAAACCTGAGTCTCTTATAGTCTCCTGCGTTGGCAGGCAGGTTCTTTACCACTCATGCCACCTGGGAAGCCTGTTTGTAGCCTTTACCCAATATTTAATCTTTTTCACAAGTCTACAACTGTTTTGTTTGCCTTTTAAAACTTTCTGAAATTTTACATAAAAAATTTTTTAAAGAAACTGATACTGATTCACTGGTGTTTTAATTTTGTTAACTAAATAAAACTCAGGATACCCTGTTGGATAAATTTGAGAAAGAATTTTTACAATATGGCAGGATGAAAAATACATCCAGTTGATGCCTTGGAAGATAGACAAAGCCAGGTTCCCATCCCTGCTTGTGATGTCCCAGCTGAGCAAACCAGTCAAGCTCTGTGAGCCTCATTGCCTTCACTGATGCCAGGAAATGACCAGACCCACCTTGCAGGTGTGGACCGGGGTCTTGAACAAACACTGGCACAGAGGAAGCCCAGAAAACGTGGAACCCTTTCCTTCCCTTGCCCTGCAGAGGCAAGTGGTTTAGGAGGACCATGCCGCAGGTCTCACCCAGCACTGCCCCTGGCCATGCTTCTTGCCAGTTGCCAGGAACAGTGGACTTGTTGTTCTGGTGTATTTGCTCACCAGCTTCCTGTTTTTCCTGGTGTGGTCGTGTTCTTTTAGTCAGCAGCAGGACAGAAAGAACTAGGCTGGGATGGGTAACCTCAGTTCTCAAATTCCTCTCACAGCGAGAAAGTCTAGTCCTTTCCAACAGGGATTCTGTGATGGTGATCAAGGGGCTTTGTGAACTTGAGCAGGGCTGTGATGCTGAGCCCCCAGTGTAGGGAGGTGAAAAAAGGGTGACAAGTCACCCTTGCTGGGAATTCAGGACCCATGAACTAACGCTAATGGATTTTAAACATAAGCTGATTAAACTTTAAACTTTTATTTCCCACAAAGTGAATGTCTCACCCATTCCCATGCTCTTCACATTCTGGGAAGAACAGTTAAGACATGAGCACTGGGGTCAGACTGCCTGGATTCAGATCCCAGCTCTACCACGTGTTAGCTCTGTATGTGACATTTGCCCCATGACTTCACCTCTCTGTACTGCAGCTTCCTCATCCGAGGAGAACCAGAGACTCATAGTAACTGCATCGTAGGGTTGTTGTGAGGCTCGAATGAGGTCACGTGAGTGAAGTATTAACAGATTTTGGTAGCCCATGGTAACCTTACAGTAGTTAGCAAAAGGTCCTAAGGTTTTACTTGCTTAACTCCATCTGAATCGCTGATTCTCACAGGCTAGGCTGGATGCCTTTAGTCAAAGATCTGGAAGTTCAATTTAAAGGTAATTTTGTGAAATTTCTCAGCCCATTAGGAGTAGAGAGTATTTATGAAGAATATGCATCAATAGTACAGCAGACATGTTCAAAATGATTAGTTGTAAAATATTATATTCTTATTGGCTTTGATTTTTTTTTTTTTTAATTCAGGGCTATCTTCCTATGGAAGAAGTTTGCTTGCTGCTGAAATAGATGTCCCTTTGTCCCAGGAAAACACACTGAGACTGAATTCCAGGACCAGGGGCTGATGGGAGAGGTGTGAGCTCACCACGGGTGAATGTGGGCCTTGATGTCTGGGGGAGGGTGAGGTGGGCGGGTCACAGCCCTTCTCAAGCTCCACTGGCTCCAAGGCCAAGGTTCCTGCTGTGTGTGCCAAGCCCAGGCTTCCGCCCTGTGTCATGGCTGTACATAAGAGGTTTGCTAGATGATGATCTGTGTCCCTCAAGGTGCTAAGGGCAGTGCAGAAGTTACAGTGAGCATGTGGGCCATTTCAGTCACTTAATACTCCTGCTTCTTTCAGAACAGTTTACCACAGAAGACTGACTTGCTGTTAATTGCTGTTCTCAGGAAATCTCATCAAAGGTTGAGCTCCAGAGGGGTTTACGCAGCTGCCACCTTCACTTTTCCACATTATGCTCTGTTGAGATGACTGAATATTAAGTCGGAGTGTAATATTCCCTGGGGTTTACAAATTGGGGAGATCACAACCTTTGGTAGCACTTTTGAGGGTATTTGGAACTTCAGCACCAAGTCAGCGATGCAGAATGACAGGTCCCACTTGTTGCTCAGCAAGATCCGGGAGGGAAGACCCTGGAGGGAAGTACCGCTGTGTGGCTGGAGCCCAGACGGCTTGTGGGTGGAGGAACGATGAGCTCTTCTTTACCTGGGGTGCAGGTGGGCTCTTGCTGGTTCCGCTGAATACTCAACCAGAAGAACCTTTCACGAGCAACAGGGGTTTCACCAGAGAAAAACTTTTTTAACGTTTTAGTGGATTTCCAAGATAGGTTGCAGCAGGAATCAGGGTGCTGTTCAGATACCTGGGTGGCAGGTGGAACCCTCTCTACAGAGAGGGCGGAGCAGGAGTCTGATAGACTTACAAGTCAAAAACTGTCCTTAGAGAAACCTCTTCAGTTCGTTGCAGTTGAGGATATTCATCTGTGACTTTCAGAGCACCTTGGTTTATGGTATCTTGGGAGTGAGGTTCAGTGGTGATATAACTCTTCCAGCAGGAAAGCACCAAGAGGGCTGTAGCCATTCCTGCAGTCAGCACAGTCGGGTCCTCCCTTCCAGGCAAATGTTTTCAGGCCAGAGTCTTAAGTTCTAGAATAGGGTTTTGTAATCCCCAGCTTCTTGTTGGTTTTGAAATACTTCCTTTATAGGGAGTTTTGCATTAGTAGTCTCTGAGTAAGGTGGACCCTCAGTAAATCAACTAGTTGTTAACCAGGCTGCAGGCTACTCAGGTACTAGTTGACTACACAAGGCAGAGGAGCCCTCATATACTCAGGATAGGAAGAAAGGAAAAGATCTTCACTGAGGCTAGGGGAATGTGTGTGTGCTGGGGACATCGGAGCAAGCCTAGTCTTCAGGAGTAATGAAAGGCAGAAATGTATTAGGAATCTCGTTATTTCAGAGGGAGTCTGACAGTTTAAACAGGAGTTTATGAGAGCCCAGGAGTTTCATAACTTCCCCATACCACACACACTTATTGAATACTAGCCATAGTTTAGGCACCGTATGATTTGTAGCTGTTGTTCAGGTGCTGAGTCTTGTCCAGTTTATTGCAACGCCATGGACTGTAGCCCACTGGGCTCCTCTGTTCATGCAATTTTCTGGACAAAGATACTAGAGTGGGTTGCCGTTTCTGTCATCCTGTCTTCATCATCACCACAGCCCCAGCACCCAGCCCCAGTATATTTTCAACACAAACTTCCACTTAATTAATGGTTTACTATGTACTGGACACCTTCCTAAGTACTTTATGGGCATTATTCAATTTAATCTTCACCATAACTGTCCTTTTGCCGATAAGGATAACTGAGGTTCAGAGGAGAGTTTAAGTAGTTTAATTAGAAACTTTGATAGGTATGTAAGTGAAAATCAGCATTTTTAAACCAAGATCTGCCCTTTTATCCACTACCTTGTACATCTTTGAAATGAGTAAACACTGCAAGACTCAGTGGGCTGTATTCTTTATATTCAACTGCCTGGAATCTTCTGGACTGAAATCTGTAGGTGGCAGGACACTGAGTTTAAATTACTTCTTTTGCTTTTTTTCTCCAGAAAGCAGAGAGAGGATGGCTTCATGGCATACTGTCTTGCTTTCAGACGAAAGTAAGGACTGAGGACATCCTGCTAACTGGACATGCTTATTCCATCTGTTTATTTCAACAGAATTTTGTGACCTTGTCCAAAGAGATGTTATAGATGAAGAAACTGAGGTCCAGAGAGGGAAAGAGTCTTGTCCAGGAGCAGAGCTGTTGTCCCAGGAGTCTAGCAACTTTGGTCGCTCTGAGTGTGACCATATGTACATCTGAGACTGTCTCAGCGCTTTCTATTCTTGCATTGGTTTTTTTGGTCTATTCTTTTGCCAAAATTACCTTTTCTTACTTACTGTTGCTCAATAATGTTTCAGTATCCAGTGAGCAAGTCTGTTATCAGACTTTTGCATTTCCACATAAATCTTAGGATCAGTTGATCTGTTTCCATTTTCACAAGAATGCACAAACAAGAACTGCTGTGGTTTTCCTTCATAGTGCATGGAATCTACAGACCAGTTTGGGGAGAATTGACATCTTTACAATACTGAATCTTCAAAACCATGAACATGATATGTCCCTCATTTTCTATGAACTTGAAATTTTTCTTCAAATCACATTTTAAACTTTTCTAAATACAGGTCTTGCTTTTTTCTCTGCTTATTTCTAAATATTTTATTTGGATGTTAGTGTAAATCATACCTTAAATTTTTTTTCCTTTGCTAAAGGTTTATTTTTAGTGTTGTGAAATACAAGAAATATTTTCAGACCAACCTTCTTTCTTCCAACTAATTGTTGATGGTAGAAATGTGTCTGAAGATTCTTTTGGATTATTTCTGCACACAGTCACAGCATCGGTGAATGAGATGTTTTCCCTATTTCTTTACCTCTCTTTTTCCAGTGTGATGTTGAATAGAGGTGGTGATTCAAGCTTCTTTGTCGTGTCCTTGATCTCAGCAGGAAGCTTTCAGCATTTCACCAAGTATGATGAGCGCTAGAGTTATTTATAAATACCACTTATCAGATTCAGGAAGTCTCTATCTTGTCCTAGTTTGCAAGGAGTTTTATCATAAACAGATGTTGAATTTCATCAAATTATTTTTCTTAATCTATTGATACGATTTTCCCCTTTGTTCTGTTAATGTGATGAGTTGCATTCCTACATTATTAAGCTCATTTGCTTGTGACGTACTGTTACCATTTTTNGCAAGGAGTTTTATCATAAACAGATGTTGAATTTCATCAAATTATTTTTCTTAATCTATTGATACGATTTTCCCCTTTGTTCTGTTAATGTGATGAGTTGCATTCCTACATTATTAAGCTCATTTGCTTGTGACGTACTGTTACCATTTTTATTCATTACTGGCTTCATTTTGCTAATATTTTGTTGAGGATTTTTATATCTATGCTCACAACAAGGATTGCCTCTAGTTTTGCTCTTTTATGATGTCTTTGCCAGATGTTTATGTCATGGTTTAATGAGTCTCATGAAGTGAATCGGGACATGCCATAATTTTTGTTCTCGGGAATAATTTGCATAAGACTGATATTATTTCTGTGTTGAGCTTGTTTAAGATCGGTTATTTGTTCTTTAAACGTGTGGATGTTTTCCTTTAGTACTTTGACAATATTCCAGAGTCTTCTGGTATGCGATATTTTCATTAAGAAATTAAAATTTCATCTTATGGCTTCTCCTTTGATAATGATATTTTCTCTCTGTGTCTGCTTTTAAGACTTTTCACAGCAGTTTACTGTGAGATGCCTGAATATAATTTGCTTTTTATTTGTCCTATGCGGGGCTCATTTGAGGGCTTATATCTNATATTTTCATTAAGAAATTAAAATTTCATCTTATGGCTTCTCCTTTGATAATGATATTTTCTCTCTGTGTCTGCTTTTAAGACTTTTCACAGCAGTTTACTGTGAGATGCCTGAATATAATTTGCTTTTTATTTGTCCTATGCGGGGCTCATTTGAGGGCTTATATCTGTGCTCAATGTCTTTCTCCAGCTTTGAAGATTCTTGGCTGTTATTTCTTCTGCCCACGTCTCTCTCTCTCCTCTGCTGTGACTCTGACTGCGTATCTGTCAGTCCTTCTTGTTGCCTCCCCAAGTATCTCTTACCCTCTCATCTTTCTTTTCTGTCCTTTTGTCTCGAAGTTTCAAACTAGGTATTTTCTTCGGCCCTATCATTTAGTTCACTAATTGTCTCTTCAAGCTGTGTTTAAGCTGCTGTTGGATCCACTTATTGAATTCTTAATTTTAGTTATTTTTAAGTTACAGAATTTCCATGTGTTCTTTTTATTTTGTTTCTAATTCTCAGAGAAACTTTTCAATTTTATCTTTCAACTCTTTGAACAGATTAAGCATAGTATTTTTTAAAATTCCACTTCTGATAACACCTTTTTTTTTTTTTTCAGCACTTGTGAATTTGTTTCTATAGCATGGTGGTTTTTTTTAACTTGGAATCCATTCAGATTGCCTTATATTTTCATATACCTGGTTAGTTTCGATTGAGTGCCAGACATCAAAGACGGAAACTGAGAGAAGTAACTGGAGGATGTCCTCTTCCTGTAGGGAGAGTTTCTCTTTCCTCTGGCAGGCCCTGGGGCACCTGTGGTCTGCTGTAACTGTAACCCAGTTCCGGGGACTGAGAGGGCTGTGTCCCCATGAGGACCGGTCTCCCTGTTGTTCATCTTTCCTCTTAGGGTGGAGCACTTAGGGGATGAGACTCCAATTTTAGTGTCTCTGGTTCCACAGTGTCCAGAGAGACGCCGAGCGTTTCAGCCTCTTAACTAACGCTTCCAGAAGGGGCAAGCATTCTTAGAGGAAACTCATCCCACAGTGCTGGGATCACCTCTCAGAATTTCTCTCTTCTCTGAAATCTTGGCTCTCTTCTTCACTGCTTGCTAATCCTCTGTAACTTCAGGCAGAATTTTAAAAATATTTTTCCAGCTTTTCGTGTTCTCAGCAGGCAGATTAGTCCAAATTACCTAGTCTAACATTATTTCAGTGGCTTTCAAATGTGGTGCTTTTATTCGCATGATGTTTGTTGTGGATTAAATTGTGTCCCGCCAAAAAATACGTTGCAGTCCTAACCCCCAGTTTCTCAGAATGTGACCTTATTTGGAAATGTTGTTGTTTAGTCGGTCAATCACGTCCAACTCTTTTGTGACCGCCTAGACCATAGCCCGCCAGGCTCCTCGGTCCATGGTGTTTCCCAGGCAAAAATCCTGGAGTGGGTTGCCATTTCTCCTCCAGGGGATCTTCCCAGTGGTCGAACCCACATCTCCTGCTTGGCAGTCAGATTCCTTACCTCTGAGCCACCTGGGAAACCCTTATTTGGTAATAGGGTCACTGCAAATATAATTAGTTAAAATGAAGTCATACTGGAGTAGTGTGGGCCTTTGAGACAGTGTGACTTGTATCCTTATAAGAAGAGGAGAAGAAATACAGAGACAGAGACGCACAGGAAGAAAATGGCCGTGTGATGGATGGGGGCAGAGATTGAGTGATTCCCCTACATGCCAAGAAAAGCTGAGGATTACCGGCAAACCCCCAGAAGTAGCACAGAATCCTTCTCGCAGGTTTCAGAGGGCACATGGCTCTGCCACCGCCTTGAATTTAGACTCCAGAACTGTGAGACAGTACATTTCTGTTGTGATTAGCCACCCAGGTTGTGGCACTTTGATATGGTAGCCCTAAGGAAACTAATACAGCACCTTATAGTATACAGAGTACTTTCCCATAAATATCTTGTTTGTGCTGACAGGAAAGCGGAGGGACAGGTGACGTTGAACAAGGTCAGAGTCAGAGAGGCTGAGGCCCAGAGAGGAAACATCAACATTCTAGGTACCACAAGCCACAGGCAAAGTCTGGATGTGCCTGGGCTTCCTGCTTCTTTCTGTCCCACTGGAGATGCCATAATTCTACAGCTTCATCACATCTTTCCAGGGTCCTGGGTATGGAGAGGTTCCCACGTGACCATGCGCCGATGCCCATTTCCTGAAAAGGACAGGCACTTAACTTGACTGGGCAGCACACACATTTATTTGTCCATTCATTTGTTCAGTTCATTTAGTCGCTCAGTCGTGTCCAACTGTTTGCGACCCCATGAACCGCAGCACACCAGGCCTCCCTATCCATTACCAACTTCCGGAGTCCACCCAAACCCATGTCCATTGAGTCGGTGATGCCATCCAACCATCTCATCCTCTGTCGTCCCCTTCTCCTCTCGCCCTCAATCTTTCCCAGCATCAAGGTCTTTTCAAATGAATCAACTCTCCGCATCAGGAAGCCAAAGTATTGGAGTTTCAACTTCAACATCAGTCCTTCCAGTGAACACCCAGGACTGATCTCCTTTAGGATGGACTGGTTTGATCTCCTTGCACTCCAAGGGACTCTCAAGAGTCTTCTCCAACACCTCAGTTCAAAAGCATCAATTCTTCTGCGCTCAGCTTTCTTCACAGTCCAACCCTCACACCCATACATGACCACTGGAAAAACCATAGCCTTGACTAGATGGACCTTTGTTGACAAAGTAATGTCTCTGCTTTTTAATATGCTGTCTACATTGATCATAACTTTCCTTCCAAGGAGCAAGTGTCTTTTAATTTTATGGCTGCAGTCGCCATCTGCAGTGATTTTGGAGCCCAGAAAAATAAAGTCAGCCACTGTGTCCACTGTTTCCCATCTATTTGCCATGAAGTGATGGGACCAGATGCCATGATCTTCATTTTCTGAATGTTGAGCTTTAAGCCAACTTTTGCACTCTCCACTTTCACTTTCATTTGTTCAGCATGCACTTATCCAAGTTAACACCTGGTCCTATTGAGTTAATAGTAGAGACATACAGTACAGGAAAAGACAAATTGGAGAGGGACAGGACAAGCACTCAATCCCTTTCCCGAGGAGCTCACAGTCCAATGGCAGAGAAGTTTCACACTTAGACTGTTGTAGCTTTTCTGATAGAACTCCGCAGGATGTGAATTGTCTTACAGGTGTAAAATGAATTTACCACTGTGCTTTATATCAAATGAAACAGAAGAAAGTATTTGTATAGCCTGTTTAATATTTATGATACATCTTTTGCCCTGAAGTGTTAGACACTCTTATTGTAATTATTTAGAAAATTATATGCTGATAAACTGTCCTAAATTGTATCCCAATATAGCTGAATAAATTTAGACCTTATTAGGTAGATGTCATCGAGTTGAAAATGTAGCCTGACAGCAAATGCCAGACCACAGTGTACTAGATACAGTTTTACTGTTAAATGTTTCTGTTTGGTACACCCTGTAACTCAGCCGTCAGAGTTTTATGTAGAACTTTGAAAGAATCTTAAAGGAAGCATCAGGCAGTTCCTGTCCTCAGCCAGAGACAAACTATAAGCGATGAAACCTTCATTCTTCCACTCGTTCATCCTTATTAGTACGAGTGTCGAGGCACTGGGGATATGATGTTGAATACGACATGAACGAACCAAGTATAACATTGACAGCAGAAATTCCAGAAAAGAGCTGGATGATCCAAGAGCCCCAAAGGCATAGTTGGGATTAGAACAGAGGAGTGTGAGTTGGAGTTTTTAGAGAGGAATTTCAGAAAGTTTTTCGGAACTGGCCTTTTCAGTATGAAAGAGGAGGAGTTAGAGGAAGGCCTGGGAGTCACCCCAGGTGAGGGGAAATGGGAGCAGAGGTGGGGCAGGGAAGACACCAGAAGCTCCAGGAGAGGCCTGTGCTCCATGGACTCATATGTACACTCGCTTTGTGGAATAAGAGAACAACCCTCAGGGCCCAGGGGTTCGGTACAGCCTCTCGCCTCTAACAAACTGACTTTGTGCAGGTCACTTCATTCCCCTGTGCGTTTATTAGGGAACCCAAAGTCCACCAGGTATGGAGTACATTCCTCCATGTTCTGGTTTGTTAGGGTCCCTTGCGTCCCTAACCTGCCCCTGCCGCTTGCCTTGTCAGGCTTCAGAAGGCCCTGTCTGATTGGGCCACATGGGTCCTTGTGGTCCTCCCTCCCCTCCTCCCATCACGTGCTTGCTCTTCTCTCAGCTCCCTGCCCCTGCTCCAGATTGGCTCAGTACCTTCAGGGACACATGGGGAACATTCCAAGCCTTCTGGCAGCCCTCCAGCATGTCAACATGGTCCATCTTTCTGTAGGAATTTCATCTGGGTTCACACTTCTAGAAGACTACATACCCTGCCCTTCGAGTCAAATGCTGTTTCCTTATCAGTCGATCCTCTCAATAGTTCCCCATCACATGTTCTCATGATTTGATGTGGTCACAGACTGGGTAGAGCAAAGCTTGCATTGCCTTATGATGACACTAAGGGTGTTCTTTCATTGTGATCCAGTTGTTTTTTTTTGTTTTTTTTTTGTCTTTTTGCATCTCATTGATAGAATCTTAAATAAAGGACAGTGCCTGGAGCTTGGAAACAGTTCAATTCATTCATCCAACATACTTAGCTGGTTAGAATCATGAGGAAAACACTGTTACCTTCCCTCCAAGGAGCTCCCAACTCTAGAAGGGGATTGAGCCCTAAAGAATGACAAGAATGGAACGATAGTAGAGCATCTTTTATTATAGTAGGATTTGTGTCAGTGGAAATGTTTATTATTAAAAGGAGTATATGTAATATGAACAGTAGATTGTAACATTAGTGGCTTTTCAGGTGGCCCTAAAATCCCTCTTGGGTTGAGTGGATCAGATACAGTTCTTCCTGCTTCCCTCCCTCCGCATCCCCCTTTTTCCTTTCTCTCTCCCACTTTGCCCAGATTCCTCCCCTTTCCTCCTCCCCCTCCCCCTTCTGCTCCTCCTTCCTTCTTCCCCCCAGAGCAGCTCCTCTAAGCTTTTAGTGTTTTTGATTAGGGGGTCCTTGTAAAAGTTATGATTATTCACTGAATATCTATTGATATTTCAAAGTTTGAAAACTATGCTTCTTTCTATAAGTCACTTCACCATGGATTCCTGGACTCTTGGGAAAGTACACACTTACGGATCTTGAGAGCAGAGGATCCTTGAACCTCGGCTACTCCAAAATAAGACCTCTCACCTTAGGACATGCCAAACAGTACCCTCAGTATAGAATTTAAAGCTTTTCCCTTTTCTGGGAAAACAGCATTGGAATTTTGCCTCATGTTGATAATTAACACAGCATGACAGGGCAGATTCTCTGAATATATTTTCAACTCCATCTTTATTTTAAAAAGTGAAGTGTGAGGTAGAAACTGGAATAGGAAATAGATGGGACAGATGTTGAGGACCTCTTCCAGGAAGGGTTATTTAATGACAGTAGGTATTTTTCTAATTCAAAACCAGGTCCTGGAGAAGTTGAGGAATTGCTGGGTGGCTACAGTTTCAGGAGCTGGAGAGTTAGTAGCTAGGAAGGAGGAGCCTTCAGCTAGAGAGGGATCAGCAAGGATGGAATAGGAGGGGGCCAGAGCTCTGCTTCCTCACGATGATGGGGTCTCCATCACCATCTGCCCCAGGTCCCTTCCTGGGTTCCGGAGCTGTGTTTGTCTGGGCCCCAGAGGCGAGCAAGAAGGAAGCTGGGTTTGCAGTGCCTTCTGCTCGGTGAGGAAGTCAAGGAAGATGCCCACAGTCTGGTTGGGAAGGGAGGCTGGGGGAGTGATCGGGGGCCAGGGAGCTAAGTTAAGAGGATGGAGAGTCACGGAGGCCCTGTGGGTGCCGCCGTCTCTGTTGGGGGCTGTATTGGTTTCCTGGGGCTGCTGTAACAAGTAACCACAAAACTGGGGCTTGAACACACACGTGTGTTCTCCTACAGTTTCTGGAGGTCAAGTCACGGTCTTGGCAGGCTGCGTTCCTTCTGGAGGTTCCGGGGGAGAACTGGCTTCCTTACCTTTTCTGGCTTCTACAGGTGCCTGCGTTCTTTGTCTTATGACTTTTTCCTCATAACCTCTCACTTTCATCTCACACCTCCCACTTCCTACGTGGCCTTCTTGGCATCCTCCAACAGCCCTGGGATTGGATTACATGTAGGGCCCATCTGGGTAATCTAGGCTCTTCCCACTCCAGACCCTAACTTAATCAAATTGACATGTTCCCTTTNCTCACTTTCATCTCACACCTCCCACTTCCTACTTGGCCTTCTTGGCATCCTCCAACAGCCCTGGGATTGGATTACACGTAGGGCCCATCTGGGTAATCTAGGCTCTTCCCACTCCAGACCCTAACTTAATCAAATTGACATGTTCCCTTTGCCATGGATGGTAACGTTCACGGGTCCAGGGATGGGTATGTGGCTCCCTTTGGGGAGGAGCATTATTCGTCCCTCCATAGGGCAGAGGGATTTAGCTAAAGGGTGAGGAACAATTTCTGGAATCATGATCTGTGCTTGAGCTCTGTGAAGAAGTGCCACAGTATCCTGTGTTGGGGGCCGGACTGGCCTAGCTGCCAGAATTGAGCTCCATCCACCTTCCTTCCAGCCAGTGGAATGTTTCCTAGCATGCACAGGTCTTGGCGAGGCTGAGGACCACGGGGGCAGCTGTCTCCAGAAACGACTCATCTGGTGCTGGAGCTGCTTAAGGAGGGAGAAGCTGCTTCTCCTTTTAATTGGCAGCTTGCCTTGCTCCGTAGCCCTGCTCCATCTCAGAGCTACTGTGTTTCCCAGGCTGTGGAGCATCTGCCCTGCAGGGTAACATCAGAGGTGGGGGCCAGAGCAGCCCTGGAAGGAGGGGTGGGTGTCCCCAGCTCTTCTGGTCCGTGGGTGGTGAAGGGCCAGGCCCTGGTGGCCATCTCGGTTTGGAAACGTCCTTGGGAGTGACATTTTCCAAACAGTGACCTTTCATGGGGAAAAACAGCATCTGGTTTAAGATCCCACATCCTCTTGGACCCCAGGACTGCAGGGCTTTTGGTAACCCGAGGGGATTTACTGAGGGTGCGTTGCACTTGCTGTGTGGAATGGAGCAGATGTTTGGGCTTGAGTGCTCGCTGGGGTTGAAGAGGACCTAGTCCTTCAGGGTCTTCTGGTCTGTCTCCACCCCCAGCCCTCCTGACCTCCCTGGGCCTTCTGCACTTCCTCAGCCCTGTGGGCCTGGGTCCAGCCTGTCCAGAGTCCTCTCCTCGACCCATGGCTTTTGATCAGTGCCCATTGGGCCTCTTTGAGCCAAAAAGCCAGAGCCCTCCCACCCAGACAAAGAGAGGGGTGAGAAAGTGGAGGGACAAGGACCATCCTCTCTGCCTGTGCCTCATACGCTTGTCCCAGAACTTTGTTGTCTGTTGTGTCATTTTTTCTCACAGCATCTTCTGGACGTGGCCAGCACAGGACCACGTTTTTTGTTTGTTTGTTTGTTTGTTTGTTTGTTTTTTCAGATAACAAGGTTTAACTTCTGGTCGGCTAAATGCCTTGCCTGAGACAAAGGCTCTGGAGACTGGCTGCAGTCCAGGATTCTTTCCATCACTCCCATGCCCAGGGTGGCACCCTGTCTGTGCCAGGCTGACCGTCACACCAGGGGACCCTTTCGCACTGTCTTCTCCACAGTCAAGGCAGAGGATATGAGGGACCAGAGTCTGCTCTGCAGGCATGTTTGACCTGTGTCCTGCTCAATATCCTCCAGTTCAGAGATATTGTGACAGGTATTGGATATGTACCTTTCTCCTCCACTGGTTTAGGAGTTTCTCAAGGACAGAAACATTCTCTTATTTAACTATTTTTGATCTCTCAGTGTCTAATCAATACGTGGTACATAGCTGGTATGAGAAGGCACTCCCAAGCACCACCACACCTGCACACACATGGAGTGTTTGTAGATTTCATGCTGATATAGACTTATGCCTTTCTGAGGCCTGTGCAGTCTTATGATGGTAAGGGGATATACCCCTCTACGAGAATGGTCATTTCAACCTCTGGTCATCCCAGGACATCCTGTGTGTTTCCTCCATGCCCTCTTGTCTTGGGCCTTTCCTCTGGAGAATTTAGATGTGCTTGAGGACTTTTCCCCAGGTGGCGGAGAAGGCAGACCTCTGCCTGGGGGAGCAGAGGCAGCCGGGGGCCCGCGGGGAGGAGCCTGAGGGTGGCCATCTCTAGCAGCCCCTGGAAGGTACTGAGTTTGACTCTTGAACGTTGTCCTCAGACTGAGGGCTTACAGTGCTGGCAGCATGAAGGCCTGGGTCTGTCCCCAGGCTGGGCCATGGTGGTGCAGGAAACAGTATCCTGAGGCGCCTGAAGCAGGGGCAGCGGTGGCCAGTCAGATCCCCAGAGTGAAAGTGGATCTCAGGATGAACATTAGCTCATGGGAGGTTCTCCCTCCTCCGCCCAGCCTGGGAGGATTGGGGTGTTATTTTATTAAAGGAGCCAGCAGGCTTCCTTACATTCAGTGTCAGGTAAATCTTCCCTAAATACATCGCTCCTGTTTTTCCTTGCAAATATGGCCATGTTGAGTTACGGGTTAAATCAGTCCTTCTGGACTAGCATGGGCAGCTTATCTCCTTATTACCTAGTATTTATGGGAACTGGTCTGCCAGGTTCCAGACAAGTAATTGGCAAGTGAGTCTTGTGAACAGGACCAGCTCACTAGCTGGGGCCTTGCCACCTCCTGGCCTGAAGCACTGAAGTCTGTGTGTGTGTTTCTGCATCGGGGCCATCTTCAAGGCTGGAGCCCAGCCCAGGCTCAGAGCCCACTGGCCTGGCAGGACTGTTCTAGTGTGTGGGTATTTGACAAGCCAGAGCAGTGTGACCCTCATGGAGTGAAGTGTGAGTTCACCAGGCATCCTTGCTTTCCTGTGTTACCTTATCTCATCTCATTGCAACAACCCAGTGCGAGCCAGTCAGGCCGCCGAGGGGCTGCACTGGAGAAAAGATGACTCTAAAAGAGTGGGTGGGGAGAGACCTGTCATCATCAGACTTTGCAGAGATCCCAGGGGAGGGATGATGGCATGGGCCAGGGTGATGTCCCAGGGAGAGGGGTGATGGTGTGGGCCAGGGTGATGACTCCATAGATGGGGAGAGAGCCCTTGCCTGGTGGCTGACTGACTGTGGGGGATGCAGGAGGAAAGCTGAGCTTGGCGTCCAGTACTCTGGTGTTCTTGAAGTGACATGGAAGCGGTCCCTTGGAGGAAGGAGCCCTGAGCTCTTTTGTGGGGAACCTTAAAGATGAGGTGAAGACTTCAGGGAAGGCTGCCAGCCCAACTGATAGTTCAAGTGGATTCTTAAAATATCCCATCTTGGCAGAGTGGAACTCTGTGTAGGAAGAATCACATGGTACTTCTTATTCCATGTGCAGTCCCAAAAATGTGGTGTTTATTTAGAAATGTGTGGTTTATGCTTTTTTATCTAGAAAGGTTTCTTGGGATCATTTGTTACTATTTTTCCATTTGTAAAGTTTCATACCCTAGAAAATTCCTGGTTAAGGAACAAATAACCAAAAACACTTCTTACAAAGTCATGCTTTTATGGGAATTCAAATTGTACAGTTGAAAACTCTAGGCTGTCAGCAGTGATTAGAATGTGCATATTTCCATCTGAATTATTAAACTGGTAGCTAGTTGATACCAACAAGTCTTCTAAGTATTCCTTGATTTTCTCGGTTTTTTTAAAATGAAGCAACACACTTACAAACCAATTCAAAACCCAAACAGTATTAAATCACTCACTCAGGCTGTCAGAAAAGTATGATCGTAGGAAAGAAACAACATAAACGTGATTCGATAGAATTTTCAAAATTAACGTGAAAACATCTGTCCATATCTGTGAGAAAGGATGCCTGTTTAATCAGAGTGTTGTATGGATAAACTCTCGTAGTCACTCTTCTTAAAAGGGAAGAGTTTCTGTGTTTAAAAACCAGGGACGAGAACAAGCCTCTTGCCATATAGTCCAGGGTGAGATTTTCTTTGCCTTAAAATCCTTGAGGTAAGAATTTTCCAAGTTCATTTGGATTCAAATGAAAGCTGTTTCCATGCTGTGGCCTAAAGAGAGGAGGAGTACTGTGTGTCCTGTTTATATGATGAAAATAAATATTGCTAGTTGCTCTCTTGTCCCTTTTGGTTGCTGTCACAGGATTGGAAAACTTGTTTATTCATGTGAAAAAGGAATTCAAAAGGGTTATGAAGTCCAGAGTTGACATTTGAGAGGCTGAAAAACAGAGAGGAAGGACCCAATGCCAGCAACTTTTCCTTGTCCTTGGAGACCCCCAGGACTATGACTGCCAGCTTTTCTAACAAGGCTACCCTGGTGGGCAACGTGTCAAATGTCCCAAGGCTCTCACTGATCCTCCTGCCTCCACAATTGCAAAATAACGACAAAAGTAAATATTTGGGGCCAGGTTTATTTTGGTCGGACAAGTTCCAGTCTGGTTTCTAAAATTAGGAATTCTGCGGGATGCACGTGGTTTGGGCATCCGGCCAGAGAACTCTGTCTCAGGGATGTGCTGTGCTCTTATTTGTCGTTGCTTGCTTGGAAATGTGCATCCGAACCCTCTCTCGTGTCTATCCATCTGTGCAGACCCACTGTCCATGCTAAGAATGGTCTGTCCAGCTCATGTGGATAGGTGCCCACCCCCCTGCCCTGGCTGGCAGGATTCCCACTTACATAAGGCTCAGACCCCGCTGTCTGTCCCTCGCAGACTGCCAGCCAAGCCTTCTAAGAGCTCAGCTCTCATCCTGCCCTTCTCCTTCTTCAGAACATTCTCTTAATCCCTGCCTCCACTGCCTTCAGGGTAAAGCCCTCCCGGCTCTGGTCCCACCTCATGGTAACTCCTCTGCCACCAGCCAAACTGGCTTCCTCATTGCCCCTCAGGCACACTGGCTGCTTGCTTGCCTTTGTAACTTTCCATTTCCCCCATATAAACATCCCTACCCCTGCCTTCTGTCCATCCTTCCGGACTCAGCTGCAGACCCACCTCCCCAGGTGGACTGCCCTGCCCAGGGGAAGCCTTGGCCAGTCACCGAGCACATTTGCCAGCATCATCTGGCATGGTTTCTTCCCCTCAAAGCCCAGAGCAAAGGAGGCACTCAGGAAACATCTCTGTTCAGCCTTGGCTTGTAGTGTTGCCTCCTGGAAGCTTTCCTTACCCTGGAGGAGGCTGCCCTCCCCACAGTGGCTCCTGGGATTATCTTTCTCCTCCTCTCAGACTCGTGGAGCTCTCTCTAGAATGTAGCAAAGGCTGCTGTCACCATAAACCTCTGACTGGGCCTGGGGTGGAGTGGCTGGGGCCTGCATTACCAGGGCCCTCTTTGTCTTCATTTGCCCTCTTGGGTCGAATAGGAATAAGCAAGGCCAGCTTCATAGGCATGGAGCCTGTGTCCCAGAAAGGACCCACACTTGGTTCAATGCTCTGCTGTTACTGTCTTGAACTTCTTACTTTTTTGAACAAGGTGCCCTGCATTTGCATTCTGCACCAGGTCTTGCACAGTATGTATCTGGTCCTGGGCACAGGACAGGTGTTGACACACAGGTCAAGGTCTGGCCACAGTCCAGGAGGAATGCTGGCTGAGGTCTGCATGGAGGCCAGTGGAGGGCCAGGAGTCTGGAGGAGATACTCAGCTCTTTGCTTGGAGGAGTGGCAGCTCTTCAAGGCAGGAGTGTTCCACAGAGGTACTGACTTCACAGGACCTCACTTTGGCCCTAAGTAGCCTTATTCAGATCCTGTCATAAGCCTGTCATTTTTATAGTGCTGTTCCAACAACTTTCACATCTCAATCAGAGGAAAAGCCAAGTCCTTCCAGTGGCTTGCAGGCCCCCTGGCCTAGTCCTTGATCGTTGACCTTCTCTCCTATTGCTGTCTCCTCAATTCTGTTTCAGCCACACTGACCCCCTTGCTGTTCTTGAACATATCAAGAATGCCCCCCCCTCAGGCCATTTGCACCTGCTGTGCTTTGAGCCAAGAAGGCTCACCCTCACCTCCTTCAGGCCTTTGCTCATAGTCACTTAATCAGTATAGTCTTCCCCAAATATCCTATTTAAAATAAAACACACACACACACACCACTCTTTAACCTCTTTCGTCCTTTACTTTGATCTACAGTACTTATCACTAGCTTACTTACTCTGTGTTTTTACACGTTTATTGATTTATGGTCTGTCTCTCCCCTTGGAAGTTAAGTTCAGTGAGGGCAGGGATTTTCGTAAGCTTTGTTCGCTGCTCTCTTCCTGGAACACTACCTGACGCATAACAGGCGCTCAATAGACATGTGCTGGGCGGATTCACTGCCCTTGGCAGCTGACAGTCCTACTCGACCCCAGAAGGATGACCAGCAATAGCTGGGGAGAGGTGTGTGAGGCCACAGGAAGTCAGAGAGGTGAGGGCAGGCTGGCTGGCAAAAAGGAAGTTAAAAGGTACCACACAAATAAGTAGAGATAAAGCTTAGAGAAGCCAAAGTGAGCAGAGCAGCAGGAGCTAGGAAGAGACCCTCGTTGAAGCTATTAAGGAATTAATTTTTGTTCTCATTTGTTAATAGACATAGATAGATGCCCTTCAACACTGTAAATAAGAAACAGCCGCTGACTGTCACCACCACATGGGCCTGCATCTTCTCAGCAGCTACAGAACTGCATCCCCGTGTGAGTCCGTGTAGCCGTGTCACTGCCTGGGTTCCCTGAGACACCCACCCGTAACTTACATCCCGGCCCTTACTTAGGAACTACCCACTTCAGTGCCTTGGGAGAGCCCTCCAGCTCCAAAAACCAGATCATCACAGGAGATCCCTCAGTGATGTCCCTGGGCAGGTGGAGGCCCAGGTATGTCAGTGGGACCGACTTAGAAATGTCAGTTCCTGTCGTCAGATGCATGGGCCTGACGTGCAAGTGTGGGAGGGACCTCTGATCAAGGGAAACCCCCTTGTCAGAATAACCAGACATCCTGGTCTTGCCTCATAGAGAACAGAGACTCTGGCAACAAATGACATATGTACAGAGTTGATCATTAGCAAAACTGAGGTCAGGATTGAAAACTGACTGACCGGCAGACTTGAGCCTTATTGTCTAATTTTTTGGCCTTGGAAATGTCTGTGCTGTGAGGGGGATAATTGAGGACTCTTGAGGCATTATTTGAGGTGATTATCCCTTTTCTTGGGCTTCCCTGACAAGTCAGTTGGGAAAGAATCTGCCTGCAGTGTAGGAGACCCCAGTTCAATTCCTGGGTCAGGAAGATCCGCTGGAGAAGGGATAGGCTACCCACTCCAGTATCCTTGGGCTCCTTGTGGCTCAGCTGGTAAAGAATCCTCCTGCAATGCGGGAGACCTAGGTTCAGTCCCTGGGTTGGAAAGTGAGTTCAGTTTAGTCAGTCAGTCGTGTCCAACTCTTTGCAAGCCCATGGACTACAGCACGCCAGGCCTCCCTATCCATCCCCAACACCCGGAGCCTACTCAAGCTCATGTCCATTGCGTTGGTGGTGCCATACAATCATTTCATCCTCTGTCGTCCCCTTCTTCTCCTGCCCTCAGTCTTTCCTAGCATTAGGATCTTTTCCAACAAGTCACTTGTTCACATCATGTGGCTAAACAATTGGAGTTTCAGCTTCAGCATCAGTCCTTCCAATGAATATTCAGGACTGATTTCCTTTAGGATTGACTGGTTGGATCTTCTTGCAGTCCAAGGGACTCTCAAGAGTCTTCTCCAATACCACAGTTCAAAAACATCAATCTTCGGCACTCAGCTTTGTTTTTAGTCCAACTCTCACATCCATTCATGACTACTGGAAAAACCATAGCTTTGACTAAACAGACCTTTGTTGGTAAAGTAGTGTCTCTGCTTTTTAATATGTTGTCTAGGTTGGTCATAGCTTTTCTTCCAAGGAGCAAGCGTCTTTTAATTTTATGTCTGCAGTCACCACCTGCAGTGATTTTGGAGCCCCAAAAAATAAAGTCTGCCACTGTTTCCATTGTTTCCCCATCTCTTTGCCATGAAGTGATGGGACTGGATGCCATGATCTTAGTTTTCTGAATGTTGAATTTTAAGCCAAATTTTTCACTCTCCTCTTTCACTTTCATCAAGAGGCTCTTTAGTTCTTCACCTTCTGCCATAAGGGTGGTGTCATTCTCATATCTGAGGTTATTGATATTTCTCCTGGCAATCTTGATTCCAGCTTGTGCTTCATCCAGCCTGGCATTTTGCATGATGTACTCTGCATATAAGTCAAATAAGCAGAGTGACAACATACAGCCTTGATGTACTCCTTTCCCAATTTGGAACCAATCTGTTGTTCCATGTCTGGTTCTAACTGTTGCTTCTTAACCTGCATACAGATTTCTCAAGAGGCAGGTCAAGTGGTCTGGTATTCCCATCTCTTGAAGAATTTTCCACAGTTTATTGTGATCCACACAGTCAAAGGCTTTGGCATAGTCAATAAAGCAAAAGTAGATGTTTTTCTTACCCTCTTGCTTTTTGATGATCCAGCAGATGTTGGCAATTTGATTTCTGGTTCCTTTGCCTTTTCTAAATCCAGTTTGAACATCTGATAGTTCATGGTTCACATACTGCTCAAGCCTGACTTGGAGAATTTTGAGCATTACTTTACTAGCATGTGAGATGAGTGCAGTTGTACAGTAGTTTGAACATTCTTTGGCATTGCCTTTCTTTGGAATTGGAATGAAGACTGACCATGTCCAGTCCTGTGGCCACTGCAGAGTTTTCCAAATTTGCTGGCATATTGAGTGCAGCACTTTCACAGCATCATCTTTCAGGATTTGAAATAGCTCAACTGGAATTCCATCACCTTATGTAAGATGGTGAAGGAATAGCAGGGAGACCATTTTATCCCCCACAAATTCATCAACAGGTCATTTGAATGCTGAGCTGCTTCCACAAAACAACTTCTGAACACTGGTGGAGGATACCAGGCATCCAGAAAGACCACCCACTGTCTTTGAAAGGAGGTAGGACAAAGTATGAAAGACAGAAAGAGAGACAAAAGAGTTACGGACGGAGACCTGTCCTGGGGAGGGAGTCATGAAGGAGAAGTAGTTTCCATACAGTAGGAAACCCTCTCTCAGGTGGGTCTTTAGGGAGTTTGGAATCTAACTGGGAGAGGAAAAAACCCACAGAAGACATGCTTAACCGCAACTGCAGAAAACAGAGCTTTCCCGCGAAAGGCTCTAACCTAACAGCCTAATGCCCAGCCTGGCCCTCTCACAGAACAAAGGATTAAGTAAATACCAAAGGAGAGCCAGCCTGTTGCTTCGAACCAGCCCCTCCCTGCCCAGAGGCAGAGAGGCAGGCTTGAAGGCAAGGGGCTGCTACAATCTCAGCCCCAGGGATGGCATCTTCCACCAAACTGTGAGCAGGCTCCCAGCTGCTAACCCCATCTTCCTGAGATCCTGGATGGTTGACACCCACCATAGGATCACAGCCTGAGGTCATCTCTCCAGAGGAGACACACGGCACACCTGAGACAGTGCACAGCCAGAAAACCTAGCGGCCAGGACGGGGGAGGTGGTTAAGAGGCACGGTCCACCTGGGACAGCGTGCTCACCAAGTAGTACCTGGTCGCCTGAGCCGCTCAGACCTGGGAAGGGCACAGAACACATGTGCAACCCACAGAGACTGGGCCAGAACCGGGTCTGAGAGTCTCCTGTGGAGGTTTGGGTCAGCAGTGGCCTGCCGCAGGGGCTCTGGGCGCAGCAGACCTGGGTATGGCATGGGCGCTCTTTGAGGAGGTCACCATTAACCCCACTATAGAACCACCAGAACTTACACAGGGCTGGAAACAGACTCTTGGAGGGTACAAACAAAACCTGGTGTGCACCAGGACCCAGAAGAAGGGAGCAGTTGACCCCACAAGAAACTGACCCAGACATGCCCATGAGTGTCCAAGAGTCTCCAGCAGAGGCATGGGTCGGTGGGGGCCTGCTGCAAGGTCGGTGACACCAAGCGCAGCCGTGCATGCATGGGACCTTTTCAAGGTGGTTGCCATTATCTTCGTTACCTCCACCACAGTTTGGCCTCAGGTCAAATGAAGCCAAACTCAATGAAACTGTGAGCCATGCCATATAGGGCCACCCAAGACGGAAGGGTCATGGTGGAGAGGTCTGACAGAATGTGGTCCACTGGAGAAGGGAATGGCAAGCCACTTCAGTATTCTTGCCTTGAGAACCCCATGAACAGTATGAAAAGGCAAAAAAATATGATACTGAAAGATGAACTCCCCAGGTCGGTAGGTACCCAAAATGCTACTGGAGATCAGTGGAGAAATAACTCCAGAAAGAATGAAGGGATGGAGCCAAAGCAAAAACAATACCCAGTTGTGGGTGTGACTGGTGATAAAAGCAAGGTCTGATGCTGTAAAGATTAATATTGCATAGGAACCTGGAATGTTAGGTCCATGAATCAGGGCAAAGTGGAAGTGGTCAAACAGGAGATGGCAAGAGTGAATGTCGACATTCTAGGAATCAGTGAACTAAAATGGACTGGAATGGGTGAATTAACTCAGATGACCATTATATCTACTACTGTGGGCAAGAATCCCTTAGAAGAAATGGAGTAGCCATCATAGTCAACAAAAGAGTCCGAAGTGCAGACTTGGATGCAATCTCAAAAACGACAGAATGATCTCTGTTCATCTCCAAGCCAAACCATTCAATATCACAGTTATCCAAGTCTATGCCCCAACCAGTAACGCTGAAGAAGCTGAAGTTGAACAGTTCTATGAAGACCTACAAGACCTTTTAGAACTAACATCCAAAAAAGATGTCCTTTTCATTATACGGGACTGGAATGCAAAAGTAGGAAGTCAAGAAACACCTGGAGTAACAGGCTAATTTGGCCTTGGAATACGGAATGAAGCAGGGCAAAGGCTAATAGAATTTTGCCAAGAGAACACACTGGTCATAGTAAATACCCTTTTCCAACAACACAAGAGAAGACTCTACACATGGACATCACCAGATGGTCAACACCGAAATCAGATTGATTATATTCATTGCAGCCAAAGATGGAGAAGCTCTATACAGCCAGCAAAAGCAAGACCAGGAGCTGACTGTAGCTCAGATCATGAAATCCTTATTGCCAAATTCAGACTCAAATTGAGGAAAGTAGGGAAAACCATAGACCATTCAGATATGACCTAAATCAAATCCCTAATGATTATACAGTGGAAGTGAGAAATAGATTTAAGGGACTAGATCTGATAGACAGAGTGCCTGATTACTCTGGTTGGAGGTTCATGACATTGTACAGGAGATAGGGTTTAAGACCATCCCCAAGAAAAAGAAATTCAAAAAAGCAAAATGGCTGTCTGAGGAAGACTTACAAATATCTGTGAAAAGAAGAGAGGACAGGGAGACCTGGCATGCTGCAGTCCATGGGGTCGCAAAGAGTCGGACACAGCTGAGGGACTGAACTGAACAAGCAGCAGGGAGGGAACACAGTCTTGCCCATCAACAGAAAATCAGATTAAAGATCCACTGAGCATGGCCCCAGCCATCAGAACAAGACCCAGGTTCCCCCTCAGCCGGTTTCTCCCATCAGGAAGCTTCCATAAGCCTCTTATCCTTCTCCATCAGAGGGCAGACAGACTGAAAACCACAATCACAGAAAACAACCAGCCTGATCACATGGACCACAGCCTTGTCTAGCTCAATGAAACTATGAGCCATGCTGTGTAGGACTACCCACGACAGACGGGTCATGGCGGAGCTGCTGCTGCTGCTAAGTCGCGTCAGTCATGTCCTACTCTGTGTGACCCCACAGACAGGAGCCCACCAGGCTCCTCTGTCCCTGGGATTCTCCAGGCAAGAATACTGAAATGGGTTGCCATTTCCTTCTCCATCATGGGGGAGAGTTCTGACAAAATGTGGTCCACTGAAGAAGGGAATGGCAAACCACTTCAGTATTCTTGCCTTGAGAACCGCATGAATAATATAAAAAGGGTTGGGAAGATCCCCTGGAAAAGGGAAAGGCTACCCACTCTGGTTTTCTGGCCTGGAGAATCCCATGGACTATATAGTCCATGGGGTTTCAAAGAGTCGGACATGACTGAGCGACTTTCACTTTCATCCCTTTTCTCAGGTGTGAACCACTATCTAGTGTGACTGGATAGAGATCAAATGTAGATATGATTACCTTTAAATTGTAGAACCAACATAGAAGCATATTCTGGGTGAACTGGTTTGCTCCTTTGACTAGTAATTCTTCTGGAAGAAGTTTGACCCAATAATAGCAGTTTTTAGTGGAATTTTATCGATGCATTGTGGCTCTTGTCCACAAGAAGAAGCAAATGCATTCATTACCTAGAAGATACTTGCACTGTTAGGCTGTGGCGGTGATGAACCAGGAATGGACAAGCCCCACCTCTGCACTTGGGTCACTCACAGCCCAGAGGGAAAAAGAGAGATAGCCCATGGTATGCTGGTCGTAATAACAGTGGGCAGAAAGGTGTAGGCTTTGCAGTCTAAGGAGCTGAGTATAAATTGAACTTCTTCCACTTGGTACCTAACTGTGCATTACTGAGCCAAGCCTGGGTGCCTGGCTTCTAGGCCATTCAAATGAGGGTGGTGATACCTGTGTGAGGGGAAGATTGTGTCAGGCTGAGCATGTGACGCGCTCACCCAGTACAGAAGGTGTTCCTTCCAGCAGCGGGAGCTGTGGCTTCCTCCCAAACCCTGTGGTTAGGAAAAAAAAAAAAACACATGACATGAAATCTACTCCTTAATGAATTTTTAAGTGTACAGTACAGTACTATTAATCATATGAACGTTGTTGTACATCACGTCTCTGGAACTTTCTCATCTTGCCTGATGATCTCAAGGTACATTCATGTATAGCATATGACAGTATTTTCTTCTTTTTGTATCACTGAGTAGTATTCCACTACACACATGCACACACACTGCAGTTTCTTTATCCATTCATCCATTGATGGGCGTTTTAGTTGCTTCTGCTGCTGCTGCTAAGTCGCTTCAGTCGTGTCCGACTCTGTGCGATCCCATAGACGGCAGCCCGCCAGGCTCCGCCATCCCTGGGATTCTCCAGGCAAGAACACTGGAGTGGGGTGCCATTTCCTTCTCTGATGCAGGAAAGTGAAAATTGAAAGTGAAGTCGCTCAGTCGTGTCTGACACTTCACGACCGCATGGACTGCAGCCCACCAGGCTCCTCCGTCCATGGGCTTTTCCAGGCAAGAGTACTGGAGTGCGGTGCCGTTGCCTTCTCTACTTCTCGGCTGGTGTGAGTGACGCTGCAGTGAACATGAGAGTGCAAATATCTCTTTGAGACCCTGTTTTCATTTGGATGAATACCCGGAAGTGAGATTATTGTATCATGTGGTGATACGTTTAATATGAAAAATGTGGGATTTTTCGTTTTTGAGGGACCTCCACGTTGTCTTCCACAGCAGCCGCCACGTTTTAAATTCCCAGCAACAGGGCACAAACACTCCGCTTTTCTCCACACCCTCGCCAGCCCTTCTTATTTTGTTCTGATGATAGTCGTCCTTACAGGTATGAGGTGATACCTCATTGTAGTTTTAATTTGCATTTCCCTGGTGATTAGCGATACTGAATATCTTTCCATATACTTGTTGGCCGTAGTGTGTATTCTTTAAGAGAAAGGTCAGTTTATTAATCTGATTGTTTGGGGTTTCTTGCTGTTGAGTTAGAGTACTTTATGTATTTTGGATATTAACCTCTTACTAAAAATATGATTTGCAGATATTCCCTCCCATTCTGTTGGTTGCCCTTTTATTCTGTTGATTGTTTTCTTTGCTGTGCAGAAGCTTTTTAATTTAATGTTATCTATTTTTGCTTTCACTACCTGTGCTTTTGGTATCATATCTAAAAACATCATTGCCGAGAGCAGTGTTATGAAGCTTTCCCCTTGGTCTTCTTCTAGTTTTATAATTTTAGGTCTTAACATTTAAAATCTTTAATCCATTTTGAGTTGATTTTTGTCTCAGGTATAATATAAAGGTCCGATCATATTGCTTGGTATGTGGATGTCTAGTGTTCAGAAATCGGGGAAGGCAATGGCACCCCACCCCAGTACTCTTGCCTGGAAAATCCAATGGACGGAGTAGCCTGGTGGGCTGCAGTCCGTGGGGTCGCTAACAGTCGGACAGACTGAGCGACTTCACTTTCACTTTTCTCTTTCATGCATTGGAGAAGGAAATGGCAACCCACTCCAGTATTCTTGCCTGGAGAATCCCAGGGACGGGGGAGCCTGGTGGGCTGCCGTCTATGGGGTCACACAGAGTCGGACACGACTGAAGTGACAGCAACAGCAGCAGCAGTGTTCAGAAATACCATTTGTTAAAGAGACTGTACTTTCTCCGTTGTGTAGTCTTGGCTGACTCCCATGTTGAAGATCATTTGACTATGTATGCATGGGTTTATTTCTGGGCTTTCTATTTTGTTCGTTTGGTCTGTATATCTGTCTTTATGCCAGTACAACACTTCTGTAATCTCTAATATGTTATGAAGTCAGGAAGTATGAGGCCTCCAGTTTTGTTTTTTCTCAAAATTGTTTTAGCTATTTGGCATCCTCTGTGATTCCTTATGAATTCTAGGATTGTTTTTTCTAATATTTCTGCAAAAAAAAAAAGCCTTTGGGAGTTTGGTAGGGATTACTGACGCTGTAGATTGCTTTGGGTAGTGTGGACATTTTAACAGTATTGTGTTCTAATCCATGAATACAGGCTATCTTACCTTTTGTTCTGTCTAATTTATTTCACCAGTCTTTTGTAGTTTTCGATGTAGAAGTTTTTTGCCTCCTTGGCTAAGTTTATTCCTAAGTATTTTATTCTTTTTGATGCTATTATAAATCCAGTTGTTTTCTTAATTTCCCTTTTGGAGTGTTCATTATAAGTGGATAGAAAAGCAACTGATTTTTATACATTGCTTTTGTGTCCAACAAGTTTGCCGAATTCATTTATTCTAATAGTTCTTTTGTGGAATCCTTAGAGTTTTCTGTTATAAAATCACGTCGTCTGTGAGCTGAGATCATCTTACTTCTTCCTCCTTTCTGATTTGGATGCCTTTTATCTCTTTTTCTTACCCAGTTCCTCCCACTTCCAGTACTATATTGAACAGAAGTGGTCAGAGTGGGCGTCTTTGCCTGGTCCACATCTTAGAGGAAGAGCTTGCTGTTGTTTACCTTTAGTATGATGTCAACTGTGAGATATTTCGTATCGCCTTTATTACGTTAAAGTATTTTCCTTTTAATCCTAGTTTTTAAATTATTTTTTATCATGGTTCAGTGTTGAATTTTGTCAAACGTCTCTCCTGTATCTGCTGATGATCCTGTGACCTTTATGTTTCACTCTGTTTTGGTGTATCACATTGATTCGCTTTTGTGTGTTGAACCATCCTTGCATTCCAGGGACACATCCCGCTTGGTCATGGCATGTGACTCTTTTAATGTGCTATTAATTTTGGCTTGCTAGTATTTTGCTGAGGACTTTTACATCTATATTCATCAGGGCTGTTGGCCTGAGGTTTTCTTTTCTTGTGGTGTCTTTGTCTGGCTTTGGTATTAGGATAATGCTGGCCTCGTAAAATGAGTTTGAAGTATTATTGTCCTTCTGTTTACCTTTCTGAAAAAGTTTGAAAAGGACTGGCCTTAATGATTTCTTAAACGTTTGGTAGAATTCTCCAGTGTAGCCATCTGGCCCTGGGATTTTCTTTATTGAGAGATTTTTAATAATTGATTCAGAGTCCTAATTCATTATTGGATTGTTCATATTTCCTATTTCTTCTTAACTCATTCTTGGTAGGTTGTATGTTTCTAGGAGTCTGTCTGTTTCTTCTAGATTTCCAACTTGTTGGCATATAATTGTTTATTTTTAAATTTATTTTATTTTTGGCTGTGCTGAGTCTTCATTGCTGTGCATGAGCTTTCTGTAGTTGCAGCAAGCAGGGGCTACTCTTTGTTGTGGTGTGTGAGCTTCTCACTGAGGTGGTTTCTTGGTGTGGAGCACAGGCTCTCGGCTGATCAGCTTCAGTAGTTGCAGAGCGTGGGCTCAGTAGTTGTGGCACATGGGCTTAGTTGCTTCGCAGCATGCAGGATCTTCCCAGACCAAGGAAGGGAGCCCTGCATTGGCAGGTGGACTCCTAACCACTGGACCACCAGGGAAGTCTTGGTGTATAATTGTTCATAATTCTCTCTTATAATCCTTTTTATTTCTGTGACATCAGTTGTAATGTCTCCTGTTTCATTACAGATTTCACTTATTTCAATCTTCTCTCTTTTTCTGTTAGTCTAGCTAAACATTGTTAATTTTGTTGGTCTTATAAAAAAAACCCAGCTCAGTTTCACTAATTTTTACAATTGTTTTTCTGTTCTCTATTTTGTTTATTTCTACTCTAATTGAGGCTGCATCACCAACTCAATGGACTTGAGTTTGAGCAAACTCTGGGAGGTGGTGAAGAACAGGGAAGCCTGGTGTGCTGCAGTCCATGGGGTTACAAAGAGTCAGACATAACTGAACAGCTGAACAATAGCAACTCTAATCATTATTGTCTCCTTTCTTCTTTTAACTCTGTTCTTTATTTGTTCTTCCTTTTCTAATTTCTTGAAGTGTAAAGTTAGGTTATTTACTTGAGACCTTTCTTCTTTTTTAATGTAGGTATTTACTACTATAAAATCCCTTCTTCATACTCCTTTTTCTACATCCCATAAGTTTGAGTATGTTGTGTTTTCATTTTTATTTGCCTCAAGATAGTTTCTAATTCCTTTTAATTTCTTCTCTGACCTGTTGATCATTCAAGAATATGTTGTTTAATTTCCACATAATGGTGAATTTTCCAGTTTTTCTTCTGCTCTTGATTTCCAGTTTAATTCCATTGTGGTAAGAAAAGATACTAGGTATGATTTTAGCCTTAAATTTGTTAAGGCTTATTTTGTGACTTAATCCATGATCTATCCTAGAGCATGTTCCATGTGCACTTGAGAAGTATATATGTTGTTCTCTTGCTGGATGGGATGTTCTGAATATGTCTGCTAGGTCCATTTGAAATAAAGTGTTGTTCAAGCCCTCTGTTTCTTTATTTGTCTTCTCTAGATGTTATCTGTTACTGGTGGGTTATTGGAACCTCCTGCTGTTACCGTGTTGCTGTCTGTTTCCCCCTTAAGTTCTGTCCATTTTTTCATGCTCTCATGTTTTTACATGTATATTTATAATTGTTTTGTCTTCCTGGTGAGTTGACCCTTTTACCATTAGATAATGTTCTTTTTTGTCTCTTATGACAGTTTTTGACTTAAAGTCTACTTTGTCTGTATAAGTAAAACTCTCCTTTATCTTGGTTACCATTTGCAAATATTATCTTTTCCTAGTCTTTCACTTTCAGCCTATGTGTGTTCTCAAATCTAAAGTGAGCCTCTTGTAGAAAGTGTATAGTTGGATCTTATTTTTGTTTAATCCACTCGGTCAATCTGTGTCTTTTGATTGGGGAGTTTAATTTGTTTATGTTTATAGTAATTACTGATAAGTGAAGTTGCTCAGTTGTGTCGACTCTTTGCGACCCCATGGACAGTAGCCTACCAGGTTCCACCATCCATGGGGTTTTCCAGGCAAGAATACTGGAGTGGGGTGCCATTTCCTTCTCCAGGATTATCTTCCCGACCCAAGGATTGAATCCTGGTCTCTCACATGGTAGGCATTGTCAGTTAGTTAAGTCGCTCAGTCGTGTCCGATTCTTTGCTACCCCATGGACTGTAGCCCACCACGCTCCTCCATCCATGGGATTCTCCAGGCAAGAATCCTGGAGTGGGTTTCCATTTCCTTCTCCAGTGGATCTTCCCCACTCAGGGATCAAACCCAGGTCTCCCACATGAGAGGCAAACACTTTAACCTCTTAGCCACCAGGGATGTAGGCAGACGCTTTACCGTCTCAGCCACCAGGGAAGATCAGGGAAGGTCTTACATTTTGTTAATTGTTTTCTGTCAGTCTTGTTACATTTTTGGCCCTCTTTTTCCTAGTTTTCTTCTTTGTGTTTTGTTGGGGGTTTTTTAATAGTGACATGAACTTATTCCTTCTCATTTGTGTGTGCGTGTGTCTCTTCCATAGGTGTTTTCTTTGTTGTTGTTAATCCCATACGTTGTTTCCAGGGGACTTTACATAAAACATAGTTTTAACAACCTATTTTTAAGCTAATAGGCAAAGCTACTTTTAATCATGGCACAGTTTTTATGACTAAGGTACAACAAATGGATTTTTTTAACTTTTTAATTTTAACTTTCCTTTCATTACTTTAATGAAATTAACTAAAATTAGTGGATGTATATTTTATGAGCCTGATGTGAGTAAATCCCAGTTGTATCTTTTTTAGAACTTGATAAAGTGATTCTGACATTCATCTGGAAGCATAAAGGATTAGACTATCCAAGAAGTTTTTGGAAAAAATAATAAATGGGAACTGATAGTATTAAATATAAAACAATAAATCTACAGTAGCAAGGCTATATATTACTGGCACAAGTAAAGGAGTGGAGTGGGTTCAGATGGAATGGGATAGGGTAGAACAGAATCCCTAAATCATTGTATAAGGATGAATTATTCAGTAAATATTATATTTGACTAATCTTTTGAGGGGAAGGTAGGTTCGTATAGCCTATTGTATTACCAGAATAAACTCCAAACAGATAAAATATTTAAAGAAGAACTAGAAGAAAATATAAGTGAATAGTATATAATAGGCTGGGAAGGAATCAGGTGAGAAATATTTAGATTTTATTTCCTTAAAACTTCTGCACATATGTAACTGCTGTTTTAAAAAGTAGAAGACGGAAAGCAGAGACAATTCCCAGTGTACAGATTAGTCCAAGGATTTTGTGTCTGATATATGGCAAAGAAACCTTTGTAAGTCAAAATATAAAAATAATAGGCAAAAAAAAAATGTATAAGCAGTTTTCAAAAGAAGAGATAGAAATGACCAAAAAGTATAGGGAAGATTGTAGATCTCAGATGGCAGCCCGAGAAATGCAAATTAAAGCAAGCGCACGTTGCCGTTTTCACCTTTCAGCTTGGCGAAGGCTGTTTCAGGTCTCAGTGTTTGCACAGGCTGCGTGGAACGCCCCATGAGGGGGTGGGTGCGCATCAACACCGCCTCTCGAGGTGGCAGGTTGTCCGCAGTTATCTAGAGGCTTGACATTTTTTTTTTCCTCAAAGACTTTGACCTTTGAAAAGCAATTATACTTCTAGGAATTTCTTCTAAGGGGATAAGTCAGATGTGAACATAAAATTATGTACACTATGCTCCCTGCAGTATTATTTTTGATGGTTTAGTTTTTTACTTCTTATAATGCATGAGGCACAGTATGCCATTATTATTTTAATACATGATGCAAAATCCAAAGGATACTAAAGTAATTCTTCCTCCTTTCTGATGGGCTCTACATTCCCTTTCCATCAATAAGAATGTGCACATGCTTGTGCTTTTTATTTTGTTAAATTGTTTGATTTTGTATTTGAAGGTTGATGGTAGCACACTGTATGTTTCAGTGTACCTTGCTTCTCTTATTTGCTGTATCTCAGAGTGTGCTCCATTATCACTAGGCTGTATAGTACGGAGGTTAAGAGCCCAGACCAGTTGGGTTTGAATAAAGCCTAGTACTTACCAGCTCTGTCATCTTGAGCAAGTTTTTTAACTTCTCCGGGCCTCGTCTAGAAAATGAATATAATAATAGTCCTTACCTCATAAGATTACTGAAAGAATTGAGTGAGTCAAGATATATATAAAGTGCATGGAACACCGCCTGGTGCATCTTACATGAGATAAGTGTTAGCTGTTACCAGTGCACAGGGAACTGCAGCCTTCTCCTTGACAACTGTGTAATGTTGCACATCTGGGATGTATTATATTTTGTCCCACTGATAAACAGCTAGACTGTTCCCAGCATTGCTGTTGCAAACAAACTGCAGCGTTTATTATGACACAGTGTTAAAGGAAACAACACAAATCTGCAGTTAGTTTAATTGTGGCACAGTGCACATCCATTCAGTGGAATCCAATACAACCAATCAAACTGAGATTGTAGAAGGGTCTCTCATGAAATGTAAAAACTTTCATATATATGTTTTTTAAGCAGAAATAAGCATTTTAAATATTTACTCAGTTTTTTCCACTACACATGTAAGTAGATTATAGAAATTGAGAAGCGATACAAAGATATAAAGAAAAATTATAACTAACCTCGTCATAGTATCCAGAGATTGCTGTGCTTACTTAGAGTGAAGTCACTCAGTCGTGTCCAGCTCTTTGTGACCCCATGGACTGTAGCCCACCAGGCTCCTCTGTCCATGGAATTTTCCAGGCAAGAGTACTGAAGTGGGTTGCCATTTCCTTCTCCACTGGTGAATTTCATATAATCTCTCTGATTTCAGAAAATGTGTACTATTTATTTTATAAAAAGCAGGAGTGTGACCTTTACTAAACCCAGCCAGGAGCTGTGGGTTGGCTTCTTTGGCCGTGCGTGGGTGGTATAGATTGAAACTGCTTGGAGGAGGGAGGCTTGTTGTGGGCAAGAACACTTCCCAGGAAAGGCGTGCTGCAGGGCTGAGCGTGCTCCAAAAGAATCTCAGAAGCTGTTCCTTAACAAATCAGTCACTTTCATTGTTCTGTGTTACCTTTCACACATTCGCTTGCTCAGTAAACATCCATTACATCAGGCCTATTTTGCACCAACGTATTTCTAGGCTTAGGAACTCAGACATGAACAACATGTGTTCCAAGCAGGTAGCTGCTTGGAACCTTCTGGAAGCTGCCTTCCCCAGCTTGTCCAGAGCAGAAGACAAAGTCACAAGCGCTGGACAGCGCAGCATCTGAGATGCCCTGCCTGACACTGACCCCGTGTGCCTCCCCACGTGTCTTAACGATGGTCACTTCTTGTGGCTGCACTATATTCGCTCCAGTTGCTGTGTGCTGACTTAATTAAGCATCCCTGCTCTGCTGGATGGTCAGACCGCTGGTGTGAGTGCAGCACGGTCTTTGACACATCACTCACCTGCTTTACATATGGCTTGTTCCAGATAATGGAGTTACCAGCAACGTGTGAGTAAATGGGCCCAGGCCATCACAACCTTACCACCATTGGCTATCTGTTTTTATTTTTATCATTACTGCTCATTTATTAGATCCACAACTGGGCCTTGTTGTTTAAACATTTCATTAATTTGATTACTGTTAAATGTCAACCTTTGCTTCCTCGAGATAAGTGTGTTATCTGTTTAAATCCTTTGTTCCACTACTGCTTTTGGCTTTCAGTATGAAAAACAGACTCTGTACAGTGATGGTTAAGAGTTCATATTCTAGACCCACACAGACCCGGTGTATCTCCAGCCCTGCAACAGGAGCTGCGTCACGTGGGCACAGGGGTTTGCAGAAGCACTGAGACCAGGAAAGGCATTCCCAGCCGAGGGGCTTCCTAGGAAGCTGTCACAGAGTTTGATGGCCCAGGGACATTCAGGGGTCAGTGGCACATCCTGCGTGTCTGGCTTCATCTAATAGGGCTGCCGGGAGTGTTACAGGTTCATTTTGGGCTTTTCAGAGTACAGTGTTTGGAGTGAAGGCAGGTGGTCCAAAGCCTCATATTCAGAGCTTCTCCCTGGAAATAAAACCCAAATCCATCAAGTGCTGGGGAGAGACAGGGAAACAAGTGGGGAGGCCAGGGGCCCTACAGCCGGCTGCTCTGGCTTTGAACCCCAGAACCCTCCCTGCATACGCGTATGGACTCTGAGCCTTGATTTCTCATCAGAAAATGGGGTGATGGTATGGGCAACTGCACATCGTGAAGGCCACAGGTGAGCTGTGTCAGGGGCTCACACAAACAAGACACTCAGCTGATGTGGGCTATTAGGAACCAACTGTGAACAGGGGAAGCACATGCTCCCATCTCCGGAGGATGAGACCAGGGTTTCTCCTGCCCAGTTCTTAGCCATCAGCCCTTGCCGGCCCCCCGCCTTGATTTCTTACTGCCAGTTCCAGTTTGCAGCAGGAAAAAGAGCTTCCAAAGGCACGTTTCTTTCAGAGAGTAGCGGATGTAATTCCCTGGGCAAATCGATCCTTTGCAAATAGAGTCCGGACTGATGGAACATCTCAAAAAGTGACTTAAGTCCTTTTTCTAGGAGCGAGAGATGTTTGAATTCTCAGCAGCCATATCTGCTTTTGAACCCTGCACGGTCTGCGCCCTGGCCTCTCCCCACCCCCACACCTCCCATTTTATTCCAACAGAGGAAAGTTGTGTTGACAACCCGTTCAGGGTGGGAAAGGAATGTAATGTATGCATAGACTGCCCAGAATTTCCTGTTAGACACTCGTTCCAAACCACGGCCCTGGGATGCATTCCAGAGATTGCAGCCCAATTCTGGAAGAGAAGAAATGGTGCATTCATTTAAAAGCCGACCCTTGAGAGGAACTCCCCCTCTTTGCTTAAAAAAGTGTGTTTAGCTTTTTCCGTGGTAATGTGGTTGTAAATCCAGTCGTACGGCCTCTTCAGGGTTGTAATGTGCTCTGACATCCACAGGGGCAGAGAAATAGCCTTACTTTGGGAAACTCTGGTGTCCAGTTTTGCAGCTCTGATAACATTGGTGTCTGCATACTTTTAATATTCTGCTGTAAATAATGTGGATGACACGAATCTACTGTGCAGTACCTTTCTCGGGTCTGCTCGAGACATGAAAGAAACTGGTTCTGAGGGCAGGTTTCGGTGCTTTGACACCTTAGCCGTAGACTTTGTGCGTTGTCAGTTTTCTCCTCGAAATTCTGTTACACTGGGTCTTTGGCAGTCTGGACCCTTGTGCCAGCACTCAGGCTGTCTTGGCACCGTGGAAATGAACCTTGACCTCTGTAGCTGCCAAGGTGCAGTTTCTTCTCTTGGGGAGACACTTGAATGATTGGGGATGAATTCACAGGCATTGGAGAAGGAAATGGCAACCCACTCCAGTGTTCTTGCCTGGAGAATCCCAGGGACAGAGGAGCCTGGTGGGCTGCCGTCTCTAGGGTTGCACAGAGTCAAACACGACTGAAATGACTTAGCAGCAGCAGCAAACATTCCCACCCACATGTCAGCTACTTTTGTCTTGACCCAGAATCACTCTTTTGATCATATAGAGATAGGGATGGCAGGGCGACGCTGGGTGTTATAGACCAGATCAGAGACAAGGATGGTTGGTGGGATGCTCACAGAGGATGCTGTACAAAGCCCTGATTCTGGGTGGACTCCAGAGACTCTGGTTCTGCAGCCAGGGGTTCGGGATGGTTCCTAAGCCTCTCTACATCTGGAATTGAAACGAGGTCAGAACATAAGAATTGTCAAAGGGCAGTGGTGGTGCCGCGTGGGCAACTACCACAGTAACTAGGAAACACTGGCTTTGGGGTCTGGATACAGAAGGGAGCCAGTCAGGTCAGGAAGTAGAGCAGGATGATCAGAAGAAACGCCCTTGTCGGCCTCTTATTGCCACCGGTTGTGGGTTCAGTGGTGCATTCTGCCTCTCGTCTCAGTGACGGACCAAACCCCACCATCAGCCTCGGTGGACTTTCCCCATGGCATTCCATGCTTTTAACTACAACACTTTATTTCTGATCATATTTCACGTAAGACTTCCTTGAAAAGGCCTGAACTCTAGGGCTTATTTTAAGTTTCACATGTGGACCTGGTACTTAGTTGTTTACTTTCTGACATTATTATTATACCAAGCAACCTTCACTAGATAGGAGGTAGAGTTCTAAAGAGCTTCTTCACGTTCTAAGTTTAGAATTCACATAACCAAAAACAAAATGGGTCTGCCTCCGTGTTTTCTCCTAAAGCCAGGCTGTTTTCATGAGTACTGTCATCTGGGTACAAGCTAACTTCTGTTCATAGTGCAACAATGCACTGGGCTTAGACCGAAAGTTTTTGCTGCTGTATCTTAAGGCACTGGTAGACTTTCTCTCGTACACAAACATATCCTGTTTTCACTGCATCCATGCAACAACCCTGGGAGGGTAGGTATACCCATGTTACTGGTGTGGGTTAGCTAGATGAATTCACACTGACAGACAAAATGCAGGGCTGAGACTTGAACCCAAATGTCCCTCTAAAGCCCATTTTCTTTCCATGTAATTTGTATTTAAAGTCAGTTTTTAAATAAGTTCCATTCTAGGTGCTTTACACAGAAAGAGTCCACATCTGTGATTTTTAAATATCCTGGAAATCGTTGATATAGATGGATAGCCTACATTGGCCATAATCTAAAATTTAAACTCAGTAGTTCCAATTACGGCAGTCAAAGCCATGACATGTGTGGTACAAATCTGATCACATCACTCTCCGTGTTCATAGAATCAAATCCAGACTCATCACCGTGGTTTACGAGGGCCCTGCTGACCTCACCCCCGTCTCATACTCTTCACCACATGATTTCTCAGATTTCATGCTCTTCTCACTTCAGGGCCTTTACACACTGCTGTTTCCCTACTTCCCTGCCCCCTCCAACAATTTTATGAAGCTGTCAGCCCAGTTCTCAGACTTCTTTCTCCTAAGAAATCACTCCTACCCTCCCTGCCCCAAATCTAGACCATGAGCCCTTCTCCAGGCCCCAGCCATGCCCTGGGCTACCCCACTGTAACAACAGTCAATGTTCTGTATCAGAATTGGTTATTCCCGTGTCTCTCCTCCTGGGCATGCGTATCGTGAGGTTAGGACGGTGCCTGTGTGATTCATCAGTGTCTCTACATTGCCATGCCTAAGAGCCCACATCTTCAGGGGATAATCCTTTCCATTCCTTTCCATTCCAAATAACATAAACCCAATTCATACTGGCTTAAAAGGAGAAGAGAATGTATTCTTTCACATAGCTTAAAATGCCAGAAAGTTCTGGTCTACTGAAACCAGGTCCACAGATGATGTTGTCTGAGGTCTGTCCCTCTCCACAGCTCAGTTACTTTCTCCCCAGTGTTGGCTCATGTGACCAGGTAGGTGCTTCTCACTTGGTGGCCAAGATGGCCCTAGTGGCTCCAGGCTTACATCCTGCCAGTTTCGCAAACCAGAAAAGAAAGAACATCTCCTTCAATAGCTGTAGCATTGAGCAGGCTAACGTTCCCCCGGGCTAACGTTCTTTGGCCCAGCTTGGGTCACATGCCCATCCCTAAGCCTATCACATAGCTCTGATTGGCCGGGCCATGGCGATGCACAGAGTTGGTTGGGGGGAGAGTGGTAGAATTTTAACCAGAAAGACAGATGGTGGATCCTGACAAGCAAAAATGTTGCGTTTTCTACTACACGCCCCGTCGGCAGCTGGTGCTTTGAAGATACTGGTTCTTGCTGCTGGGCCAGCACTCTGCCCAGAGGGATTGGGGAGGTATTTGGGATGATTCCTGTCTTACCCTGAGGACTGAAGACTCAAAGAAGGCAGCAGCCATCTCTGCTCCCATGTCAGCTGCCCTATCTGGAGGCACTCTCAAAGCCCCTCGTCTGCTATGCTGGAGAGTGGGCACTCCCCAGCCCGTGGCAGAGAAAGAGGAAGGTGTGTTTGAGTGGGAAGCAGGGTCTTCATCTTCTCAGCTGCGGTGACATCAAGTCCAGCGGTGAAGAGGGAAGCGTTTGCTCTCAGAATGTGTCCCGGAAAACAGAGCCCCGTGCCTGTTTGTCCTCAAGGTCACACACTCCCCACATGGTCAGAGGGCACTGGGCATGTGAGTGAGGCCCGTACCCAGCATCTCCAGCTCTTTACAACCTTTCTCAGGATTTCTCAGAGAAGCATTTCCTACCCAGGGCTGCTCAGAGAAATGGAGACGTCTTAGGATCACCCCATCTGGCCCTGCCAGGGATCTCCCAGTCCTACCCTATGGGAGTCCATTTTCAGGGGCCAAACACCTGTATGGAGAGAAGGACAGCTGCTGGGAGCAACCATGAGCACATCTTCCTTAGCAGAACCAAGGGTGGAAGCGGGGCGGTCCTTCTGACAGACCAGCACGCCCAGGGCCTGAGGGAGATGGCAGAATAGAATGGCCCAGGAGGGGAACCTGCAGGAGAGACTCGGTGGGTCTTTGGCCTCCTCGCCTGGGAGGGTGCGCCTTTTGATGCACAGTGAGGGGCAAGGAGCTCCCGGGTGAGAAGCAGACGGGCAGGCGCGGAGCCCAGCAGAGGAGAGCCGAGCTAGTGGGTGCTCCAGCACCTCATCTTGAAAGCGCTGTTCTTTTCCTGAGGGAAAGCAGGTGAGCAGCCCCCAACAACATTCATCTGGACTCTTCACCCCTCCTTTTCTTCCTTTTCCTTTTCTCATCTCTGCCTCTGCAGTTGAGTAAACTCACTTCTGAGGTTTTTCTAGTTTTGCATTTCTAAATTACAGTGTAAGTGACCAAGACCTGTCATAGTAAGTTGGGCCTCCTAATTGTCAGGTGCCCGGGAACAAATGTGTGCCCCCGGAATCCAGCCTGTGATCCAAGGTTTACCTGCAGAACCCCCACTCCTGTATGAAGCAAAAGCTTTTAGGAGACTCACGGTAATAATAAGGGCTAACATTTATGAAGCGCTTACCCTGTGATAGGCATCATTCCGAGTGCTTGGTGAGAACTCATTTAACTCTCACAATAAGCCAAAGTCATATAACTTGGGTCCCATACATACATTTGCTAGTCAAGGCAAGTACCTGGGACGCTGAGTGCAGAGGCCACACTTGGGACCACCAAACCGGCTCCTCACTTGTCGGGCCACATCTCGGTGGGTCCTGTCAGTAGTTATTATGGGACTCAGAATCGGCAGCAGTGAAACAAGCTTCACAGCTGTCGCAGTGGTCCAGAGATAGAAGGTGAGGGCCCCAGCTGGGATATGACAGAGCCAGGGCATTGTTGCAGACAGGTTTAAGAGCTGCTAAGAATATCAATGGACATGTTTGGGTGAACTCTGGGAGTTGGTGATGGACAGGGAGGCCTGGTGTGCTGCGATTCATGGGGTCACAAAGNATAGAAGGTGAGGGCCCCAGCTGGGATATGACAGAGCCAGGGCATTGTTGCAGACAGGTTTAAGAGCTGCTAAGAATATCAATGGACATGTTTGGGTGAACTCTGGGAGTTGGTGATGGACAGGGAGGCCTGGTGTGCTGCGATTCATGGGGTCACAAAGAGTCGGACACAGCAGAGCAACTGAACTGAACTGAAGAATATCAAAACCAGTGACTTAATGAGAGGGAGAAACATAGATGTTTATACCAGGAGATTGGTGCTCCAGTTGAAGAGGGGGCCTGCTGGGTGAGGGGCTCATAGGAGGCCTCCAGAGATGACATCTGTCCGGCAGGTGGGTGGATAAAGTGGCCTGGAAGTTTGGAGAGAGGAATGGGCTGAAGGTATAGCCTAGACCTACACATGTTTTTTGGGTAACTCGGTGGCAGAGGAATAAACCCCTTCCACTGCAGTGGGCGTCTTCCAAAAGGTGGGCTTTGAACCAGCCCCTGAAGAACAGGGATGTTCTTAGAAGTGGGGAATGAGGAAAGGAGGAGCAGGAGGTAGGGTGTGAGTGTGATACAGAGTCTGCCTGAGAGACACCAGAAGTCAGGTGCACGTGTGGGCGTGGAGAGGAGCAGGACGATGATCCAGGGAAAAGCCACAGAAAGCTTTGGAATGATTTTTGATGATGTTTGCCTCCTAAACTGATAAAACATGGGTATCTTTATGAAATGTTTGAGACTGATGTTTGAAGTTCCTATCCCTTTACTCCTCCAAAATATTCTTAAAGGCAGTGTAACCAGGAGGTGTGTGTATTAAACTGTCTTTTTGTAACATCTTACTGTTAACAGTTCTGATACAGACCATCTTCTGGGCCACCATGAGACCTCTCATGTTATCAGTAGGGACATTGAAAAGGGCGAGTGAAGACAGGTGGTAAGAGGCCAAGTCTTGACTGAGCAAAGAGCAGGAGCAGGGCCGCCTGTGTGTTCAGGGACGGTGAGAGGCCAGGTGGCTGCCAGGTGAGGAAGGCAGTGGAAGCGCTCTGCTGGGGCAGGCCACGGACTTGGCACCTGTTTTTCACACAGCCTCACCTGGTGTGGTAGGTGTGTTCCATGCTGGCGATGTCACCGTCTGGAGGTGAGCGTGGGCCGCCACACCCAGGCCATTTGCATCCTGCAGGGCTTACGGTGCTGCCCTCTCCTGCTTTTCCCTTCAAACCTCCCAGAATGGAAAGCAGAGGAATAAGTCTAAAGGGTTAAGTTTAGAAATAGGATGTGGTTTCTCCTGAGCTTTACAAAGTTGCTGAAAGAAAGCTTAACAAGACGATTTTCTTTCTGTATTGTTAGAGTAAAATATAATGACCATCAAGCATTTAGAAAATACAGAAGGAAGAGATGTAAATACTCGTATCTGACAATTTCCATTAACATTGATATATATATTTTGCCAGGCTTTCTCTACTGTAATCTCTTCATTTGTTTTGCACAATTATGATCAAGTCATTTATACAGTTATCTCGCTTTTTCGACCTAATGTTATAAACATTTTTCCATGGCAACATAGATTTTGATTTCATACATCAACTGTGACACCCTTTTAGCAGAGGCTTATGAATAAATCAAGGGCCTCTGGATTGTAGCCAGTGGAGAGGTGGCCACTGGGGTGGAAGGCAGCAGGGTCAGGAGACCCACCCAGCCCTACCTTGACCTTTTCAGGGAAGCAAGGGTCGTGGGCGGGGTGATGCTCATACTGATCCTCAGGAAATCCATCCATTTCCCCTGCTAGCCTGCTTTTGAGAGTACCAGCCCAGCCCAAGAGTAATTAGACCATTCAGAACCCCCAGCTTCCAGGTGGTTCCTGCAGGCCCTGACATTGACCTTATTTAGCAGGAAGATGCCCAGACCCTCCCACAGCCCTGGACATGAGACCACTTGAGCTGCTTCATCTCTTCCTATACCGATCAGGGAGCAGAGTGCGCTGCCATTTCCCCATCGGGGGCAATGGTTTGCCAAGAGACCTGAGCAAATAGCAACCCCGCAGCCCTGTTTGTGGCTGCCAAACGGGCAAGTAATCGAATGGTGAAAGTTATAAGTAGCTCATGATCTCCAGAGTCAGGAATTTTTTTTAATATATAGGTTAGCTTGTTAGTTTGTTAGTTATGGGGAAGATTTATGTGATCTGTTGATGAAAACAGGATCCAGGAAAGCGGGTTTTGCAGAGCTATTTACTGCCCAGCCTGGGTGTTAACAGCTCATTATCTCCAAGACAGGAACAAACAGCTTGTTTATTTGTAGAGAAATGTACTATCAACCAGAGAAGAGACAGTTTTTTCTTCCTCTAACTAAGTTGTTTGAGTGAGCCATAAAAACTAAAACACCCATAGTAACAACAGAACAGCATAAGCAATCATTTATATTAAATATGAGTTTATGGCCATGGTTTTCTCCCATTTGGCATGTTCCCTCTGTCTTAACCTGACCCGAGCTGTTTCAGGATTGTCTTCGGCGTGGTGCGTGGGGAAAGCACGTGCTCTGGAAACAGGCCCACTTGTGTCTGAGTCCCGGCACAAGCACTTCTAGCTGCGTGTTCTCGGCAGTGAGGCAGAGACAGTCACCTGTTTCCTTGGGTGGCTGGGAGGGCGGTTTGAGATGCGAACTGTGACGTGCTTGGCCCAGCGGGCCAGCCCTGGGGATAGTGGTCGCTGTCGCTGCAACCTCTGCTCCACGGGAGGTCCCTGTGCCTGGTGGTCCCCGTGGCCTGGTCTGGTCGGGCCGGGCGTGTGGAGCCTGAAATGAGAAAATGGATGACCTTTGACATACACCTAAGGGTTCATAAGAGAAAAACATAGCCAGCTTTTCTGAAGATTCGTGATTCTCAAGTTCATCTTGAGTGAATGAAAATCTTTTTTTTTT
>SJYX01002283.1:44108-56661 GCA_006410675.1 Oreotragus oreotragus
TTCTAGCTGCGTGTTCTCGGCAGTGAGGCAGAGACAGTCACCTGTTTCCTTGGGTGGCTGGGAGGGCGGTTTGAGATGCGAACTGTGATGTGCTTGGCCCAGCGGGCCAGCCCTGGGGATAGTGGTCGCTGTCGCTGCAACCTCTGCTCCACGGGAGGTCCCTGTGCCTGGTGGTCCCCGTGGCCTGGTCTGGTCGGGCCGGGCGTGTGGAGCCTGAAATGAGAAAATGGATGACCTTTGACATACACCTAAGGGTTCATAAGAGAAAAACATAGCCAGCTTTTCTGAAGATTCGTGATTCTCAAGTTCATCTTGAGTGAATGAAAATCTTTTTTTTTTCCCCCCGGGCACACCTTGTGGCTTGCAGAATCTTGCTTCCTGGACCAGGGATTGAAACCAGGTGCCCACAGTGAAAGCTCCCAAATCCTGACCCCTGGACCACTAGGGGATTCCCACTGAGGATCTTAAGTTCACACTTCCTAGGCCGTTCGCCCAGCCCCTGGCTAGAAGCCATCCAGGCCTGTCGAGCTGCTGGCAAAACAGCCTTTCTGTCCTTTTTCAGAATTTCCACCTGAATGCATTTGGTTTTACTGCTGGCAGAAGGGTGCCCGTAGACTTCCAGCAAAGATTTTGTGATCTCTTGAGAGGATGGGTACTATACAAATCCCTCGGGTGTACAAAGAGGAATCATGCCAGAATCCCTATGTGGGAAAGATGGACACCCAGTTACAACAGCACGTGCTCTGAACAATTTCCTGCAGTGGTGATTTTCCCGCCAACTCCCAGCATGGGCCCTGTGCCGGTAGCCTGTGTGCAGCACTGCTGACCCACCCAGATGTGGCATGTGGTGGGACTGCATTCCCAGGCAAAACACTCCTGCACCTCCAAGTTGTCAGCGTCCCCCCCGGAGGCATGTTTCTCATCAGCACTAATTTTTGCCTTTTATTTCTGACTTGTGGCGGCTTGTCTTGTGAGCCCTGGATAACAGAAAGGACCCATCCCTCCCTCTGGAGCCTCAGTCCATTGCAGGCCAGGGACTGAGTGGGTGGCACAGTGTTGCCCTGGGTCTCATGAAGATGGGCTCTATCCTGGCCAACCCTCGCATTCTGTCCCATCTCTCCTGCAGTTTCTGTTCTAAGTGTGACGGAAGCGTCCACCCCTAGGCTTCTAGGTCCAGGCTCTTATCAGCTTCTTGGCAAGTGGCAGAGTTTAAGAAGAGGACTGCTTCATGCCCTCGCACATCTTATTTCTTTACCCATCAAGTTAGTCTTTCTGTGGTGAGCAGGGAGCATCCAGGAACCCAGTTTCCAAGTGAGTCTGTCTTCACACTTCACAGAGAACTGCTTCTCAGCAAGGGTCAGGTCTGATTTGTGCCTGCAAAGATCTGTGTTTTGAAGTAGAACTTGTGTGAAGGTTGAAGGACTTCATCTGCTGGGCTCAGGAATGCAGATGGCGCCTGACCCCGGGAATGGGTTGGCTAATGAGCACACAGCCCCCACTGGGCCAAGGTCAAGGGATTCTGTCCAGCCAGCAGGACTGGACTTCATCAGCCATCCGGCCCCCTAGGAGTCACACGGCAGTCTCTCAGAGGGACGTCCTGGTACCTTTCGTCTTTCAGTCGTGACTTGGTCTTGGGTATCATCGAATTACAGTTGACCACACTGTGCCCTGTTTCTCTTCGCAGCCTCCCAGTGCAACGTTAGTCTGAAGAAGCAGAGGAGCCGCAGCATCCTCAGCTCCTTCTTCTGCTGCTTCCGTGACTACAATGTGGAGGCCCCGCCAGGCAGCAGCCCCGGCGTGCTTCCGCCGCTGGTGGAGGAGAACGGTGGGCTCCAGAAGGTCAGTGCAGATGCTCAACTGCTGCCATGGGGCTCTGTCCCACCCTTGACGCACATCCTTAGGAAGACTCTCTGACAGTGTGTGTACAGCCATTAACTTAAAGATTTGAAATTGCCAAAAAAGTTCATCATTTTGTTACAGGATATGTCAGTCATTCCCATTTCACAACGAAAGAACATATTTGATGCGAGAGTCACTTCACATTTTTATCACATTCTGTTGTGGGAGGTTGAACGTATGAAATAGAGAGTTAAAGAACCAGGAACAGACAAAGAAATGGAAAGTCCAGAGGAGAAACAGAAACTCGGAAAAAAGCAGATAATAAATATAAGTGGATTTAACTACCTTGTTTAGTCATACACATTTGTTGTATATTCTTTTATACATATCAAGTAAAAAATTTTATGTCAGCTCATCACAATAGGTAAAAACAAGTTCTACCCACATGCTGTCTAACAGACATCATATTCAAAACCAAATGATTCCGAACAGTTCAAGGTAAGAGAATGAGCCAAAAAAAAAAAAAAAAAATCACAGAAGTATAAGCCAAAAGGAAGCAGGGATAACAATAGTAATCTCATGTCACATCAGGAAAGAAGGAATATGTAAATCACACTGGCTCTTCAAGTTTTCACTCAGAGGTAACAAGACTCATTTCAGCTTACTTTTTATTGGCCAAAGCAATTCCCATGATTATACTTAACTTCAAAGAGCATGAAAGTATAATCCTACCATGTGCCCAGAAGGAGAGATGGAATTATTTGGAGAACAGTGCTGATGACTTTCAGCAGGTGGCTACTAGTTTCTGACCCAGCATCCAACACAAAGTAATATCAAAAATAAAGGTAGAAAATAAAGAGATGGGCGAAGTGAACAAAGCAAATCAAATAAATAGAAAGCAAAAGTGGCAATGTTAAAATCAGGCAAACAGAATTCAAGGTCAAAAGCATTAAACAAGAGAAAGAGGGACATTTTATGTTACAGCATCTAATACATGATGTGTAGAGTAGCCACAGACCTTTACATCCCAGTCAACAGTACAGGCAGATACATAGTAGAATATCATTTGAGCATCATAAAAAGCTGACTTCTAAAAATAAACAGCCAACAACATAGGAAAATCATTGGCAGTTCTGGCTAATATATGTAATAAGATTTTAAAAATGAAATGATTGATATAAATATGGAAGAGATAGGAAGCCAATCTTATTTTCAGATGGCGTGATTATTTGCATTGAAAACCCAACTACCAAAAAATGAGAGTTCACTAAAAGCTTTTGGTATGATGGCTCTTATCTATTGAGAAATGTGCTGTGTTTCTGAATAGGAAGACTTAAAATTGACATAGAAGAAAAGCTGTCTAAGAATAGCTGAGAAATTTTTGGAAAAATATAATGAAAGATAACTTTCCCCAAGAGATATTAAACCTTTACCCTCTGTTGATGTGGAAAAATATGTCAGTAGAATTGTATAAAGAAATTTGCCGGCCTTGCAGACGCCGCCACCCCGGAGCCTCCCTTGCTGTCTAGCCATGGTCAACCCCAGCGTGTTCTTCGACATCGCTGTCGACGGCGAGCCCTTGGGCCGCGTCTCTTTTGAGCTGTTTGCAGACAAAGTTCCAAAGACAGCAGAAAACTTTCGTGCTCTGAGCACTGGAGAGAAAGGATTTGGTTATAAAGGTTCCTGCTTTCACAGAATAATTCCGGGATTTATGTGCCAGGGTGGTGATTTCACACGCCATAATGGTACTGGTGGCAAGTCCATCTATGGCGAGAAATTTGATGATGAGAATTTCATTCTGAAGCATACAGGTCCTGGCATCTTGTCCATGGCAAATGCTGGCCCCAACACAAACGGTTCCCAGTTTTTCATCTGTACTGCCAAGACTGAGTGGTTGGATGGCAAGCATGTGGTCTTTGGCAAAGTGAAAGAGGGCATGAATATTGTGGAAGCCATGGAGCGCTTTGGGTCCAGGAATGGCAAGACCAGCAAGAAGATCACCATTGCTGACTGTGGACAAATCTAATAAATTTGACTTGTGTTTTACTTAACCACCAGACCATTCCTTCTGTAGCCCAGGAGAGCACCCCTTCACCCCATCTGCTCGAAATAGCCTATAATCTTTGTGCTCTCGCTACAGTTCTTTGGGTTCCATATTTTCCTTATCCCCTTCCAAGTTTAGCTGGATTGCAAAGTTAAATTTATGATTATGAAATAAAAACTAAACAATTAAAAAAAAAAAAAAGAAATTTGCCTGTAAACCCTGTCACAGCCCTATATTCTGATATCTCCCCTCAGTATACTTTCCTTAAACTATCAACTTTTACAGTTTGAAAATCATTGCTGTAGAGAGTTCTTATTAATGAAGGGAGCATAGTTTGTATCCTAGGCCTGTAGAGGATTAAAAAAAAAAAAAAAGAAGAAGAATTAGCCCAACTGGGCCAGTGCCCTTGAAGTTGGACCTGCCCTGGCCTGGGTCAGGTCGCGGAAGTGACAGACCTCTGCTGGCCCAATGACAATGGCCATGTTTCATGACAAGGTGGAGATTGAGGACTTCCGATATGACAAGGACTCCGGGACGTGTTTCTACTCCCGCCCGTGTGGGGGTAATTTCTGCATCATCAAGGAAGGTTTGAGGAACAGGGAAGACGTGGCAACGTGGCCTAGCTGCTCTCTCCTTGTGAACGTGGTTTATGACAAAGATCAGTTCACGTGTGGAGAGACAGTCCCAGCCCCTTCTGCTGACAAAACTAGTTAAACGCTGAAGAAGACATGTTCGATTCCAAAGCCTGAACTTTGGGAAATGAGCCAAGCTGGAAAAATGAAATGCAAAGTCAATAGCTTCTTCATGGGTACAGTCATTTTGGAGAGAGAGAGAGGAGTCATGGCTGCCGTAGTAAGTTTTGTTTAATGAATACCTGCCCAGATGAATGGCTCGAGAAGGTGGTGTTGAAGAACCTTCCTCCTGGAAGGTTTCCTGGAACCCTTAGCTGTATCTACCAGAATAAAGGTCTTTAAAGGCATCTCCTGCAGTGGAGCTGGACTTACCTGGACCTAGTGTTCGTTCGTGGAAATGTCCTTCGGTTAACACTTGTCAGAGTGGGTTTTTAAAGCATTCACCCTGAATAGTGCATCATTTGCATAATCCATGACCATTCAGTGTGTGAGACCAGACCCTGTAGAAAGAGCCCATGTCAGAGTGGGACAACTCTGCCCTTTGCACTTGCCTAATCGGGGAAGGCAATGGCACCCCACCCCAGTACTCTTGCCAGGAAAATCCAATGGACGGAGTAGCCTGGTGGGCTGCAGTCCATGGGGTCGCTAACAGTCGGACAGACTGAGTGACTTCACTTTCACTTTTCTCTTTCATGCATTGGAGAAGGAAATGGCAACCCACTCCAGTGTTCTTGCCTGGAGAATCCCAGGGACGGGGGAGCCTGGTGGGCTGCCGTCTGTGGGGTCACACAGAGTCGGACACGACTGAAGTGACTTAGCAGCAGTAGTAATCAGGACACTGGAACGTAAAACCCAGGCTCAGTAGATGTGGAAGCAGTTGCAGGCCTGTCTCTACCACTGCCTCCCAGGCCATCTCTGCCTCTTTGAGCTCAGCCTGCTGGAGGAGGAGAGAACGATTCCGTGTGTCGTGTGTATTTCCTATGTCCTCGAGAAAAGCTTCTGAGCAGTGGCCTGGTGTGACAGCCATTGCGACTGTCCCAATTCCAGCCTGGACTGAAGACCAGTTGCCCCAAAGTGCCTGCAGCCCCTGGCCAGAGGCAAGGAGGAGTTGGCACTCTGAAGACTCCAATGGCAGAGACCATGGAGGACTCCTGAGGGTGAGGCAGAGTGAATGCCATTGCTAGATGCTTACTCATCCATGCACGCCCCATGTTCACACACAGGTAAACCTCTAGGGTCATTTCCAAGCTCAGATACCCGTCTAAGGTAGCAGCTTTGGTCGTGGTCTGGGTTTCCTCAAGCCCTTCCACAGTGACCATTTAGTGCTGTTACCTCTCACCTCACTGATGCGTTCACTTAGTCTAAAGACGCACTTGCATTCGGGGGCTGTTTGCCCTCTCCCCACTGGCACTCTGGTTCTCAACTGGAGATGACTGCTTCCCCTAGTAAACATCTGACAGTGTCTGGTGACACTGTGGGGCCTCCCGGGTGGGTCAGTGGTAAAGAATCCACCTGCCAGTATAGGAGATAGCAGGTTCAATCCCTGAGTCAGGAAGATCCCCAGGAGGAGGAAACGGCAATTCACTCCAGTATTCTTGCCTGGAGAATCCCCATGGACACAGGAGCCTGGTGGGCGACCATCCATGGGATCACAAAGCGTCGGACGCAACTTCAAGACTGAGCGCGCACACGCACACGCTCAGAGACATTTCTGTCCACGCTCCAGGGTTTCTACTGGCATCTGGTGCCTGGAGCCAGGGATACTGCTGAGCACCCTACAGAGTACAAGGCAGCCCCCGCAGCAGAGTCTTCAGGCCCCAAATGTCAGTAGTGCAGGGTTGAGAGGGTCCACAGTGACCCAGTGGGCTTGTGAGCCTCTGGTTAAAATCTGTCCCACCAATTTCCAGATGTTAGGAACCAAAGTATTTAAAAGCTTCTGAAATGCACTTCTCTGCCTAAGTTCTTGAAAACTGAGACTTTATTTGATTGTGCTGTTATGTTGGAAAATAGCACACTTCTGCCTTTAATGATGACAGAGGCAGTTGTGAATCCTTAAGACAAGCCCCCAGTGTCCTGAGGAAGGAAAGAGCTGTCAAGAGTGTGTCAGGAGGAAACAAGAGCAGCTGTCAAACTGCAGAGGTGATGACGAGGGGCTGGAGATAATCCAGAAGTTGCTAAATGGTTCTTGGAACAGAGATCAGAAAGGTACCAGCCACCTGCCACTGTGTCAGTCACGTCTGACTTCTTCTCATGAGACCCCTGTCCCCAGTGACCCCTCCAGAGGAAAGGATAGAAGTGAAAGTGAAGTCACTCAGTCATATCTGACTCTTGGCGACCCCGTGGACTGTAGCCTACCAGGCTCCTCCATCCATGGGATTTTCCAGGCAAGAGGACTGGAGTGGGGTGCCATTGCCTTCCCCAGAGGATCTTCCCGACCCAGGGATCGAACCTGGGTCTCCCACATTGTAGGCAGACACTTTACCGTCTGAACCACAGGGAAATCCATTCCATAATATATAAATAAATCCATCCCATAATTCTGGGAGATTTTTTTCCTCCTTTGCTGAAACTTTTCTTGTTGCTCTGACTGAGCTTGAGTAATAGAAAAAAGCTCAAATTTATGGCCAGAGCCAGAGCAGGCATTATTAATTGGCCTGGTGAGGGGATAAAGGATACACTTTCACAAATCCTTCCATGTGGAAGACTGCAAACCATGCACCTCCTTATCAGGGACCAGGATGCTGTGACTCATTGCCTCCCGTCCCATCAGCTGAAAAAGAAGAAGAAACACAGAAACTGGAAATTCTCAGTAGAGAGAAATTTGCTTTTTTATTAGCTTTTCTCAGTGATGCTAACATGAAGTGTTTCCATGAACCAAGTTTGGAGTGACTGGCATTCTGGGGATAAGGAATGGTTGAGGCCCTTTCTTGGGACCTGAATTTTCTGAACACTCCCCACGAATACAGGTTCTGTTCCCTTTCATAGGAAAGCTGTCCCTTGTCTGTGTCCTTGGAGGGTAATCCTTGTACCTTGCTTGTCCCGTCTGCCCCAGTCCTCCCCTAGGAGAGGGCCAGAAGTGGCCAGGGGATCCTCAGAATCTGGTTACACTGTCTCCGTTTCCCTGTGTGTCATATTTACTTGAGGCTTTAATCTTTGGAGAAAAACTTACTTACAAGAAGCAACAAGTGAGTTATAAGATTCATGGATCAAAGTAAAGTGTGGGTTTTCCTTTTTCCTTTTCAATTAAGGATTAAATTCCTGGGAGTAAAGGAGGCACTATTTAAATAAACAGGATGAGTTATGAGCCTCAGGAACCTGGCTTGGTTTGTCAGGGGAAGGAGTGGCTGGGAGGCAGAGGGGAGCCCAGTAACTGAGGACTATTCTTGGGTTCCTCCTGCTCATTAAACCCCACCAAGGTGCAGAGAACCGGAGGTCATATGGCTGTAGTACTCAAGAGTGCTTCAAGTTTCTTTTGAGAATATGATCAATTTCTCTTTAAACATGACAATGATTTTGTTTTTTCTTTCTCCTTAGGGTGACCAGAGGCAGATCATTCCCATACCAAGTGTATGTATATTTATCCAATTTTATTTAAACACTCATAGAATCTTGTAGCTTTGGGCCTACTAATATAAAAGACTTTTTTAATATTTGGCTTATATTGAGCTTTTGAATCGTGGTATAAAGAGCTCTGTTGTGTTTGGCGGGGGGGGGAGGGGGCCGGGGGAGTGAAGCTACATTTTAAACTGTTAGCAGGAAGTTCTGAGAACTTTCTCAAGAACAGCAAGGCAACCAGCATCTGTTAACCAAACTCTGACCTTTCTCTCTGAGAAGGGCCTCCTAAGTAAGTTTAAGGCAGCACTTCCTTCTCCGCCGCACCCCATAGATTGGGAGACCATACTTTTGTCCCAAAGAGGTTCTTTGCAACAAGTTCTGTCTCAGTGGTACCAGGTTCCCAAGACCCCCCTCCCAGGGGAGCCGGCCATTTCTGATTGCTCAGGTGTCAGTAGCTTGGCTCTTGCTCCATCAGAAAAATCAGCCCAATCATATTCACAGACCTTGCGGGACCACCCCCACCCCGTCCCCTGCTTCCGCCCTGACTCTCCCAGGCTGGCTGTACTGCGGCTCTGCTGCAGCTGGGTATTCCCTTGAGCCACCAGCTTCTGTCCTGGAGTTCGGGAGACTGACCGGAGTCTGAGCCCAGCACAGGCTGTCCCCGCCGCGCCTCCTCCTCTTCTGCTCTGCCAGCCAAGCCAGGTAGCCGGAGGCCAGCCAGCAGGAAGCACTGATGTTCGGTCAGTGATCAACTCCCAGAAGAAACTTGCAGTTCAGATGCCAGTACCAAACAAGACCTTTCAAACAGTCTGTGTCCTTAGAGAAGGACTTAGGTGTTTGTTTTGTCAGATGTCCTGAAACTGGTGTTCTAATCCATAAAGATTCTGATTCAGACTGTCTGATTGAAGTCTGTTCATCTGTCTTTCCTTGGGCTTTTTAACGTTATTTTCTGGGAGCATCCAAGAGATACTGATCTTACGTTGAAAGAAACGATGGATTTCATTAGTACAGGTTGACTCCAAATTTGGTAGTGGATATCACTTGTGAATTTTTTCCCTGAACTTTAACTCTGCATTGATTTGCAGCTTGCATGAGTTTGTGGAGTGATTGTGACTTTGCCAGCGTGCCTAGGGTTTAGGCTTTGTTGGGAACTGACTTGGATCAAAAAGATGGATCAGTCAGTATAGCTTCTAATCCAGTGTTTGAGTAGGGTACCCAGTGGGATTGCTACCAGGGATCTCTTTTTAATCTTTATAACAAAGTAGTTTTGTGTATTTTCCTGAAAGCATGTCTCCATTCAACAGATGACAACAGGTGGCGTCTCTCCCCCTACTTCTGGTACTCTGATAGCTCTGTTTTTTTTTCCAGAGTTAATTCACAGCTATCTATGAAGCTAAGTGCTGAATCAAAGTATTTGTCAGGGCAAACACTCTACTGAGACAAATGACCCTTTCTCCGCAAATCTCTTTCTAGAGTCCCAGAATGAAATAGCCAAGAGGGAAAAGACATCTTTTATCATTTATCTCAGTGTTAGGTCAGTAAACTGCAGACTGTTCCCTACATGTGAGACACTGGGTCAGGCTTTAAGAATCTGAAATACTTTGCAGGAAAACAAAGCCTGCCCAAAGTAACTCACATCTTTGAATGATCACCTCCAGAAAAGCAGGTCCACTGATGGACACCATGTGACCTCCGCTGGCTGTGTAGCAGGCAAGGCTGAACCCAAGCCCATCTGGAGGCCAGCTTTGCCAGAGGATTCGAGCCTTGGGGTCCCCTGCAAAATCTGCACCTACTTGTCAGAGTTTCAGGTCACATAAACAGTAACACTGTCCTGTGGTCCAGAAAGGGCAGTGGTTAGTACTGAGAGCCCCTGAGAGCTTGGAGCACTGCCCCGCAGGATCAGAAGTCCAGGTTTCTACTGAGCCTCCAAACCAAGTCCTCATACCCTGTAGAAACTTTGTCCAGCCCATGAAGACAGAGGTGCCCCCTGAGCCTATAGGTGCCCAGAGGAGGTCCAGCTGGAGGCCCATCGCTGTTGCTCACCTCACAAGTCCTCCTTTTGTTATTCACATGCTGTAGTTTACATGTGCAGGTTGGGTCTTTTGATTTTGATTGTGTTTTACTAAGCTCATTTTTTCATTATTCAATTTTTCATTAATAGTTTTTAATTTTTATTTATTTGTTTGTGCAGACTTCTCTCTACTTGCAGCAAGCAATGCTGCTCTCTGTTTTCAGTGTGCAGGCTTCTCATTGCTGTGGCTTCTCTTGTTTCAGAGCACGGGCGCTGGACACAGGCTCAGCAGTTGTGGTAGACAGGCTTAGTTGCTCCACGGAGTGTGGGATCATCCCAGATCAGGGATCAAGCCCATGTCTCATGCGTTGGCAAGCAGATCCTTTACCACTGAGCCCCCAGGGAAGCCCTCATTGATATTTTTTCATTATTCAGAGTCATGGTTTAAAAAAAATACTGAAAGATTAAAATAGAAAAGAAAATCCCCCAACTTGATCTCACTCCTTAGAATACCCTTCTAGTATTTGTTGTATATCCTTCCAAAAACTTTCTAAATCAACACAAGCATCTTTAAACAAGCGAGAGTATTACAAATTGTTTTTAGCTTTTAGCAAGATACCTTGAATGTCTTTCCAGATATTAGTCCATAGCAAGCTGCCTCATTGTTTTACATGTGGTTGATGGCATTTACTTGGTTTCCACTTCTGTGCTCTTAAAAATAAATATTCTTGTGCTTGTGTGTTTGTGCACCTGAGTGATAGTATCCAGGTGATTGGTTCCTAGTTGTGGAAATGCTAGGTCAAAGGGTATACTGTATATTTTTGGTAGATTAAGGGCAAATTATCCTTAAAAACCTAATTTAAATTCCCACCAAGAGTCCATTCCCTTATCAAAAATGGTAGTTAGGAAATACTTTAATCTTTGCTGATCTGAAAGTAAAGAATGGTATTGATTTATTGCTTTAATTGGTATTTCTTCCTGAATGAATATGAACATCTTTTCACAAGTTTATTGTACATATGTATTTCTCCTTCCCTATTCGTTTATACTGTTATCTTTTCAAATTTCAAGGAAATTAGCACTCTCCCCTAAATTTATGATAGATCTTTTGGCCTTGTCCACAATCATTTTGGCCACAAAGAAGTTTAATTTTGTATAGGGAAATGTGTTCGTCTTATCTTTTATGGCTCCTGAACTTTACATCACGCTTAGAAAGATCTCCCCGCTCTATGACTGTGACCCACATCTTCTCCTAGTATTTTAACAGTTTCATTATCACACTTAAATCTTTGATCCATCTGGATTATGTTGATGTAGGGTGTGAAGTCTAAATTCACCCTTGTTTGCTTTTCCAGGTAACCCAGATCCAGCTTTATTTGCTTTTCCAAATGGCAAGTCAGTTGTCCTAGCATCATGTACTGAGTAACCCATCTTTTGTACACCTATTGGAAGTGACATCTCTATCTGGACTTGGTTTTAAACGTACCACTTAGTAACGTTTGTCTCCCAGTTGGGAGCTGGGGCTTGAGGCCCTCTGTACATCTAGTCAGAAGCCTCGTGGTCTCTCTGGGACAAGTCAGGTACCGAAGGGTAAGGAAAAAGGCAGAGGAGCGCTTTGGGAACCAGTAAAGTCTGGTGGGAACTGAACGGGAGCACTCGGAGCTTTGGCCCCAGTGTAGACCTGACCCCGTAGTCCCACACTCCTGCTGGAATAACAGACTACCTGGTGCACCTAGCACCAGTGAGACAGTGCAGCTGAGCCGTAAACATGTTGAAAACCAAGAGGAGGAAGTTGTTTTCTAACAGTTATGCTTCTGTGCTGTTGGCTTACTAAGCCTTTAATAAACAGCAAGCCTTATGAAAAGCATCTAAGCAGAGCAGCTCCTCTCATTAGAAGTGGTGCCGAGTCCCCTTTGCCCACAGCCCTGAGGCTCTGCCCTTAGCCCAGAGGCGCGGGGATGGTGGGGGACAGTGTGCAGACTCAGCGCCCGAAACCTCAAGTGCCCAGACCACCATCCGTGTCCCAAGAAGAACACTGCGTTTGTAAGGTTTGCAAGAGTGTGCTATGGCGTGAGCGCCTTAGATCAGCTATTCCTGGCTGCCAGTTCATGACCAAACAGGACTTTCACTTCCACTCCCAGGAAGATCACTGGTGTGAGTGCCCTCCCCAGACCTTCCCCCTCCCTCACCAGATGTGTATAAGAGACAGTTGTCTGTGTCCTTGGAGGGTAATCCTTGTACCTTGCTTGTCCCGTCTGCCCCAGTCCTCCCCTAGGAGAGGGCCAGAAGTGGCCAGGGGATCCTCAGAATCTGGTTACACTGTCTCCGTTTCCCTGTGTGTCATATTTACTTGAGGCTTTAATCTTTGGAGAAAAACTTACTTACAAGAAGCAACAAGTGAGTTATAAGATTCATGGATCAAAGTAAAGTGTGGGTTTTCCTTTTTCCTTTTCAATTAAGGATTAAATTCCT
>SJYX01002283.1:56667-88865 GCA_006410675.1 Oreotragus oreotragus
AAGTTAAATAAGCAGGGAGACAATATACAGCCTTGATGTACTCCTTTTCCTATTTGGAACCAGTCTGTTGTTCCATGTCCAGTTCTAACGGTTGCTTCCTGATCTGCATACAGATTTCTCAAGAGGCAGGTTAGGTGGTCTGGTATTCCCATCTCTTTCAGAGTTTTCCACAGTTTATTGTGATCCACACAGTCAAAGGCTTTGGCATAGTCAATAAAGCAGAAATAGATGTTTTTCTGGAACTCTCTTGCTTTTGCCATGATCCAGCGGATGTTGGCAATTTGATCTCTGGTTCCTCTGCCTGTTCTAAAACCAGCTTGAACATCAGGGAGTTCACGGTTCACATATTGCTGAAGCCTGGCTTGGAGAATTTTGAGCATTACTTTACTACCACTACAATAAGAAGCCCATACAACCCGGCGAAAAGTAAACCCCCGCTCGCCACAACTAGAGAAAGCCCACGCACAGCAACAAAGATGCAGTGCAACCAAAAATTAATTAATTAATTGTTTAAAAAGGCTGGTAGCTTCTTACAAAGAAAGAAAGGAAGGGGCTGTGGAGAGTCATCACTGAGAGTAGAGGCCCTGTCCCAGGGTTGGTGGGAGGCAGATGGGGGTGAGCAGAGGGAGCTGGGGCTCATGTATCCCAACGTCCACTAAGGAAGGCTTTCTGTGGAAAGTTCCTTGTCCCTCTTATTTGAGGAAGAGTTTTCTATAATTGACCACATTTCTTGTTGCCTTGACTGTAGTAAACCTGGAGTCCAACCTCACGACTAAGAAATCAATTGAAGCCAATATTTCTCTTCTGCTTTTTTATATGGATTTTGACATGAATTTTAACATTTCTATATAATTTATTTATAAGCCCATAACAGACCCTTTTATAAAGAAGTTTTATGTTTAAAGTTTTAAATGAATAAGACTAGGAAATAATACCTGAATCCATTAAACCCGCCTTCATTTTAAGTGGTTTCAGGAAGAGCCCATTTGAGTTCTACTTTTCCCAAATCAAATCAGTCACTATTGATGATCTCCACAAAGTGCCATTTTGTTCCTACCGCGTTTCTAATCGAGGTAAAACCTTACACACTCCTCTTGTAACATGACCACCTCCGGTATACACAGCTGTTCTCAAATAAGCCAATTTAATCTTCCACTAGGAGAGAACTGTGGATGGAGACAGGCTGACACAGCTTGAGCTCCGAGGGGCTGAGCCTGGCCCATGCCGGTGTGGATTCTCTGGCAGGTGGGCTCCAGAGGCTGTGTTCTCCGAGTCTAGCTGTCCTTGAGCGTGTGACGGGTCTGCCTCCAGGAGCTCTGGCGCCCTCTGTGTAGAGGAGACACTTGCTCCACTGGTGCCAGACTCACTGTTCCCACCCTTGACCAGATCCAGACAGCACTGTCACTCTCCAATAAAGGCTTAAAACACAAAGAGCATGTAGAAATCTGAAGACCAGAGTCAAAGAAGGGAAATTAAAAAAATAAGTCTGAACAGTGTTTTCTTTTTTGCAAAAAGTCCATGAAACTGTTTTGAATTATGAACACAACAAATTTTAAGTACAGTTTGCAATTGTCACTTAAGTTCTGTCTTGAAAAGATTAAAATGAAAAGTGTCAGGAAGGCGTGTCCATTGCCTGCAGGCTTGTGTCCCGGGTAGGGGAGGGGAGCTCGCAGCTAGGCCCACCCTTTCCCAGAAAGAACAAGGCCCCTTTCTGCCCTCCTTTCAGCGGAAGTGGGGGCTTCCTCTCCTGATTCAACCCAGAATTTAGGGGACATCTTCCTGTCACCTGATTGGGGCTGAGAAGACCAGGGAGAGACTGGTATCAGCTTAGAAGCCACTCTCTTCCTTTCTCTGACTCTGCGGGTGACGTGACTTTCAGAACACAGGATGGTATTTCCGGTTTTAGGGAGTTCCTAGTACTGTTGGTGACCTGCACCCAGGGAAGACTCACTCAACTGCCATGAATGAACAGAACCAGAAAGAAAAGAAGCGCACTGTTGACACATTCCTCCTAAAATACTTATGTAACCCATTATGCTCAGAAATTTAACGACGACAATAGTGATGGCTAAGTATGATCCATGTGCGGGAACCATGAGGAGCACGTGTGGGTGAGCACTTTAATGCCATGCAAACCTTAGGAGGTAATGTTATTGTTACTACTGCTACTCTGGTTATGACTATTACTATGATTTCAGGAACTAGCAAACGTTAAGAGGTACAGGAGGTTTAAATGTTATTATCCAGTTAAAAAGTGTGGAACAACATATTAATGCAAATTTAATTAGATTTTGCAATCATCTCCTGAGTAAAGCCTTATTTTAAATTTTAATATACCAAATGTAATAATACCTGTGTATGCAAATGAAGTAATATATGCATATAATTTTATATGGTTAAACTATCAAGATATCCATGGCTTCCCCATTTTCAAAAACATTCTGCTGCTGCTGCTGCTGCTGCTGCTAAGTCACTTCAGTCGTGTCCGACTCTGTGTGACCCCATANCTGTGTATGCAAATGAAGTAATATATGCATATAATTTTATATGGTTAAACTATCAAGATATCCATGGCTTCCCCATTTTCAAAAACATTCTGCTGCTGCTGCTGCTGCTGCTGCTAAGTCACTTCAGTCGTGTCCGACTCTGTGTGACCCCATAGAGGGCAACCCACCAGGCTCCCCCATCCCTGGGATTCTCCAGGCAAGAACACTGGAGTGGGTTGCCATTTCCTTCTCCAATGCATGAAAGAGAAAAGTGAAAGTGAAGTCACTCAGTCTGTCTGACTGTTAGCGACCCCATGGACTGCAGCCCACCAGGCTACTCCATCCATTGGATTTTCCAGGCAAGAGTACTGGGGTGGGGTGCCATTGCCTTCCCCGCAAAAACATTCTAGATCTAGGTAATTTAGAACTTAGAATTCCAGGCAATACTTTACTCTCTTAAAGCAGCACTTAACACAATCTAATTTCAGTACAATAAACAGGACGACTGCTCAGAGTGCCATGCAAGTGGATGTGACCTAGTACGGATTAACCACTGACGAGTTTTTTTTTATTTTTTTTTAAACTTGATAACATGAGCATCTGTGACTCATAACTAGGTCTCAGGAGACTGGCTCCCGGAGCCGAGAGGAGGCACGGGCTTCAGGGCCTGGCTGAGCCCCTTCTCACCCTGCTGCACCCCGCGCTCAGCACCACAAACGCCTCCGTAGGCTCCGTCCTCTGTCTCCTCACCTCGCCTCTGCCCCTCTGTCCCTCCGCCTCTCTCTGATTCTGTCTCTCCGTCTCTGTCTCTCTCTGATTCTCTCTCTCTTCCCCCTCTGCCTCTCTCTGATTCTCTCTCTCTTCCCCCACTGCCTCTCTCTGATTCTGTCTCTGACTCTCTCTCTCTCCCTCTCTGTCTCTCTCTGATTCTGTCTCTTTCTCTCTCTCTTCTCCCTCTGCCTCTCTCTGATTTTGTCTCTCTCTCTCTGTTCTCTCTCTCCCTCTCTGTCTCTCTCTGCCTCTGCCTCTTCCTCTCTGCCTCTCTCTGATTCTCTCTCTTCCTCTCTGCCTCTCTCTGATTCTATCCCTCCCTCTCTGTCTCTCTCTGATTCTCTCTCTCCCTCTCTGTCTCTCTCTGATTCTATCCCTCCCTCTCTGTCTCTCTCTGATTCTATGCCTCCCTCTCTCTCTCTCTCTGATTCTCTCTCTCCCTCCCTCTCTGTCTCTCTCTGATTCTCTCTCTCCCTCTCTGTCTCTCTCTGATTCTCCCTCTCCCTCTCTGTCTCTCTCTGATTCTCTCTCTCTCTCTCTCTCTCTGATTCTCTCTCTCCCTCTCTGTCTCTCTGATTCTCTCTTTCCCTCTCTGTCTCTCTCTGACTCTGCCCCTCCCTCTCTCTCTGATTCTCTGTCTCTCTCTGACTCTGCCCCTCCCTCTCTCTCTCTCTCTGATTCTATCCCTCCCTCTCTCTCTGATTCTATCCCTCCCTCTCTCTCTCTCTCTGATTCTACCCCTCCCTCTCTGTCTCACTCTGACTCTGCCCCTCCCTCTCTCTCTGATTCTCTGCCTCTCTCTGACTCTGCCCCTCCCTCTCTGTCTGTCTCCCCTTCACTCTCCCCCTCTGTCTCCCTCTGTGCCCTCNCTCTCTCTCTGACTCTGCCCCTCCCTCTCTCTCTCTCTCTCTGATTCTATCCCTCCCTCTCTCTCTGATTCTATCCCTCCCTCTCTCTCTCTCTGATTCTATCCCTCCCTCTCTGTCTCACTCTGACTCTGCCCCTCCCTCTCTCTCTCTCTCTGATTCTATCCCTCCCTCTCTGTCTCACTCTGACTCTGCCCCTCCCTCTCTGTCTGTCTCCCCTTCACTCTCCCCCTCTGTCTCCCTCTGTGCCCTCTCTTCTGTAACACTGTAACTTCGACTCCTTTACTCTGCCCTCAATCGGCTCAAGCCTGAGGGGAGGACGACTGGCCACCTTCACAGCACACACCGAGCCCAAGGCCCCCAGGCTCCAGGGGAAGGAGACCAGCCCCGAGGGCCAGTGTCTGTCTCACACAGCCCCGAGACTGTGACCTGCCTGCTCTGTGCCTGACAGCAAGCTCAGCACTCAGTGGGGGGAAAAAAGCAGCAGAAAGTTCTAACATGGCAATCCACACGCGCTTGCCCCCAGCGCCAGCCCATGCAGGAGCCCGTGGGGCCCCTTGGGGTCAGGCCTCCCCATCGCGCTTGAGTCCAAAACACAGGTTCTCAGCCAGACTCCATCTGCCACAGGCCCCGTTGACTTGTCTGTCGAATCGGGACCATCACCATGCCATGACACCAGTGATGCCAGGAAGGGTGGAGAGGACCCATGCAAGGGGAGAAGGTGGGGGTGGAGATCATGGGCATTCCGGCCCTTGTTCAACCATTGCTTAAGCACCTCTCAGCCCTTCTCGACAGCTGGCAGTTTTCGGACGCCTGTACCACCGTCTATCAGGTGAAAATGACTTCTTCCAATTCTGGGGTGAAAACCTCAGCTGCACCTCAAAGTCCAATCAAAACCTACTCCCTCTGTGAAGCTGCACTGGTCCCTCAAACCCAGATCAAAGCAACTTCCTGTCTGAGGTCCCCACGGCTCTGTGTCTACCGGATCTCAGGAGGGTGGTCTTGCTTGCCCTGCACTGATCCTATCTGTGTCTATGACCATCTTCCCGACTGGGCTTTAACCACACCCAGTAAATGAATCACATTTTAATTGCCTCTGTATCTCCAGAACGAAACAGCCTTCCTGTTCACCGTCCACAGTCAGTCTGTGCTCAGCTGCTTAGTCGTGTCCTACTCTTTGTGAGCCCATGGACTGTGGCCCCCAGGTTCTTCTGTCCATGGAATGCTCCAGGCAGGAATACTGGAGTGGGCACCAATTAACCATGCTAATCTGACTTAAACTCTGTTCAAATACGGTTTCAATAACAACAAAACCAGAACAAACGAAAGCATTACTACTTAAGGAGATATATCTATATACGTACAGATATACATATATATTTATATTAAAGTGAACTCCGGGAGTTGGTGATGGACAGGGAGGCCTGGCGTGCTGCGATTCATGGGTTCACAAAGAGTTGGACACAACTGAGCAAATGAACTGAACTGAACTGAACTGAGTGCCTAAGAATGAAAAGGCAAGTCACAGACAGATAAAAATATTTGCAAAGTACATATCTGATAAAGGACAGGTATATGAAGAATTCTTAAAGCTCAGTGAGAAACAACCCAATTAAAAGTGTAAAAAAGACTTAAACAGACACCTCACCAAATAATGTAAACAGATGGCAGATAAGCACATGAAAGGCACTGGCATCATATACACGGCTGCTGTAGAGACAGCCTGTGATTCCCGCAAAACTTAACATACTCTAACCACACAAGCCAGCCTTCACACTCGTGGCGTTCACCCAAGTGAGCTGAAAGTTTACGTCCACACAGAAACCTGCACTCAAGTTTTGTAGCTGCTTTATTCACAGCTGTCAAAACCTGTAAGCAACCAAGATGTCCCTCAGTAGGTATGTGGACAAATAAACTATGGTCCATTCAGACAATGAATATTATTCAGTTAAAAAGAAATGAGTTATCAAGCAACGAAAAGACATGGAGGGACCTTATGACCACATGTAAAGGCTCGAGATGGTATGGTTCCAACTCCATGACATTCTGCAACAGGTAAAACTGTGGAGAAAGTAAAAGGATCAGCGGTTCTCAGGGGCTGGGGGAGGGAAGGATGAGTAAGTGGAGCACAGAAGGTCTTTGAGGCAGTGAACCTAGTCCGCATGGCGCTGCGATGATGGATACACCATGGATACACGGCAGACACTGTAATGACGGGTACACGTGACTGTACACTTGTTCCTGTCCACAGAACGGGCAATATGGACACTGAATCCTGTTGCAAACCACGGACTCCAGTCAACAATATACCAATATTGCTTCTTCAACGGTAACAGATGCAACAATCATGCAAGATGTTAAAATAAGGAAACTGCTTGTGGACGAGGGGGTACCTTCTCAATCTTTCTATAAACATACAACTGCTCTTAAAACTAAAGTCTATTAATTTTATAATGACGGCTCTAGCTGCTGTGCTTACTTCATTATTAATATTCTTCTAGACAAGTAGAAACAGCAGAATGTGGAGAGGCTGGGAAGATGGGAGTTCAGGCTAACTCCCATTTCAGAGCAGGGAAGTAGCAGGCGGGGGTGACCAGCCCCAAGACACAGCAGGTCCAGCTGCTCATTGGCCTGACCTTCAAGTGCATATCCANTGTGGAGAGGCTGGGAAGATGGGAGTTCAGGCTAACTCCCATTTCAGAGCAGGGAAGTAGCAGGCGGGGGTGACCAGCCCCAAGACACAGCAGGTCCAGCTGCTCATTGGCCTGACCTTCAAGTGCATATCCAGAGCTGGAAACGGCCACGAAGCATGCAGCCTGAGGACCCCTCTGGGTTTGGGATCAAGTCTGGCTGGGGGAGCCTGTGCAAGCTGTAGGAGAGGAATGGAAACAGCCCCAGTCCAGGGCTGTCACCAGGAGGAGGGCAGTGTGCCAGGCTGAGCCACACACGGTGGGATGAAGGGCCACACTGGGGGGGGGGTCCTCCTTTCCTTGGTGGGTGATGAAGGGTCACACTTGGGGGCTCCTCAGAGGTGATGAAGGGTCACACCTGGGGCTCCTCAGTGGGTGATGAAGGTCACACTTGGGGGCTCCTCAGTGGGTGATGGTCACACCTGGGGCTCCTCAGTGGGTGATGAAGGTTACACCTGGGGTTCCTCAGTGGGTGAAGGTCACACCTGGGGGCTCCTCAGAGGTGATGAAGGGTCACACCTGGGGCTCCTCAGTGGGTGATGAAGGTCACACCTGGGGGCTCCTCAGAGGTGATGAAGGGTCACACCTGGGGGCTCCTCAGTGGGTGATGAAGGTCACACCTGGGGGCTCCTCAGAGGTGATGAAGGGTCACACCTGGGGGCTCCTCAGTGGGTGATGAAGGGTGACACCTGGGGGCTCCTCAGTGGGTGATGAAGGTCACACTTGGGGGCTCCTCAGAGGTGATGAAGGGTGACACCTGGGGGCACCTCAGTGGGTGATGAAGGTCACACCTGGGGCTCCTCAGAGGTGATGAAGGGTCACACCTGGGGGCTCCTCAGAGGTGATGAAGGTCACACCTGGAGGCTCCTCAGAGGTGATGAAGGGTCACACCTGGGGCTCCTCAGTGGGTGATGAAGGTCACACCTGGGGGCTCCTCAGAGGTGATGAAGGGTCACACCTGGGGGCTCCTCAGTGGGTGATGAAGGTCACACCTGGGGGCTCCTCAGAGGTGATGAAGGGTCACACCTGGGGGCTCCTCAGTGGGTGATGAAGGTCACACCTGGGGGCTCCTCAGAGGTGATGAAGGGTCACACCTGGGGGCTCCTCAGTGGGTGATGAAGGTCACACCTGGGGGCTCCTCAGAGGTGATGAAGGGTCACACCTGGGGGCTCCTCAGTGGGTGATGAAGGTCACACCTGGGGGCTCCTCAGAGGTGATGAAGGGTCACACCTGGGGGCTCCTCAGTGGGTGATGAAGGTCACACCTGGGGGCTCCTCAGAGGTGATGAAGGGTCACACCTGGGGGCTCCTCAGTGGGTGATGAAGGTCACACCTGGGGGCTCCTCAGAGGTGATGAAGGGTCACACCTGGGGGCTCCTCAGTGGGTGATGAAGGTCACACCTGGGGGCTCCTCAGAGGTGATGAAGGGTCACACCTGGGGGCTCCTCAGTGGGTGATGAAGGTCACACCTGGGGGCTCCTCAGAGGTGATGAAGGGTCACACCAGGGGCTCCTCAGTGGGTGATGAAGGTCACACTTGGGGGCTCCTCAGAGGTGATGAAGGGTGACACCTGGGGGCACCTCAGTGGGTGATGAAGGTCACACCTGGGGCTCCTCAGAGGTGATGAAGGGTCACACCTGGGGGCTCCTCAGAGGTGATGAAGGTCACACCTGGAGGCTCCTCAGAGGTGATGAAGGGTCACACCTGGGGGCTCCTCAGTGGGTGATGAAGGTCACACCTGGGGGCTCCTCAGTAGGTGATGAAGGTCACACCTGGGGGCTCCTCTCCTCAGTGGGTGATGAGGGTCACACCTGGGGGCTCCTCTCCTCAGTGGGTGATGAAGGGTCACACCTGGGGGAAGGGCCACACCAGGGACAACTGCACAGCAGAAGTGTCTTCAAGGTTTCATGAGACCTTTTTTAGTACAAAACTCAGGTGTGGAATTTGGGCAGATTTCCCAATAAACGTCATATGGCCACTGTCAGTTTACAAAGCCCTGAATGTATGCCCTTCCAGGCCCCAGGGGAGCGTAGGCATTGCTGTTGCAAGATGGTTATTCTGTGGAGGAATAAAAGAGGCCTAACAAAGAAGACACGTTCATCTCATGCTATAAATGCAAAGCCCACCAGGGGCTTCTGAGGTTGCTAGTGGTAAGGACTGAGCCAATGAGGAAGACATGGGTTCGACCCCTGGGTCCAGAAGATCCCTGAAACAGGAAATAACAACCCCCTCCAGTATTCCTGCCTGGAGAATCCCCTGGACTGAGCAGCTGGGTGGGCTAGAGTCCATGGGGTTGCAAAGAGTTGGACACAACTGAGCATGCACACACGTAAACCCCATCAACCGTGGAGCCAAGAACAGAATCGGGGTCCAGTGATCTTGTGCAAGATGTGCAACAGCTCAGTGACCATCACATCAGGAAAAGCAGGCACTTTAACAGCAAAGGTCATCGCCACACTGCTGTCACCCTGCTCCCCAAATCACAGGCGGCTCCAGCACGGCTGTACCCTAGACCAGTTCTTACCAAGGTTACGTACTAAGCTGTGTCCCCCAAACCCACGTGCTGAGGTCCTGACCCCCAGCAGCTCAGACGTGACCTCACTGGAGACAGGCAGTCTCAGACGCCATCAGTGAGGGGGCGGGGGTCACACAGAGCCCCTCCAGGACTGGTCAAGACCGAGGGAGGCAGTCTGGCCCCAGAGGTCCCTAGGGAGTCCACCAGTGAAGAGGAAGGCAGAGACTGGGGTGAGGCACGTCTGCCCCCACGGAAGCCAACGATGCTGGCAAAGCAGGAGGGAGGCCTGGAACCTCAGGAGGGCCCCCAGGACACTCCAACCTCGGATGCCCAGCCTCCCACCTGTGAGACAACAGATGTGGCTGTTCAAGCCCCTCTCTCTGGATCTGTTCTATTAATTTTATAATGACGGCTCTAGCTGCTGTGCTTACTTCATTATTAACATTCTTCTAGACAAGTAGAAACAGCAGAGTGTGGAGAGGCTGGGAAGATGGGAGTTCAGGCTAACTCCCATTTCAGAACAGGGAAGTAGCAGGCGGGGGTGACCAGCCCCAAGACACAGCAGGTCCAGGCCCAAGGACACAAGCCCAGGACCTCAGCACAGGGAGGTCACTGGCCTGGGGCACCAAGACTCCTCCTTTCCCCAAATCCACACATTGCAGGGGGCGGGGGACAGACCCAGCTCACATGTGAAACCTGGAGATGATCCAGGCGAGGCCAGGAGCCCACGGTGTGGAGAGGGGGGCTGCGTGCAGGGACACTCAGCCCCTCCCAGGGCGACCCCGCCCCACATCTGCAGGACGCGAGCCCAGCTTTTCCATCCACCTGAGGGTTCTTGAGATAGCACTCTTCCTAAACATCCCGTCTTAATTTCCTATCCCTAGGAAATGCTTTTCCTCTCTGCAAGACACACTTCACATGCATGGGTCCTCAGCCTCCCCACCCCACCCTGCAGACAAGGCAGAGGACTCGGCCCAGAGGCCTGTGCTAGCTGCACTGAGAGCTGTGGCTCTGCACAGACATTGACTGGAGCCAAGCACAGTGGCCAGAGACCCATTTCACGTGGGGAGACCACCGACCACGGCCCCAGCGCGTCTGCATCTGAGCACAGACCTTCTGGTACTTAAATGGCTCTGGGCTCCCTCCCCACCGAGGAGAGGACAGCAGGCAGGAGGTGAGCTGGGCGGCAGGCGCTGCTGCCACCGTGGACAAGCTGCCCCCCGACCATGGACCCCTGGGCAGGCGTCTGGCCACCCACGAGGCCCCTCCCACGAGGACGGATGGGAGACAGGCCACCTCCAACAGGTAGCCTGCTGGGAAGCCGAGCAGAAGACGCCCCACTGCCCTGCACAGAGGGGGACTTCCCAGGGCATAAAAGATGATACTGGGGAGGGGGAGGGGGACAGACAGGAGGGTCACCAGATCAGTTCCTGGACTATTTCCCTTCCTGGGCCAGCTATGCCGCACAGCCTTGGCAGAAACCAGCCCTCCCTGACCCCTGGGTCTCATCCTCCAGGTGTGACCTCTCAGGCCTGAGGCTCCATCAAAGGCAGGAGGAGGGTGGACCTGACCCTGCCGAGGTGGGAGCCTGGCCTCCACGATTTGCGCTCATCAAGCTGCACCCAGGCTTCAGCATCGCACAGCTGTCCAGCAGCTGGATGGAGCCCAGCTCCCCACGCTGACTCCAGCAGGACCCTGCTGGTGGTACCAGTGTCCACTGGAGGCTGGCTCTCCTCTGCTAAGCAGTGATGAATTTTCTTGAGTGGAACCGCATCAAGAATTTACTTATAACCCAATAAACAGAGCAGACGATGTTTCAAAATCACCCCATAGCTTCATCATCTGATAATAGGAAAGAACAGAGGTGGGGACATTCCTTTCCATCTCCCAACGTTTAATGCCTATGGCTACAGGAATTAAGACACTAAGGTAGTTTCTCTCACTACAAAACAAAAATATCTTTGAACTGAGACCTGCTTCCGTCTGGGGCCCAGAATCCAGGGGGGGCTCATAGTGAAACTCAGCAGGTGACATGTTCCCAAGAATAACACAAGCACAGATCTGACGTCTGGGCTTTCAAGAACATGCTTATCCTTGAGAACAAACGTGAAGATTTCAACAGATCGAGCGGACACTCAAGAGACACTCTTGCGACAAAGATGGTGAAGAGCTGACGGGCGGAAGCTGCTTTCTTGCGAGAATTATAGCACAGCGTCCAGCAGTCCTGATGGAAATGGGAGCAGGGAGAGCAAGAGGCGGATGGCTGGTGAGTCCCTGCTTCTTGCCCTCAACACTCATCTGCCAGCTGCCCCGTGCGGAGACCCCTCATGCAGGGAGGGGCACCCCGGCCAGGCTGCATGCGGGCCTCATGCTCACGCAGCTCCTAGAACCTCATCAGACCAGCACACTCTGAATAATTCTTTCTTTGATTCAGTAAGTAGGTGATAAAGGACACTCATTTTACAAATATGACACACGCACATCCATATATCTATGAAAAATTAAATAAAAATAAAGGAAAAATCTAAACCACGTGTGCACAAATGCACGTTGAAGCTGAGCACCCCAGACATCCCTGTAAGCATGGTCCTAGTCACGAGTGCTCTGAGAAAGATGAAGTCTAGAAATTGGAGTGAGTGGAACCCAGAAGGCCTGAAGACACACAAGCGTCATCCCAGGAGGTGACTGAAGGGAGCAGGGCGGTGCACGTGGTAGGAGGCTGGGAGCCCGAGCATCTGCACAGCGCTGCCCCTCTCCCTCTGATGCCTCATGGCCATGGCTGTGCCGAATCCGGTCCTGAAACAGCTGTGCACCCCCTCCATCCCCACGGGACCCAGGGATCAGCACCTCCATCCCCACGGGACCTGGGGGTCAGCCATCCTGCCATCCCCAGGGGACCCGGGGGTCAGCCCCCCATCCCCACGGGACCTGGGGGTCAGCCATCCTGCCATCCCCAGGGGACCCGGGGGTCAGCATCCCCCTATCCCCATGGGACTAAAGGGTCAGTCCCTCCATCCCCACTCACCAGGCAGGATGTGAGGAAAGCAGGTGTAGACCTGAAGGCAGGGACACGTGGATGTTGGGTGGGGACACAGGCCTAGAACTGGGTGGGATAAGGCCCAGGTCAGAGTGCCCACTCTTCCTTGGATGGAGGAGATGGATGGCTCAGCTCAGCAATGAAGCCAAAGGAAAGGCTGGCGCAGGTTGGCCAGCAGGGCCGGCAGGACAGAAAGGATGGTGCTCAAGGCCCGGGGGACAGGAGGTTCTGAGTCGTGACTGGGACAGAGCACAGCCTGGCCCTGCAGGGACCCGTCGGTGAGATGTGCACTCGGCCAGCTGAGCCAGCCTTCCTGGCCTGGTGGACCACACATCCCTGGACGCAGCCTGAGGACAAGGAGGGGTGCAGGTGGGGCACACGGACTGGAAACCCCAGCCCTCACAAGGCCCCTGCCAGCAGAGCCGCGCTGACACCCAGAGGGGAGCTCCCCGGCCCTCCCGCTGGCAGCTCAGGAAGGCCCTGCAGAGGGGCCGCCATGGCACGCTTCCTGCATCAGAGGCATCTGTGCACTGCCCCAGCTCCCCATGATTGCATGGGGCCCTGAGACTGCTTGAGACCCGGGGAGGCACAGGGGCCCTCAGAGCCCTCCTGCATTGCCCAGCATTGGTCATGGGGAGAAGAGCACCCAGAGGACCCAGAGTGCGTGTCCTGCTCTTCACCCGCCAGGTTTGAGAACCAAACAGTTTCTGCCAAGTGAGACGTGACAGGACGAAACAGTCCCACCAAACATGTTGCTTTTGGGCCCACTGAATGTGGTACAGTTTTCACAAATATGTGTGGACAGGAAAGCTATTTCACAATAACTATTCTCTAAATAGAAATGTTATGACTTTTCCCCCCTGATGCTACTGAGAGGAAGAATGCTAATTTTACTACCAGTTATTATCTTGAAATAATCATGAATAAAATAATGACCCGATGATCAAATTTCTGGCAGATGCTGTGTCTTTGGAAAACATGTAGTGACTCAGAGTTGAGGCACCAGCCCCCGAGTATGGTCCCTGAGCAGAGGTGCCGGGAGGGGTATTTGTGCTCAAATGGGGACCGAGGCAGTCAAAATGAGTGTGTGGGAGTGTATGTTCAGAAATACCACACACATATTATGCAGCGGGTTACAAACACACAGAGCGGGGGTGTCTGGTCCCAATGGGAGCCCCACACCCCAGGGGGACTGTAACCACACAGCAGCCTCAACACAGCCTTCCTTTGCCTCCCACCCCATGGCCAGGGCTGCATGCACTCACCTGCCTCCTTGGAGGCATCCTCTAATGCAGAGGTGTGCAGGGCCTGTGTGTGAGAGAGATGCTGGAAGAGGTGTGTATGTGTGTGATGCTGGAGCAGGAGTGTGTGTGTGTGGTGAGGTAGAGGGGTGTGTGTGTGTGAGATGCTGGAGCAGGGATATGTGTGTGTGGTGAGGCAGGGGTGTGTTTGGGTGTGCTGAGTGATGCTGAAGCAGGAGTGTGTGTGTGGTGAGGCAGGTATGTCTGTGTGTGTGTGTGTTTGTGATGCTGGAGCAGGAGTGTGTATGTGGTGAGGCAGGTGTGTGTGAGTGTGTGAGAGATGCTGGAAGAGGTGTGTGTGTGTGTGGGGATGCAGGGGTGTATGTGTGTGTGTATGTGTGATGCTGGAGTAGGAGTGTGTGTGGATGTGTGTGAAAGATGCTAGGTGTATGTGTGCGGTGATGCAGGGCTGTGTGTGTGTATGTGTGAAGCTGGAGCAGGAGTGTGCGTGTGTGTGGTAAGGCAGGGGTGTGTGTGTGTATGATGCTGGAGCAGGGGTGTATGCGTGTGTGATGGTGGAGCAGGAGTGTGTGTGTGCATGTGTGTGTGTGTGTGATATTGGAGCAGGGGTATGTGTGTGTGGTGAAGCAGGGATGTGTGTGTGTATGTCTGATGTTGGAGCAGGGGTGTGTGCGTGTATGTGTCTGTGATGGTGGAGCAGGAGTGTGTGTGTGCATGTGTGTGTGTGTGATGTTGGAGCAGGGGTGTGTGTGTGTGAGGTTAGAGCAGGGTGTGTGTGTGTGTGGTGAGGCACGGGTGTCTTTGTATGTGTGTGATGTTGGAGCAAGGGTGTTTGTGCGTGTATGTTTGTGTGTAAGATGCTGGAGCAGGGGTATATGTGTGAGATGATGGAGCAGAGGTGTGTGTGTGTGATGCTGGAGCAGGGGTGTGTATGTGTGATGCTGGAGCAGGGGTATATGTGTGAGATGATGGAGCAGAGGTGTGTGTGTGTGATGCTGGAACAAGGGTGTATGTGTGAGATGCTGGAACAGGGGTGTATGTGTGTGATGCTGGAGCAAGGGTGTGTGTGTGTGATGCTGGAGCAGGGATGTATGTGTGAGATGCTGGAGCAGAGGTGTGTGTGTGTGATGCTGGAGCAGGGATGTATGTGTGAGATGCTGGAGCAGGGGTGTGTGTGTGTGTGTGTGTGTGTGTGTGTGTGATGCTGGAGCAGGAATGTGGGTATGTGATGCTGGATCAGGAGTGTGTTTGTGTGATGCTGGAGCAGGGGTGTGTGTGTGAGATGCTGGAGCAGGGGTGTGTGTGTGAGATGCTGGAGCAGGGGTGTGTGTGTGAGATGCTGGAGCAGGGGTGTATGTGTGAGATGCTGGAGCAGGGGTGTGTGTGTGTGATGCTGGAGCAGGGGTGTGTGTGTGTGATGGTTCATGTTTGGGAGTTCGTGTAAAAAAAAATAAATAAATACCAAAAAAAAAAAAAAAAAATACTGTGGTCCAGTATAGCGCTAAAATACACTTACATACCAGAGTGAGCTTAAAATGAAATAGGACCCCAGAACATGGGTTGCATGGTTAGAACAGCTGTTATAATTGAACATTCATTTTCATATTGTCCATTTTAATAATAGCAATAGCTGCCACACGTGTGCCAGGCAGAATGCTGGGTCTTTCACTTCAGTTATAGCTGATAACGACCTTTGTGGTAAGTATTATTCTCCCGACTCAGAGCCGAGAAACAGAGCTGATATTCCAGCCAGACTTTGTCTGGTTCCAAAGCCCAGGCCCTCCTCATAGCTGTTCAGACGGTGGCACAGTATTTGTTTGGTAAAACCAGTTGTAAGCTACTTCTTCCTATTGTTTTTAATTAAATTCCATGATGCACCTAACCAGGCATTTAAATGTTTGGTTTCATTTCTAACCTCATTGACATAGTGTAACACAATAATGGAATTGGTTGATCTTTTATATAAAGGTAATAATATTGATTTTTTTTTCCCCCCCGCTTTAGCCACCAGCTAAATACCTCCTTCCAGAGGTAACGGTGCTTGACTATGGAAAGAAATGTGTGGTCATCGATTTAGATGAAACATTGGTGCACAGTTCATTTAAGGTAAATCAACATAAAAAACGATCAGTGATCTTAGTGATTTGGCCACAGTTGTATTGGAAAATGGAAAACTAAAAAGATGAAAGCTTGTGGTTTGTTGGCATATGACTTCACTGTTCATAAAACCCCAGTAACTGTTGGTTATTAACTCAGGTGAACATTAACTCGAGTAGTTGAATATTAACATAATTAGTTTGGGAGAAAAAAAATCCACTGGGCTGCCAGTATCCCTGAGACCTCATTCTTATACAGTTTAAGTTTTCCGGCACTCTGGCCCCTGCAGAAATACTTTCCAGGTGGCACAAGGCAGTCAGTGCCCCAGGACACTGCTGTGTGTTTGTCTAGGTAACTGAGCACTGCACGAGCTGCAGGTTATATGGGGAAGGACAAAGGGGGACACAGTTGAAAACTAGCAAGCAACTGCCTGTCCTGGGAATTTTCCCAGACCAAGTTTTGGAAGATGCCCAACTCTGAAGAAGACTTTCAGAGTTACAGCATCTGAACAGACTCAGTCATTTATCTTAACGGTTTTCATGACAAGAGTTTGCTGGAGTTTTTCCTGAGTTTCATGGCTAAGTGTGTATCCACCTGCACGCCCTCCCTCCTGAAGGCCAGGGGCTGCGGTACGCTCAGCGTGAGCATCACAGTCTGACTTCCATCACCTCCCTCATGCCTCCCTCTCCGTCTCCCCACCAGAATAGCAGCCAGAATTACAAATTACCCAAGGGCCTCCGTGTATGTGTGTGTGCTCAGTCATGTCTCTCTGCAGCCACAGGAACTGTAGCCCACCAGACTCTTCTGTCCGTGGAATTCTCCAGGCAAGAATACTGGACTGGGTTACCATTCCCTCCTCCAGGGGATCTTCCTGACCCAGGGATCGAACCAGTGTCTCTTAGGCCTCCTGCATTGCAGCAGATTCTTTACTACTGTGCCACCTGGGAAGCTTGGGCCTCCAGGGGGGGAACTGCAATGGCTGTACTCCTAAGAAATGAGTTAATTAATCATTTTTCCAATTTTTGAAGTTGTTTGAAACAAGCAAATGATGAAAAAGTTTGGAAATGGGGGATTGGTGTATTGGGGGAGAAGCAGAAAGCGTATGGGGTCCTGGTCCTGTTTTCCTTGGGGTGTTTCCGGTAATGGAACTGCCCTACTGTTGCTGGCCAGTTAGGCCATTTTCCTCTGTTTACCACCAGCCCATGACCCTGCTTACTTTGCTGGAAGACATGAAAGCACCACCTGAGACGAAGGGTGTGTCTGACACCAGCCAGTCACTCCTTGATGGCTGTATGGAAAGTGGGAGAGGGCTATCAAATTTTCCTACAGACCTTTCTGCCAGAAACATCTCTCTTTGGGCCTGCTTCTCACTAAACAGAATCCTCCTTGACAGGTCAGGGCCAGGCAGTTGTCCTGGAGTCCTTGGGAGTGTGGAGGAGGGGCCACACACCCTCCTGGCAGGGAGAAATGACCTGGCTGACCACAGGAGCATGTGGGTACCACTCATTCCACAGCCCCACATGGGCCTTCCCAGGACTGATCCCAGGGATTCAGTGACCTTATATCCCAGCTCAACTGTGAACCTCATTGGAAGGCTTTCCTCCCCTGTGGGCAGGATGCTCAGGACTTTTTCACGTCCCTGAGGAGCAAAGGCCTTTAGGGCAAAGGTCAGTTGTCATCGCAGCATAGCCAGCTTCCTTGCAAGCAGCTCTGGGAGCGTGGGCATCACCAGCCAGACTGCCCAAGGTTACTGAGGGCTCGTGGCTCTAGAGAGGGAGCCTTGGGAGCCCCTGGTGTCTCCAGGACCTGCTCAGAGGGCATCAGTAACACAGGTGATGTGAATAACATGTCTTCATTTCTTCCCTCCCTGAGCTGCCTGCATTTTCAAGCAGCATATTGTATGATTTTTAAGGTTCTGGGCATCTCAAAGCCCTTTGAGAATCCGAAAGCTAAGAACTTCTCTCCTTGAAACTATAGAGCACACAGACCCAGAGACACATGTTCACAGCCCTGGCTTTGGCCCCCTTGTTGTATATACTTTGTGGAATAGAATGTCACAATCTAACGCCTTACAAGAACTTCTTCCTTCGGCCTTTTGTTTTCTCGCCTCATTCTGTATTTTAGTTGTGAAATGATAAAATGCAAAGCTCATCCTTGACCTTCCAACCAAAGCAGTGAAGAAACTGTAAGCTTAAGGCTAAAGTGCTCTACTGAATGCTTAGTACTGGTTCTGTGACCCAGTATTTTCCACAGTTTTTCATTGTATATCTTAAAGAAGAATGTGTGTGTACAGTAATGGACTTAAAGGCAGACTTTAGTTCAGATTCTTACCAGAGACTCTGTACCCCATGCCCCTGCCCAGGGACCATCACACCCAGTCTCCCTCCTTCTGTCCCTCTCTTCCTTATCCCAAGTGTTTGTGATCTCATGATTCTCTTGGGCCTGTTCGTTTCCACGTGACTTATGGAATTCCACTTAGAACTGTATGCGAGTCCGTCATTGAGAATATAGTGACTGCTGAAGAATCACATTTGAGTTTTAACTGTCACTAAGTGTGGGGTTACTTTAAATATGCAGATATTTATATATTTGTTTGAGAGTATGCTAGGTATTGTACCACGCGGTGCAGAACAGTCTAAGGTGTGGTGGCTCTCCTACCCACTCCACCCCACCCACCTCCAGGGCAGGAGACGGTGCCAGGCAAGGCTGGAAATCACTGACGCACAGGGCTGGATGCAGCCACGGGCACTCATCAGACCCATTGCTCTAACTGTGGAAGACAGGAGAAACCAAGGTCCAGAGGGGAAAGAGCCTGCCCAAGGTCTTGGTCTGTGGCCTCTGATCTCACCCCATATATCCAGCGGCCCCACTTTGGGCCCATGTGTTGAGCATGTCTGTATTTGTGCAACTTACCAGATGGCTCAGTGGTAAAGGATCTGCCTGCAATGCAGGAGATGCAGGTTCTATCCCTGAGTCGAGAAGATCCCCTAAAGAAGGAAATGGCAACCCACTCCAGTATCCTTGCCTGGGAAATCCCATGGACAGAGGAGCCTGGCGGGCTACAGTCCATACAACCGAAAGAAGAAGCACTGTCCTCTAGGGCTGTCAGGCCCTCGCCTCCTCCCCCTGGTGGCCAGCAGTGGTGCCTGCCACTCTAGGCAAGAGCCAAGGGTTGGAGGAGCCCTGTTTGCAAGCCAGGTGCAGCACTCTTTGTGGCTGGGGCCAGGCAGGTAATAAAGATGCTGAAAATGTAACAATATTCAGAACAGAAAAGAACATGCTTTCCTGCTTATGTTTATTTTGAGGAACCAAAGCATGCTCCAATGTCCCTTTCTAGTCCAGGCAAGCTTTTTTGGTGCTAAAGTTTCCAGATTTATTTTGTTCTGTCAGACATATTAATTATAGTTTCTTCTTTCTCCAGCCTATTAGTAATGCTGATTTTATTGTTCCTGTTGAAATTGATGGAACTATACATCAGGTAAGAAATCAAAGCTAAATCTGAGTTTCAGTTAGCATTTTTTTTAGTAATTACATTTTCTATGAACTGTATTTCTAAATTCCCCTTTCAGTAATCATTTGTTCCTGAATCAGGAGGAGGCAGACTTTATTAAAAATTCAGTGATTTTCTGCTTTTTTTTTTTCACTCGGATGAATTTTATGCTTCGTTTATAAGGGAAGCTATAATCTATCTGTAAATATTAGATGTGGTTGCAAGTTCAAATAGTTCTTTGATTTGATGCAGACTTTTAGAAGTTTCCATATCCCCCACTGGCCTAGCTTGATGGTCTAATTAACTTCCCTATGTAATTGCTTTAGCTACTCTCCTAGCAGGCAACAGGGAAATGTCACAAGTCACTGACTTGCGGTAGATTCTCAGCAAAGATCGTCAAAGCTTGCCAGCCACTCCAGACTGACCTTGTCACACCCGCATCATGTTCTGTGAATATTTAGGGAAGCCCAACCCAAGGGAAAGGGGGAAGGGTGTGCATTTTTGGATCAGCAGGAAGCTTTGAATAAAGATGCCCTAGTCAGTTGGCATGCATCTTGGTTCTGATATTTTTTTTCCCCTTATATTCCTTTTTATTGCATGAAGCTCCTCTAGGAATAGTTTCACTTATGAAATATCGGAAACACTATGGGAAGACATTGTAGGTTTTCCACAGAAATGCCCCAGTCATCTTCTTTGTCAACCCCAAGATGTAAAGGGAGAGCCTGTGGCCTGGTGTGTTTATATCCCAGGAGGAAAAACTCTCTCCTGGTGTTTGAGCCTTAGCAGGTCTTTCCTTGGAGATGTCGATAGTCTCTTTGGCCCTTGAATGCAGGGTGTCAGAGCTGGTGGGGCCTTGGGAGTCAGCGAGTCCAGCTGCCTCACTGTCCACATGGGGGAAGTGAGGCTCAGCCAGGGAGAGGCTTGGTTCAAGGTCATACAATAGGACAAGTTGACATGAGAGCGCCAGTGTCCTGTTCCTGACACGGGGCCCTTTGCCGGGTACTTGAGTCCCCCCTCCCCCACTGGCAGGAGGTCCTGCCAGCAGCCCACCCCTGGTGTTTCCACACTTCATGCTTTGGAAAGCCATCAGGGAGCCAGAACGGCAGGCACTTGGGCATTTAACATTTGCCCAAGCAACCACAGAATTAACTCCACATCTGAGAAGCAGTTAAGGCTTCTGCATTTAATATCTTGGCTCGTGTGACAAGATAACGGGATGAAGGAGAAGCTGCCCACTGGCGTGACAGAAATTAGGAGAGATATGAATCCCTTCGTTCCTCATGACTGTGAGCATGGCCCTCAGGACCTGACTTGCTGTAGCCAGCCCGTTCTCAAAGGAGCTGCCCAGCTCGCCCAGCCCTCCAGACTGTGCTGTGATTCACCTGGTGGTAGGCACTCCAGAGCTGGAATCAGAGACTCTTTCTCCTGAGGGGATGAAGCCACAGGTGCCCAGAGGAGGACCGAGGCCCTGGCGAAGGCCGTGGCCTCGTTCAAGTAATCCAGGATAGGCTGTGCAGGTCCCAGGGGCCTATTCTCGGTTACTTGCACGCGGACGCGGGCCTGGACGCCAGCCTCGGGGCCCAGGACCCTCCTCTCTGCCAGAGGCACCAACACCATAGTCCCCAGACCAGTCTCCTGCCCTTCGGATGTAGCCACGCTTGCTTTCCAAGCAGCATCCCAAAGGAGACTGAGGGCCACAGGCCGCACCCATTCCTAGCACCTAGCAGCCTCCTGAGCAGAGTGTAGGCCTGGAGCTACTGCAGCCACACCCCACCCCGAGGCCGCTCCACTCCGCAGAGACGGGCACCCACCCTGGCCATCCTGCTCCTCTGGCCTTCCCGCCACACACCCTTTCCCTCAGCCACAGGTTTCCCACCAAGAACCTTCACCTGTGTGAACTCCTCTGTCAGCAGCTCTTCCTCTGTATGGAGCAGAGCCCCCTTCCCCTCTGCCCCTCCTCCTGTAGGGCATCCAGCCTGCTCCATCTGCCGTTCACAACCCATGCATACTCACCTCGACCTGGCGTTCACACTGTCTCCAACCTTTCCTATCCCCATCTCCCCCTCCTTCATCTCTGCCTCTGCAGGGCTGGTCAGCAGAGCTCTGGCCATTCTCCAGTACCCCAAGTGTTTCCAGGCAGGGTCTCATGCTCAGACTAATTTCTCGTCCTTATCACCCTGGTGAACTCCTATTCACCCTTCAAGGTCCAGGCCAAATGTTCCCTTTTGTGATTCCCTCTCCTTGAGAGGGCAGTTTATCATCATTAATTTGTCCTTATGCTGCAGCTTTCATTATGCGTGCTTATTTTGATCTATTTTTCTGAATGTCTGCTCTAGACTGTGAGCTCTTCAAGGGCAAGGCCTGTGTTTCCCTCACCTTTGTAACCACTTCAGGCTGAGGCCAGAGCTGGAACTGAACGAATGAGTCGAACTGAATTTTAACAAGTTTGAATTATTCTAGGGAAATGGCTAATTTCAAGTGAAATTTATTCAAGTTTTAATTAGTTCTTCCCTCCTCCCACCTTCTCTGCCTCCTCTTGCCAGCTCTGCCTTCTTTCCCCGCTCCCATGTTCCCTCAGATCTGTTCAGGCTTCCAGCTAGGGGCAGAGCCCAGCCACTCTAGGAAAGGTGGTTCTTTGGCCCCCATGCTTGACGGCCACTTCTCATGCCTGGTTTCTGGGGTCTAGGGTAGGCTGGCCTCGCATCCCCAGAAGCATCTGTTTCTGGAGCAGACCGAAGCAGAGTTAATGTTGTGTGTCAAGTAGACCGTTTCCCACACCGACAAGGAAGGCCTTCGTGCAGCTTTACTGCTCCTGCACCTCCACCCCAGGCCTTCCGAGCAAGGGAAGGGTTCCAATCAAGTAGGCAACCACCGGAGCAATCCCAGACCTGCTGGGCAGTGGGCCATGCCCTGACCTCCACCAGAAGGACCACCCCAGACCATGGCCTCTGTCCAGAAACGACCTGACCCAGAGCGTGTCCCATGAAACACACGTGAAATGAAGGCTCTGGGCCACCCGAACGTGGCCCAACCTTTCCACTCACTGGTTCTGAAAATCCCCAGAACCCTCCACACCATGTCAGCTTCCCTTTTTCCCCTGGGTGGGGAGTCTCCTCCAAACTCAAACCTGGAGCGCACCGTGAGGGTTATCTGGTCCTAAGCACCATGTTAGATTACACAGCCCCTTATTCAGTGCTCTTGGGGGCAGGAGGCAGGAACTGGCTTAGGAACTCTTCCTCCCCAGGGCTCTCAGGGCCCCAGGCCTTCCTCGGTGGCGGCTGTGACTTACCTGCATGCTGTCCCTCTCGTTGCAGGTGTATGTGCTGAAGCGGCCACACGTGGATGAGTTCCTCCAGAGAATGGGACAGCTGTTTGAATGTGTGCTCTTTACTGCCAGCCTGGCCAAGGTGGGTCGTGCCCCGAGCCCTCAGAGCCCAGCCCCTCCAGCCCTGCCCCCTGTCTGTCAAGCGGCCCTTTGTTAAGGTGGGGGAAGCAGTTTCCATGGTGACAGGTTCCCACCCCAGATGGGGTAGATGCAGGCCCTGTGCACAGCACCAGCCTGAGAGGCTTTTGGGTTACCATAGTGACAGGAGCACTGGAAACAAACGCTCCATAAAGTTGCTGCGTGCCGCCGCTGAAGCTGCCTGTCCACAGACCAGGAAACCACAGGCGAGTCCCATGTGGCCGAGACAGGCGTCTGCGTCTCATCTGGTGACTGGCTGAGGCCTCTGTGCACTTGGGTTAGCAGCTCACCTGGGTTTCAGGGAAGGGTAAGCATCAAAGGTTCATCCACCCGCGAAGGCCGAATGAGCGTTCTGACTGCCCTAAAGAGCCCCGGGACCTCAGGCCAGTCACTTCACTTCTCTCGCCTCTGTTTCTTCTATGAGATAGGGATGATCCCATATACTTCGTGGGGTGGATCAAATGAAATAACGCCCAGAAGGAGCTCAGCACAGGCCCCGACTCCTGTTCAGCAAGGGCCTGTGGAGCCCCTGCTGGGTCTCCCATGTGCTGTGCTGGGCACGGTCACATGGCCACTGCTCCTGGTGTTCATTCTTATAATTATTCATGATGATAAAATAAGCCGCACAAGTTTTGGCCCTGTGGTTTGGTTTGAATCTCTGACCCAGCATCTACAGTGGCCCTGACCAAAGAAAGAGGAATCTTTGCCCTTACCCACTGTTTGAGGGACCTGGCAGGTTCACAGCACTGCCTCCCACCATGTGGGTGAGTCTGTCCTTTCGCAGGTGAAATGAGGCGCCTGCACTGTGTGGAAGGCCAGCCCCGCTCCTCGAAAGAGCTCTCTGCCATGTCTGTGTCTCCATCCCTGGCCCTGACAGGGCCAATGCCATCCATTTGTTGGTGGCACCAAGAGTGTCTCCACGGGCACCTCAGGGACCCTCAGTAGCCCCAAGGTGAGCTCTGCAGAGTCCAGGTTAGACGTCTGGCTGTCTGCAGACCTGCTCCAAGGATTCACAGGCAGCTTCCTCCCCCGTGCTCCATCTCTATGCAGGCTCCCTTCTCTGAATGCTGGGGACTCTGACCCTGAGTTCCCAGATGTGCTCTGCTGCTTTGCTGGGCTGGGCGTTTCTGGTTTGGGCCATCTCTCTGCCATTCTGTCAGGCTCATCACTGGGCCATAAAGCTTGAGCCAGTGGGGAGGGAATCCAGAGCCCCAGGCTGTCTTCTTTATGCTGAAAATAGAATGCGGCCTCAGGAAGAACACCGTCTTCCCCAGTGGGTACCCTTCAGATGAACGGTGCCCACGACTGTGCTATAGTGCCGATGGCTCTTCTGACTGTGCTCTTGGCCGCTGAGGCACCTGAGGTGATAACCAAAGAAATGACAGACAGGAAGGTTGCACTGCGCTGGGGGATTGAGAGCTGTTTTTTTCCTTTGGCAAAATTGAAAGCACCCTTTCTTGGCATCATCCCCAGCACTTGCTTAAACATCCTTGTTTGGTCTCTCTTCCTGGACGGCTCCCACCTGCCCCTCCATCTGTCTCTCCAGCCCTTCTCTCGCTTCTACCCCAGGCTGCCTTTGCTGAATCAGCCCCCATGTGCTTCCTTCCAGGGACTTCAGTGTGGTCCAGTGGATTGGACTCCACACTTCCACTGCAGGGGGCACAGGTTCCATCCCTGGTCAGGGAAGTTCCGCATGCCATGCAGTGCATGTGGCAAAAAAAAAAAAAAAGTGCAGCCTTCCAGCTTCTCTCCTCCCTAGTGCCCAGCTCTGCTGACAGGGAGCCACTCCCCAGGGCTTGGCCCTGAGCTCAGCCCCGAGCCAGCACTGTTGGTGTGCAGGACCTCCTGGCCTGCTTCCCTGGGGCCTGAACAACCTCTGCTGACAGTCAGAACCTCACAGTGTCTACTTCCCCATCTCGTGTCCTTCCTTCATTCACTCACCCACCACGTATGTCATTTATACCTGCTGTGTGTCAGGCAATGTCCTAGGCATTAGGCATACTGCAGAGAACACGAGATGGTCCCTGCCCACATGAGGCTTACATCCCCATGGCCAGGAGCCCCAGACTAGGACACTCCCTTGAAAGATGTATGCCACCACCATTGTTAATGATTATGAAGAAATTAGCTAGAGTCAGCCGCTTAAAAATGACCCACCTGGCACTTCGCTACCCTCACCTGGAGCCCTGAGCTCACCTCCCTTGGTCAACAGGAAACCCAGCCTCCTCCTGCACTCTGCTCCGTCAGGATGTCTCTGGAGAGAGGACTCCCCCGTGGAGCCAGGATGCTGCTTGTAGCCCTGCGCCCTGCAGCCGTGGCAGCCTGTGCCCTGCACTCGGGGTGCTGTGCGTTCCACCACTGGCCTTCCCAACACCGCCAGCCTCTCGTGCTTCCCGCTTCCCCAGCAGAGCCCCTAAGGACCTCTGACTGTGCCCCTCACTTGGGTCTTGGTGCTGAGGCCTGGCCTCACGTGGCCTGGAGCTGCCACTCTTTTGCCTCCAGCCCCAGCTACTCAGTCTGGATGAAGGTTTTCCCTCAGACACAACCCCTTTATTTCTTCATCCCTTTCAGTGTTCTTTGGGGAAAATTCCCCAGGCCATGGGAGATGGACAAGCAGGATGAACCCCAGCTGTGATTGGAGCTCTAATTCCCTCCCTTAAATCTCCTGGGCTCCAAGTCAGTGGCTGTGCTGTCTGGGCACATCCTGTGATAGTCAGGGGCTGGGCTGGCCGTGCTGCTCAGAGCTCCTCTAGGGGACAGTGTGGCCCCGTGCACACCAGGCTGCTCCCAAGTTCACACTTCCCTTTGCTGATGCAACTAGTATTTACCGAGCCCTACCAAGAGGTGGCGCTAGTGCTGAAGAGCCCATCTGCCAAGACAGAAACTGGGTTGGGAAGATCCCCTGGAGAAGAGAATGCCTACCCATTCCAGTATTCTTGCCTGGAGAATCCCATGGACAGGGGAGCCTGGCAGGCTGCAGTCCATAGGGTCGCAGAGAGTCGGACCAGACTGAAGTGACTTAGCTCATGCAAGGTGCTGGTGATGTCATGGGGAACACGGCAGACAAGGCCAGGGGCCCTGACAGATGACGGAACCGTAAGGTGGTCCCGGGTAGTGGTAAGCTCTGTGGAGGCGATGGCAGCTGTGAGGCCAGAGAGTTTCTGCAGAGGAAGGTGCAGGAGGGCTGGGAAGGTTGTGAGGAAAGCCGAGCGCCGAAAACTATCTCCTCAGTTTTCAGAGAAAGTGTATGCAGAGAGTGGGGAAGAGAGTATTCCAGCAGAGGGGACACTGATGCACAGGTCCCGACCATGTGCAAAGCCAGTGTGGCTCAAGTGACTTGTGGTGGAGCTGAGAGGCAGCCGTGTGGGATCTGGCAGGGACCTGGGGCTTCGTTCCAAGTGTGGCAGGAAGCCAGTGCAGGGTCTGACGGGTGCTTTCCAGCGGCCGTTCTGACAGCTGCAAGGTGAGTGAGTGAGTGGAAAGGAGGCCCCAAGGGAAGAGGGAGCCTCCTCTGCAGCCCAGAGATTACAGAGGCCCGGACAAGGGAGTGACAGTATAAACAGAGAGATGCGGGCTGATTCGAGATATTTTTGGAGAGGGAACTGACAGGAATTTCTGATGGATTCGATATGAGAAGTGAGAGAAATGGAAGAATCCAGGGTGTCAGGGAAATACCCAGGATCTTGAAACACCTGCAGTTATATAAGTCTCTTTTTAGATGAGTAGTATGCCTCTTGCTGCAGGAGGTCAGGGCTCCTGAGCTCTTCCAGGCCCCCACCGTTCACTGTAACACCTGCTTCCCAGTACGCAGACCCTGTGGCCGATCTGCTGGACCGCTGGGGTGTGTTCCGGGCCCGGCTCTTCCGGGAATCGTGTGTTTTCCATCGTGGGAACTATGTGAAAGACCTGAGTCGCCTTGGGCGGGAGCTGAGCAAAGTGATCATCGTGGACAATTCTCCTGCCTCCTACATCTTCCATCCTGAGAATGCAGTAAGTAGCCCCAGACCAAAGGGACTCAGGGCTCCAGCTAAGCTCTCTTGCTGGGTAGAGCGGCTCTCTTGCCACTTTCGTACCTTCAAGCACCTGTGTGGGGGTTTCGTGGCCTTTTCCTTAGTGAAATCCCAGCTTTGCATTGAGCAGTTACATGACATTGATCGTTATTTATGCTCACTGAGCCTCTCTGCCAAAGTTGCCCTCTCTGTCAAATGGGCATTCTAGGCATGCTGATTCGTGGGATTGTTGCAGTATCAAGTGTGGCAGTGCTTGTGCTGGGTAAGTGTTCAGTGAGCCTGTATCTTCTCAGCATCTTTGGGATCATGACTGAGAAGGTTTTTGTCTGCCATCAGCCTCCTGGATCTGGCTATTGCCCAGGACTTCGTGACCCCTGTAAATTCAGAAGCTCTGGGTGACCTCTTCAACAGAAGTATTAAGAATGAGTAAAACACTTTAGTGAGGTCTTCAAATGAGACTGCCAGGCTTTACCACCTCCTAATGATGTTTCAAATGTAGACAATGGTAACGTTTCCGACATAAAACTCCCCGGAGCGTGGCAGCTCCCAGTGCCGAGTCTCTGGGTACAGCGTATCCCAGAGCAGGCGAGGCGCCCTCCTGCCGCCGGCCCTTCATTTCCGGGAGGCAAGGTCAGCCCTGCTGGAGACTGCTCACCCTTCCTCAGTGGCTGCCACACCAGACCTCAGCTCAGGCCCTGGAGAGGATGCCTCTCCCAAGCCCAGGCTTCCCAGTCTCAACGAAAGCCCATCTAGGGTCTTTTCCTTGAGACCGTAACTACGTTGCTCCTCTTATAACCAGAAACCGAGTTCAAGCTAGACTCACTTAGTGTATAATCATTAACTGAACAAACATTCAAAGTCTATTAAAGTTTGCTCCTTTTGATGAGTTAAATTCAATATCATGTATTTTGTAATGTGTCTAACAGATAAGGATTCTTTTTATCATCTCAATTCCAGGCACTTCCCGGGCGGTCCAGTGGTTAGGACTCTGTGCTTCCATTGTAGGGGGCACGAGTTCAATCCCTGGTCAGGGAACTAAGATCCCGCAGGCCATGCAGCACAGCGCCTCCTACCACCACCAAAAAAACAAATCCTAATCCCATTATCACGTCTGATAACACTAGCAGTCTCTTGATATTATCACTAACGTCCAGTCTGCATTCATTTTTTCCCTATCATCTAGAAATATTTTCTTTTATTTGGATTGTTTGAATCAGAATCCAAACAAGGTAGGTGCATACATTGCTTCGGTATTGTGTTCTTACTGTGACATCACATCAGAAGGTATATAACACCAGATTGTCCCACTTTTAAAGATTTTTAAATGCCCTTTGGATTCAGGTGTTATCAGCCTGACCCATCCATTTTCAAATTTTCAATTGACTTTTCACCTAAAAATGTGAGCAGTTGTTGATGATCTTTGCCTACATCGACTATTTTATTAGAAATTACAAAATGGCATCTTTTCTTTTGCATCTGTTGGCATCTTTCTGCATCTATTGGCTGGAATTCTTTTTTTTTTTAATTGAACTTGCTCTCATTGATTACTTGATTACCCTAAAATTCAGTTTGAACAGGGAAACCAGAGTGAAGTCTTGGTTCTTTTTCTTTATTTTTTTCAGTTTTGAGAGTTATGAGATGGTGCTCTAGCAACTTCTAGAAGTAACCAGTTTTTTTAGGTACCATTATGAAGCTATGGATTTTTTTAATGTTATAATTTAATCTGTTATCCTTTTTATGCTCAAATGTTCACCTATAGCCAGTGGATGCTCCTTCAAATGACAAGTCTTTGATCACTTCCTGCTTTCTGGTCCAATAAGGTATTCCAAGCTCATCTTGTCCATTTCTTGCTCCAGCCCTGTTATCAGCCATTTTTCTATGCAACCTGGTTCCTATGAGTGAAAATAGTATTTAGAGACCACAGTTTGGGTGGGTTCTCATTGTTATTAGGATGTCCTTTGCTTCCAGTCCTTTCTACTGGACAGAGCTAACATACACTTATTTTTATTTATAGAATGAAGACAAAATCATAAATTCACATTGGTTTTTCCAATTCAATTGTAACAGTTTTTATTTCATTTCCTTTTGGTTTTGTATTTATATCTCCTCCAACACCGAAACTCATGATTCCTTATTAACATCATTACAGATTTGATTCATCCTATAGTATAGTTTAACAGTTTCAAAATTGCATTGTTTTAATATTATTATTAACAATAAAACAATTGAATGCATTTAGGAATTTTTTTTTTTTAGCAATTCTACGAACAGAAAACTATGTTTCAAAATCACCTGAAATAATTCTTTCTATGGTTATGTCACCGAACTTATATACATGAAGGTTCATTTTTTTTGTTGCTTTTTTCCTTACTGATTTAATTTCATTTCAGTCATGTAACACATTTACATGGTTTAGCATCAAAACTGTCACCAAAGTTTCTCCCCTTGGCAGTCTAGTGGTTAGGACTCCACAAGCACTTATACCATAGGAAGGTTTGGATTTGATCCCTGCTCGGGGAATGAAGATTATGCATGACTCACTGTGCAGCCAAAAAAATTTTTTTAATTAAAAACAAAACTATCAACAAAGATACATTCAGAGAAATCTTGTGTCCGTTCCTGACCTCTCCCCTATTCCCACCCCTTCCCCAGGAGTGGTCCTTTTTTGCTTACTCCTTAGCTTGTTGATTTTTTTAAATTACGTAATGAATTGTTGGGTTCCCCGGTGACTCAGTCGGTAAAGACTCCACCAGCAGTGCAAGAGATGCAGGTTCGATCCCTAGGTCGGGCAGATCCCCTAGAAAAGGAAATGGCAACCCGCTCCGGTATTCTTGCCTGGAGAATCGTGTGGACAGAGGAGTCTGGAGGGCTACAGTCCATGGGGTCGCAAAGAGTTGGATGCCGCTTAGTGACTAAATCACCACCACCAATGAACTGTTACATTTCTGAACATTCTTTAGATTCGTAAAAGGGTCAAAACTCTTAGTTTTAAAAACATTTTTTAGCTTCCCCAAATTTGTTTTTATGTCTCTTCTTTGCACCTCTTGGTACCACCCTCTAGCAGCCCTCCCCACCTCTCTATCTAAAACTGAAGGAGACTCTGTCTTTTTCTGTGGCTCAGAATGTCCTGAGATGTTATACCTCCCCTTTTAACTGAACTCTGTGAAGCATGGGAGGCAATAATCCACGTCTCTGTGCTCTGCAGTGACACTAAGTAGAAGCCCTCGGATACTCTCTACAAAGATGTCAGTGGCTGATTGGGGACCTCTGGCTTCAAGTGCTCTGAGGTGCAAGGAGTGGTTTGATGCAATAGAAAGAGTGTCTGATGGACGGAGGAACCTGGCAGGCTGCAGTCCGTAGGGTCGCCAGGAGTCGGGAAGACTGAAGCAACTTAGCATGCACACACACAAGGTAGTTATGTATTCTGCATTCTGGCTACGTTTTGTGCGGCAGGAAAAGAAAACAGGAAAGTGCATGCCAACTGGCTACACTCAACTTTGCCTTCCTGAACCACCTCCCGAACCAGATAGATTCAGGCTGGTTTTAGCTGGGACGGGAGAAGCAGCAAGATGGTGATGGTGCTGGTGATTACTAGACACCCATCCTCCTTACCAAAGAAAACACTGACGTGTGGGGACCCAGTCAGGCTGGGAGCGGCCCCAGGCCTGATACAGCTCTGCTGCCTGCTGCACGCACTGTCTTCCAGGTGCCTGTGCAGTCCTGGTTCGACGACATGACGGACACGGAACTGCTGGACCTCATCCCCTTCTTCGAGGGCCTGAGCCAGGAGGACGACGTGTACAGCATGCTGCACAGACTCTGCAGTAGGTAGCCCCGGCCTCCGCCCGCCTCCTGCCTGCGCACCCTGGAACCTCAGCCTCGGGACCCACCTGGCCTCCGCTCCCCCGGGAGCTGAGAGTGAGGACACGCCGTGCTCCAGGCCACGGGGCGAATGTGGCCATACCTACCTGGTTTATTTTTTAAGAACAGAAACAACTATTTTAAAATGAACTCTTTTAATGAATTTCATAAAGGGACATGCGTTTTACTGGATTTGCTTTTCTTAAAACATACCAAAAAGGAAAAAAATGGGGGAAAAAAAAAAAAAAGCTTGGTATCTATCAGACTTCCTTTTACAACTGTCCTCCCCTCCAAGCAGACAGCCTGTCCCCCTTCTACCCCAGCTCAGAGGAGCTGACCCAACTCAGAATCTTTTCCTACAGGATGAAGTGCCTTTTTGAATGTTATTTTAAGCTGAGAGTTAATTTTTCTATGCGACATATTTCCAGACATCTTTTAGTCTTTTATTGTCTTAGATTCTCTAAGAAGATGAATATGACAATTTTCTAAAACCTGGGAGGTGGGGGGGCGGGTGGCAGGGGATGGGGGTGAGTCATAGGAGACTGTCTCCCAGCAGGTGCGCTGGTCTGACCACCTGTGGCATGCCGCAGGGCCAGGCTCCTGCGAGGAGGTTCTGGGACTGTGTCAGTGTGTTTCTTCATTTCTGACCCAGTTTGGAATGTATCCACGATCGCGTGGCTCAACGCTTTAGGCAATGATAGATCCTTTTGTATTCTCCTTATTATTTCTGATGGTGACAGATTTGCCTTGAGGTCACATTCTTCCCCTTGAAAAGTGGCATCGTGTCACTACTGCTTTCACACGACTGCCATACTTCTGTATCTTTTCGGTTTGGTTATTGTTGTCGTTGGGGGTAGATCAGTTACAGAAAACTCTAAAACCCTTGGGTAGTTAAAAAAAGGGATTCTGTTTATTGGTTTTTTTTAAAAATCTGTCCTTTTCAAAAGCTGGATACCCATGGAGCTGTTCGGGAATTTTCTTTGCTGCTACCGCGCTGCCACCAAATGGAATTGACCAGCGGCTGTTCCACTGTTCTTTGCCACTGTGCCTACGCTCAGAATCTGCTCACTGCTAAGCTGCAGACTTGGACAGGGTCAGAAACCTAGGTGTCCCACCCCACTGAGGACTGCAGACTGCGTCCCTTCTCTGGCACCAGCCTCACAGGTTCAGGAGGGAACAAAGACCAAAGGGCCGGCGCACCTCATTGGTGTGGCATTCCTTTGCAAACTGCAGTCAGCCTCAGAGCTTGTGCTAAGCTGACTGTTCTCTCAGGAGAACCTGTGGCCTCAAGCTGCCACCACGCTGATGTGGCCCGAGTCCATTTCTTGGGCTTCTCTTTTGAAGCACAGCCTGTTTCTGAGCTGAGGGTGGAGGAGATGCATCTGGATATGGGACCCATTACCCAGAGCCAGGGAAAGAAAGGGCCCCCTCCCTGAGCTGGGGCTCCTTTTGCAGCCTTTTCCCTTGAGATCTTTTAAGCAGTGCCATGATCCTCGTTTGACAATAGACGGTCTATATAAAGTATTGCTCTTAAAGATAATTAAAAAGAACCCTTTCATGTTGGCACCATTGCCTTAGTCCTCTATGGGTCAGGCCGGAGTTCTGGTGGGAGCCACCGGCACCAAGAAGATTGGAAAACAGTCGGGGTGGG